>ML977558.1:276577-342418 GCA_010015725.1 Amniculicola lignicola CBS 123094
AGGAGAGGCGCACCAACCCTTCTGGACGTTCTGCCACGTCTTCAGATGTGATCACCAAGGCACTGTGGATGAGATTGTGAGCCATGGATGGATAGGCGACTCGATCGAGTGCGGAGGATCACGCTTCCCACGAATGCGCATTGAAAACTACAGGGGTTGATCTCCAGATCACGCGGGATGGAAAGAGCGTGTAAAACTCCATAAAAAAGTCCTTTGTCAGTATAATAATCAATAATATTTGGTATCAATTAATTGACGTTGAAAACTACGTGTTTTTGGGGCCGGGAGTGAGCCGTTACGTGATTGAGTCGCTTAGACGATCGAGTACTCTAAGTCTCACAGAAGCCGAGGCTGCCTGGCGATATGACGTTGCGATATGCGGCATTCCGTGCATGCCGAAGTCGAGTCGGGGCGGAGATGGCGGGGCAGTGCCCTGGTGAGCAAACAATTGAAGACTGGCATAGCTCCAGCTCCACAATTGATATGTGCCAGCCCGATCGCCTCACAATGGCCTCACACGCCATCTCTTGCACCGTATTGAATGCGTCCATTCTTTTGTTGTGAGCTAACGCGCTGGTCATGACGTGCTACGGAGGACCATCCTGTTGAGCATTTCCACGCGCTCTCCCGCCTTCTTCAGGTGCTCGACGAATCGTCGATAACTTCCTCCTTTATGTGTCGCCGGCGCGAATCCGATGCTTCCGCCTTGAGGGAGTTTGCAGGGTACGGTGACCCCTCAGGACGGCGGGCGAGGCTAAATCGGCGGCGATGCCCACTGGGACGCTCGGTGAGGCTCGGTGCACGCGGCCGCGCTCTCCCGCGCGCTCGCCCTCCGAAATATGGGATCTCGTGACCAACGGCGCGGACCACATAGAGGATGAAGTCGTAGAACAGGAGTGCAGCCCAAGGCCCGATGACGATGGCGGCGAACAGCAACTGCACCGATGAGCCTGGTTCGTTCTGGAAAGCCGCACACTACTCACAAACAGTCGCGTCACCCATGCTTCGAGCACGCTGAAGTTCTCGGGGAGGATGGACAAGACACCCATTTCCAGGTCGTGGTGCGGTTGTGCGGGCTGACGATTTCTTTTGATGCGAAGCGAAGAAGCACGACAGACAGCGCGGTGAAGAGGGGAAGGACGGGGCGGCGCTGGAAACCCACGCTGTTATGGCAGTGGCAGCCGGACCGTTGAGGAGGAGTGTTGGGGATGCGCGTGGCCCAAGGCGCCATTGCATGATGTGCAGCGTGCCATCCCTGTTGGTGGTGCCCTGCAGCCACGTTCAAAATAAATGTGGGTCCATGATCGCGCCACAGGTGAAAGCATCACGCCTCCTACCACAGTGGTTCCAACAGTGACCCCCAACGACCTCGGCATGATCGTGATTTCAAGAAAATTGCAAGAATAACTACATGAATGCTACTCAAGCTTCCGCAGTCGCATTCCCAGTATCGAGGTATGCTGCCTGGGAATGGGTCTCAACACAAATTTAGAGGTCCATGGTGAGGGATCCACCTGGACACCATCCAGAACCCCTCCACTTGACTTGAAGGTGTTCACTTGACCGCTCGAGCATTTGGATTTGAACTGTCGTGAATATGGGCATCTCTAAATTTCCCGCCAGCTCTCGAAGCCATCAATTCAGCCTCCTGCACCAGCACCCCGCACCGTTGCTGGCTCCAACTCACCATCAAGCGCAAAACACCAAAACACAGGCCAGCTTTGCCACCGTGCCCACTGCTGGATTGCCCTCCATGTCTGATCCCGAGTCGGCCAGCACGCCCAACGGCGTCGTTTCTGGCACCTTCCAGCTTCCCATTCGTACGAAGGATGATCTGGGGTTTTTCACTGGCGAATCACATATGATGGAGCTCCCCATTCGCACCAAGGTCGAGCCCAGCGCAGTCTCTACCAATGTATTCCGCCAGATGGAACTCGCTATTCGCACAAAGACGAACGGATCTCCTACTCCTGCAAGACCCCCTCCGAGCACCTCCACTCCTATCCAGGATGCGCCGACCGAGACCATCAGCGTTTTCGATCCTAGGGACGACGAGCAGGCCAATATCAACGTCAACTTCCCCAACTTCACCGTAGCACGCTATGCCGGTGTGCCAGTCGATGTACTCAACTCATATTGCCCCCTAATGTACCACAGCATCGAGCGCAGACTGGATGGAAGTCTCGAAATTGATGTCTACGTTCCTTCCGCTGAGGCATTCGATGCTTTGCTTCTCTACCTATATCGGGGCTATTACATCACGGAAGGCATTCGGGATCCCTTACCATTGGTCCGGCATCTGGAAATCTACAAGGTGGCTCGCGAATACAACTATCATATGCTCTTGAGACATGCTTATGTGGGATTCCTATACGATATCCAGCGCGCATATCTCACGCCTGAACCACCCGCAGGTCTATTAGAAGGCATCCGATTCATCTTCATGCACCTGGGCAAGGAGGAGAGGATACTTAGTTCGCTGTTGAACTACTGTCTAACCAAATTCACAAAGCATAGTTTGGGGAGAAATGAAGACTTCTGTGTGGCCGTGGCTGAGAATACGGTATTTCAACAGGCATTGATCAAAAGGAATATAGACCGCGGTTTCCAGGATGAAGGTACGCTGCTCGAAGGTCTTCCGTCAAATCATCTGTTAAAGCTTAATATAGGCGCCGACTGCCTCATACGGCTTATCGACCATCTTGCTACTAGTAGTCAGAAAAAAGTGAGAGAACCTGAGGACAATTGGGAACAAGATCAGATCCACGAAGGGTTGTTATAGACTAGAGATTACCGCCGTCATATACATATAGAACACGGACAGACAGCGTTAGCTTTCCAGTTTGAGCACGCCGGCTTGTATCTTGAACATTTCTTGGACATGAACTCACCCAATGTAATTATATTTTCTCAATTGCTCACTCCTCACGTGAACCACGCCTTCCTCTTCAATTCCAAGAATGCTGCCCTTCCAAGTCACGCTCCATCCACCTGCTGTTTTCTCGACTTGCTCTTGCATACCACGGGAGTATCTGAGAAGCTGCCGCTCCCCCACTCATTTGCCATCTTCATGTTCCCTCACTTCTACTCCAACACTATCCCATCCATCAGTTCATTACACACAACCCACATACTCATTACTTCAAAGCATCATCACCAAACTACCATCGTTCATCTCACCATCCACAACAAAACCTTCACACTCGCTATGGTTTCCAGACCTTCAAACACCTTCAACGTGTTCTCGTTTATTGACAAGTTCTGGATCACATTTTTCCTTCTCCTTTGCCTCGCCTACCCAATCATAAACCTAATATACCGAGGTCGGGAACGCCGGCGACTTCTCCAGCATCTGCGCATCGGTCTCTTTTCCTTATTCCCATCCCACACAGTATCCAAGGTATCTAACACCACCCAGAGCGACCACCACCCCGTCCCCAACCATGTCCTGCGAAGGCCGCGCCGACTTCAGGGAACCGAGCCCCGCCATAATATGCGTCGTCTCTGTACTCGCTTCCTTATTGGTCGGAGTTGGTGCTGTGGCCATTGTTAAAAGGTATCATGACGGGTTCCGTTCGGCATGCACGCAAATCGACACACTATCACCACGCCGGCATTAGACCGTCTAAGATGACCACAGTCATATTATTTTGATATGCCTTACAGAACGCTAACCAGTCCTCCCAGTTGTTTAAAATCTCAGACAGTTCTCGGATCCATGTGCACCACCAACCGCTCCATCGTATTCATCCTAAGTCTCCTTACCATCGCTTTCACACCCTCCTTCTTCATTCCTTACGACGAGTTCCCAATCGCAATAGTATTTACCCGCGTTTTCCTTCTCTGTACTTGTTTTTGTGAAGATTGGTCACGAACTAGACGACATGTACGAATGTTTTCTAAATGCGGCATGCGCCTCCTCGTCATAATCTTCCTGGACAATGTCGCCTTCTGGGTCACGACACGCACATGCCTTGACCTGTTTAGCCAGCTGTTTGGGGGTACTTGGTGGGCTGTGTTCTCAGCAGTGTTGTGCGCGTGGGTTGTTGCACGGGCGCATTCTCGGTGGGATGGTAGTTTAAAGAAGACGATTGTGGGGAGGGGATATCATTTGGTACTTTTTGCATCTGGTGCGGTGGGCGTGGCGTTTTGGTTTGCGTTTGGGGATCTTGTGAGGTTGGCTTGGGGGCGGTCTGAGGAAGTGCGTGAGGGGATGGGGGATAGGGACTTGGGGGATAGGTGGATGTGTGAACGGGCTAATTGAATGGATACAGATTGTTGTTGTTGTATCTTTGCTTGCTCGGTGTGATGGGCCTTAGATGAGAGATGTTGACTGGGTATTGGACGGAGGGTGAGGAAATGGGTCAGTCACATTGTGGCGAGTAGAGTTGGTGGTGGTTACTCCCTGGCAAGGCCACTGTTTGGATGGCATTGGGAAAGGATAGTTTCAACATGACGAAATTAGATCGAGAGCCGGCACTGATAAATAGGAGAGTGTTCATTGTAGAGGATGTACATTTCAACAAAATCTATCAGTCCAACACCACCTTCCCATCTCTTTTCCGAAGATAGTCACTAAGAGCCAGTCTTATCCTTAACCTCGTTACTTCTTCTCTTCATCCGACTCCGACTCCTCCACCTCCAGGTACTGAGAAAAGCCCCCCACATTTGCTCTCGCCTGAACCACATCATTCAAACCCTTCAGTAACTTGTTCGAAAACCGTGTATGCTTGTCGAAAAGATCAAACCACTTCTCCTCATCTACCTGAACCACCTTGGTATCCTCCCAGTAAAACGCACAAACACGATAAAGTAACCGTTGGAGCATAGTGTCTGGCTTCGTTCTCGACATGATGTAATCGATCAGGGCGGGCGTAACGACGGGTACAACCTTATCAGGAGCCTTGAGGTCAGAGAAGTAAATCTCATGAAACTCCTTAATCGCGCAATTCCTGAAATTCGCCGCTTTCAAAAAGTCGCCCAACACCCAAGCCCTGACGCTATTCCTGATCCTGCCCTCGTCGTGCAAGTCGTCGGTGGAGGTGTATTTGCCCGTCTTGACGAATTCGACAAACATCTCGAAGATCTCGGGGTCGAAGTTTGATAGGTCGAAGTAGACTAGTCGAATGCCCTCGCCGTCTTTGCGAGATATCTTGCGGGCTCGGTCGCGGAAGAAGGCGGAATCTACGAGGAGGAGATCCTCGGGAAGGGTCCAGGTTTGGTTGTCGATAGCGATTTGCCAGTAGGTACCTGTTGCTGAAGCCATGGCAGTTCCAGTCGGTACAAAGGATGTTGGAAAGAGCTGTTCGGGTGTGGGAGATTCAACCAGTGGGATGGATAACATATCTACGTTCTGGGGCCGTATATATAGCATACTGCTTGAAGTGGCAATTTCTTTGCTATGGTAGGCAAATATAGTCAGTTTGTGCTTGTCTATTCTTTGGACACACATGACGAGAGTGATCATGTGAAAGATTTGCCGCCATTCTCATATCAAAATGGCTGATGACTTTGTCTATGATTTGGATGTGCTTGAAAGCTTTTATCCTGGCGTTCTACAAATCAATACATCCTGACTTCTTATGCTTGTCCATTATGCAATCGTCAATCCAATGCAACCTTTCTACGTTGTTATGGAAATTTACACCCCAGTCAACGATACTTCAACTAGAATCGCTGAGAGATAGATGCCCCCCCTTTTCCGCTTCTTGGCCCATTACATTGTGAAGATGGCAGATGTGAGACTAGCCAACCAGCGACGGGCGTCCACATTGCTACCACACAATGCCATCCTCATAAGATCCCACAGCCTCACAATGACGGTATGTTCTGCATATATCAGCATTCGATTTCCCCGTCCAGTGAGTTTCGTTTCTTTTCAACCCATTGCAAAAATCCCACCCCGACTAGAATTGCGTGAAGGCTTTTACTCCCACTCCCACGTTTACTTTTACCTCGTAGTGTTAACATACGAACTCACAAAGACATTACTCTCGTCCTCGACTGTCACTTCACACTAAATATGATGCCTAACTGCCACAACACGCATCGTCCAATTCAACCACATACTCCCTCTGCGGTAGTGGTTAGTGCTCGGCCAAATCCGAGGATTCATACTCAGATCAGGCGTAGAATTGGCACACTATTGGCTGCACAGTTGGTAGACCACGAAATAGAAGCTTCTACACCCCTCCCCAATCATGGCCTTCCACATCCAGATTCTTCATCTGAACTTGGCACCGATTCGGTCCATACACTCAATGGGATAGGCCTACAGCATCGTGCCCACCTACCAACTCACTATGCAGACCCTGCATCCTCTTTAATTCAAAACAATAGTATTGGAATCTGTGCCGGTCCACAACATCGTCCCACTGAAGAGCAAAATTTTGCATCTACGAAGGAAGACATAGTGGCACAACACCCCTTGAGTTTCGCTCAGCGAGCCCGCCGGATCAAGAACCGCAACGCTGTAGTAATTGATGCAGAGTTATACCATGCCGAATTGCCTCAGGATCTTCTTCTCCCAGCAGCAGATTTTACAGAGCTTGAAGGAATAGCATCTGCAGATTCTGCACCAGAGTGCTCTACGTTATCTGCCGACTCTGGTCAGTCTTCCCCTGTCGAAGAGCCCACTCTCATCATCATCAAACTTCGTGATCCCCTTGCTGAAGCTTATGATCAGTTCTCCATTATTACAGAAGAAGAGAGTGATTGGGCCCAATATGAGATCTATTCAGATGTGTCAAGTGATGAGAACGATGGGGTGTTGTCACGTGGCAGGAAGCTTGAGAAAGCTATAAAAGTTGTGAAAAAAGGGTGGGAGCGGGTGAGGGAACGTAGCTGCAGTTGGCTTCGGCGCTAGAAGTGGAGAAGAAGTAATTGTGATAGGCAAGGGACAGCGAGTTTGTGTGTGGAAGGTCAAGGGAGAAATAAGTATGGGATGGGGCAGTATGCGTGGGTTCTACCACACAGCAAGTCCTCTTTCCACTTTCACTTCCTCTTCACTATTCCTCAACTTCACTGATTCCTCTGATACAAACGCAACTGAACACCCAAGCCGACCATGGGTACCACAAAACCTACTGGTCTGGCGACAACTGGTTACACTTGTCTCCCTCGCCCCAGATCGGGCGCACAGAGACCTTAAAATGAAATCATTCATCCATCTGTCCACCCCCAACACTTCAAAATTGGCCTCCAGACTTATCATTTTCCTTGTTGATCGATACTCCGCATTCGGCCAATGGGTCTAAGATCCTAGCCCCCCCTTTCCCAGTCCGCTTTCCCACCAACCCAACCCCCAACCTCAGTTCTAATCTCCCATGCCAGAAATGCGCAGGTACTGTAGGATGAGTTGTGAAAGGAGTGGTAGCTGTTGTCAGTTTAACTTGCATGCATGCATATTTTCACCTCCGATGAAAGTTGACTTGTGTGTTTGAATGACACCAAGCACCATAATCCCCAAGAAGGCATCCCTCCACCCATTCTCTTTCCCAGGACATAATTCCACGTATTCCGCACTTCACACACGTTCTAAGAACATCTTCGACCCTAAACCCTAAACCGGGTAGAACGTAAGAGATCCCCTGTAAGCAAACGCTCGATCTCGATCCACCGTCAGATCTGACAACCACTATTCCCATTGTAGCATGTACGAAAACCCTAGATCCCCAAAATTCCCCTGGAGACAGGCCGACGATGAGCTCGGTGCTTTTAGGGCTCTCTGTTAAGCTGTCAGGCCTCCAGATAAGAAGCCTAGCGGTGACGACAAGTGAGGTTTAAGAAAGGGAAGGGAATCGCGTTCACAACATCGATGATGGCGAGCTTCACGCACAAGTGGCGCACATGCCACAATCGACCAAATAACTCGACCGCAGTAGAACACATGAGTAAAAATCTTTTTGGTATTGGCAAAAAATGTGATATGAGGATTACAAACTCTACAACAAACGCACCAGAAACGACGCGGAAACGCCTAGAAACAAGTCCAGATCGTTCACAGCCAAGTTATGTATATGCTCGCAAATCATCTAATGCGACCCCCTATCCGTGCCTGCAATTCCTCAATGGTATCTGATATCCTCTCCTTCGCGCTCATAGATCGACATGTAATTATTAGACAAGTGGTAATGGTAGTTATGATAGTGGCAAACATCCGTCGGGACACATCTAAGAGTGGATGTGCACCTCGGTGGTGCCGCTACGATGCCAAGTGGCGAGCAGAACACCACAGCGACCGCACTTGTGCTGGACGTCCTTGAGCGAGTTCATGAGGTAAGGAATGCAGCCAAAGAGGCAGAGGCAGCAGACACCGAGAGCCCAGGCGCTAGTCCCATGTCAGCAAATGCGTTCCTCACATGGCACTTTAAGGTTTGGAAAAGCTTACTGTGTGGTGTTGCCGATCTCATAGGAGATGTTGGTCATGGCGCGCTGGCCGCAGGCCGGGCAATCAGCAGGTGCGGGAGACCTGTTCAAGCTGGCGATCGGGGTCGAGGTCTGGTATACGGTTCCGCTGGGCTGCTGGGGAGGCATGCCTGGGTTCTGGGCAACCATGCCGGGGTTTTGGGGAACCTGTTGCTGGTACTGTCCGGTGGGCTGGGGGGACATATAACCCTGCTGAGGCTGTCCAGCGGGCGGCGACGCAGCGGCATATTGCATCTGGGGTTGTTGGTACATGCCGGGCTGTTGCTGAGGCTGGTTCGGGTCCTGGTAGACGGGAGGTTGTTGTTGGTGACCAGTGTTGTCAGGCGACATAGGAGCCTGGGGATACTGGTTCATGGGGACTTTATAAAGGTCAGTACTTGTTCAGCCCAGGCTCAGCCATGGGATAGTTCGATTTTCATATCGAACTGTAGCGCGAGACTCATGTTTCGACCGCTTGCGACGCGGAAACTGGCCCTCTGCGCAGGGAAATGCGAGCTCTTTCAAATAAAATAAAAGGGTAAGACTCACCACCTTGCTTCTCCATTGCCACGGTTGTTGGTTGAGATTATTAAAAATGCGTAGTTGTAAAGGTTGATGGTGAACAAATGTCGATGTCACGTCCTTGAAAAAGGGGTTTTGAGGAAACAGAGAAGAACAGGAGCTGAGAACGGTAGTCAATTTCGGCTGCACCAGATCGAGAGGAGGCGTTCGCTTTTTATCGATTTGGCTGCGGAGAAGGCAGGGGGTCTAAAGGTGGGCAGTGCCACAGACATTCCTCAAGTCGATTTCAGCTGCCGGCTCTGAACCAATCAAATGCACACATATTTCACCCCAAGACGCATCAGCCTCATGAAGCACAACCCTCACCCGAGCCTGGATTGTGGAGCCAGTAGCGCGTCAGGGCGAAGCGACCCCAAAAGCCTCTCATTTCCTAATATTGATTAGCGAGCTTAGGCTGCAGACATCTCGTATTATTGTGGCTGAAGGTCGAGACACCGCATTCAATGCGACCTGACGGCCGAGGGAACCACGACTTCTAACACACAATTCACATCATTCGAAACAACGAAGGTGCAACAGTTCGTACGTCGTGATCCTTTGTCCGGAATTCCGTGTACATAAAGTTGACAGAGCTGTCAGCACTGGCACCGCCTTGTGATCTTTATCGGTCCCATGCTTTTGCGAGGTGCACTCGCGCTATTTCCATCCATCGAGTCGAAAATGGACCAGATCTTGATTGGCCCCACCCCTGCAGACACTCCCGCCCGCTTTGACCTATTTTGAAACAATGCTTCCCTTGGCTTGTTCACCCGCGTGTGGTCTGCTCGAAGCCGGCGCCAACTGAAGATATCGGAACGCTTGAAAAACTCAAAAGGGCAGCTGTATCGCGCAGTGACTGGTGACTGGTAAATGGAGTCCAGAACCGCCTCGAGCAGCTGTCAAACCAACTTTTCCAAGATGTCTTGGGGCGGCAAACCCGAACCGGTGAGGAGGCGAGGGCGCTTCCATTCCGAATTCGTTTCACCGGAATCCGTACCCTAATCAAAATCGAGTGTCCATGTCCTCGAGATCGCTCTCCTCGGCATCATCCTCATCGTCGGGCTTCTTTTCGGTTACAGCCTGATTGCCACCCTCTCGAGATAGCTCTCGTATTTGCGCGGGGGTTAGATCCACGATGATCGGAGCGAATTCACCTGTCTCGTCGTCCTCGTCCGCTCCATTAACATCCAACTCAACTTGTTCGCCATCCTCCAATTGCAAAGGTCCATGTTTGACAAAGGAGTCATCCAGTTCCCATCCGAATTTTTCCTTGAGGAATTCCTGGAGCTCGTCGAATTCATCCACCACATCTACCTTGGCCTTGCCACCAAAGTCGTCCAGACCAAGGCGGAATTTTCGAAGCAATGGTCGCAGGAAACCTCCATTGGGCTCGGCCAGATCAAAAATCACGGTTTCCATATCTGTACAGTGGCTCAATTGCAACCGCAGAGTCTTGAGTAACTCAATGAAAAGGTGAGATCGCTCCTTGACTGCTTGCCGGCAGGTGAAGAAGAGGCCAAGCAACCGTTGCCATTGCTCCAAGCAGGAATTGTTGTTGAGTGTTAGGACCATTAAGAAGGCAAACTGTAACTCCCCCAGGACCTCCAATTCACGGCTTCGCACACTCGTTCCCTTACAGTGCTTCTCGATGAGCTCTCCCAGAGCCCACGAACGGTCCCGGGCAGCTTCCGTCCGCTCAGTTCCCGTTGCGCCTACTCTCCACGTCCGCTTTAGGTCGACGGGCAGGAATTGGAGCTCCTTTTCTGGATACAACACACTATTACTCTTCTCCAGGCCAGGGATATGCTCCAGGTCTTGGGCCGCGGAAGAGGCAGATGTTAGGCTCCAGTGATCAGGATTCAATCCCGAGATTCGTGATAGTAGTGAAGGACTGATGTGTGAGGTCAACTGATCCCAATCTGTAGATTCCTCGGTCACTTCGTCCTCGCCTCCTGCGTCGGTGGATTTCACGGTTTGCCGGTAAGGCGTCAGTCCATCTTTCCATACGCTTCCAAGATTCGCTCTCCAACGCAGGACTTCCGTGGGAGCTGTGTCGGCCACCAAGTCCTCGGTCGCCTTATCCCATCTTTTGATGAAGACTTGTGGAGGGCCCGCTCCTGGGGAGACATAGAACCACGCGCCATGGCGGAGCGCAACCGAGGCATCACTCGCCGCGAAGACGAAGTGCAGTCCAGGAGGGAGGTTTTTGACGCCATGGAAGCGGGGAGTGGTCGTGAAGGAGAGGAGGTCGATGCCGGCAAGGGCGTCTGGGGGCAGGGCCAGCAGCAGCACGCAGTGGGTCTGCGTGGCCGGGTCCATGGAGAGGTGGAAGAGCCTCTCGAAGGAGGTATGCCGGAAAATGTTGAAAAGTGGGTCCCCGAATCAGAGGCAGGGCGGAATATAAAATGTGCATCTGGAGGGCCGGTTCCGTCCTCGCTTACAGTGGAGGGGAGCGGCGGGGTGGTGCAGAGTGAAAAAGAGACAAACGTGCCAGTCTCTTACGCGCTGCGAGGCTATTGTTAAGTAGATGCATTGTGCAGGTCCTGGCCCTGGTGCCGGTGGAGTCTCCCGAAGGCTAGTGAATCCAAGATTCGGTGGTTCGAGGTCGCCAGCAGGTCTCAACGTCACAGGGAGTGCCAAGCACCCCGCCAGATTGCCCACGGGAGCTCGTCACTGTGCCAGCGGCCCAGAATCACCACACAGCACGCGTTGCTGGCAGCACTGCGAACTCGACTGCCCAAGACTGTGAAAGATAGTGCCGTGCAAGACTTGCAACCATGAGCCAACTGTAATACTGTTTACACCTTCGCACCGTTCGCCCAGCCTACCGAACTTGTCCGGTAGTTCCACACACCCCACGGCCTCCTCCCTCATATCGCCTCTCCTTCCGCCCAGCATGGATCGTCGCAGGACGCCGGGTCTGGCCTCCCTGACCACATCGCGCATTTCCTCGTCGCAATACGCATCGCATGGCGCCTCGCTGCGCAACCAGCAGACGCAGTCGCTCTCCACACAGCTCTCTGTCTTCCAGTCGCTCCTACACAACTTTGCCATCACCCACAGCAAGGACATACGCGCCAACCCTGCCTTCCGGGCCGAGTTCGCTCGCATGTGCTCTGCATTGGGCGTGGACTTTTTGGCCTCTTCGCACCATCGCGATGGCAAGAAGGACGAGGGCGGGAGCATATGGGCCCAGATCCTCGGTGGCAGTGTCAACGACTTCTACTTCAACCTCGGCGTGCTCATTGTGGAAGAATGCCGTGCGACGCGAGCCGAGAATGGTGGTCTGATATCTGTACCTGACCTCCGAGCACGAATCCAGCGCGGACGTGGGATAGGCGGCGGGATGGAGGTGTCGGACGACGACATCACCCGCGCCGTAGACTCGCTCTCACCACTAGGCTCCTGTTTTACGATTATGAAGATAGGCCATAGGAGTCTGATACGAAGCGTTCCCAAAGACCTCAACACTGACCAGAGTACCGTCCTGGAGGCAATCCAGGTCCTGGGCTATGTCACGATCTCGATGCTCCAATTGAACCTGAGTTGGGACCGGGCGAGAGCTGTGGCTGTTGTGGATGATCTGATGGCCGACAGTCTCGTCTGGGTGGATTGCCAGGCTGGCGAGAACGAGTACTGGAGTCCGGCGTTCATAGGCGGAGCAATAATTGGAAGTGGATGAGGCATATCAGATTCTAAAAATTTGGTTATGGGAAAGGAAGAACACCTCCCCAGACGTTATGAAAGAGCCAGAGCTCCGCGCATGTCCCCATCTCATCATGATGCAGAAGGCACAACCACGTCATACGACAAATAGGGCACGGCGTTAGCATGAAGGGCATCGAACATCGTAGCTTCAAACGAACAGTTGTGGCTGCGGGGCTAGGGTGATCCTCGCAGGGGTTCTGACGAATCTGTGGGTTACGTCATTTACACACTTCAATCCACACAACTTCAAACTTCACAACTCTGAAGTCTTGTTCTGTGCGGACTGCACCGAAGTGTTCACGGCAGTTTTCGTGTCATTTCCATGTCCTCATTGCATCGCTCAGCGCCCAGAACACTGCCCAGAGGCTGGTCAAGACTTTGGACATTGACCTACGTAGCCAAGGTTTAAACAAGCTATTCCAAGCTTTTAGACCAAACTCCCTGCACGCGCCTTTCTGCGACCAAACACGGCAACTATCGACGGTCACACGCTGTCAAAGCGCAATTCATTCTCTGGCGTCAATCGAATAAAGTAGAGTGCAGGGATTCCAGCTTGTTTGTAGCTGAATTTCTGAATGATGTCGTTGGTTACAGGTTGTAGAAGGTGGCTAAAGAATTGGCTATATATTTATAGTCCGAGGAAGATACTGCAATTCTCACTTTTTCATAATCTCCATATCGGCCTCTTTGCAAGGCAGTGAAGAGTGCTGTGTTGATATTAGCCTCCTGCCTCCTTTGTTGCTACTCATTCCCGGCATCAAGGGCCCTACGTCAGATAATCTCCCACACTGCCGTTGACACCCAACGCCTGCCCACAATACCTTCAACATGGGCCTCTTCACCCGCCGTGCGGCACCTATCGATGCCAATACTACTACATCGACCGCTTCTCGGAGGGAAAGGCATCATCGTGAGCCTAAGACTTCCTCACGTGGACCACATGCATGGAACTCAAGACCTACGTTCGGCCAGTGGATCAAAGCCACTGCTTTAGACATCGTTTCTATGGCTGTGATGGGCGCTATCGGACTTGGTGTCTACATGGCCGATCCAGCCCCAAGCAGAAGCTTTCCCAGTAAGTCTACTCACTCACACTTCAGTGATCGTCACCAGTCTAACACCAAGGAGTCAACTTCCAAGATGGCGAGATTGTATACCCCCAATTTGCCTACCCGCTGCGCAACGAGATCATCCCCATCTGGGCCGCCGCACTCATGGCATCTCTCATCCCTATCCTCGTCTTCCTCATCTGCCAGATCCGAGTCCGGAGTTTCTGGGACGTGAACAACGCCACCATCGGTCTTCTCTACGCCCTCATAACAGCCGCCGTTTTCCAAGTCTTCGTCAAGTGGCTCATAGGGGGTCCGTCTCCCTCCCCCTTCCCCCAACCTAGCTAACCACACCCAAGGCCTCCGACCCCACTTCCTCGCCGTCTGCGCGCCCGCCATCGACACCCTCCCCCTCGGCACCGGCTACCACCAAATAATGTACGACCGCAGCATCTGCACGGGCGACAAGAAGCAAATCAACGACTCTCTCGAATCCATGCCATCAGGCCACACCACCGCCGCCTTCGCGGGCTTCGTCTTCCTGTCCCTCTACCTCAACGCCAAGCTCAAAGTCTTTTCAAACTACCATCCCGCCATGTGGAAACTGATCGCTATATATGCACCCGTGCTCGGCGCCTGCCTCATCGGCGGATCCCTCTCCATCGACGAGTTCCACAACTGGTATGATATTCTGGCTGGCGCGGTGATTGGGACGGTGATGGCGTTTAGCGCGTATCGGATGGTGTATGCGTCGATTTGGGATTTTAGGTTTAATCATGTGCCGCTGGTGAGGCATGCGCCGTTTGTGTATGGCGCGGGGCCGGCGGAGGAGCATGGGTTTTGTGATGCTGTGTTTACGAGGAAGGCGGGGTGGGGGACGCTCGAGGGGAGTGCTTGGGGGGGTGCGCCGGGGGATGCGGCGGAGGGGGCGAGGGGGACGGTGATGGGGCAGGGGGCTGCTAATGGGAGGGGGTCTCATGGGGCGGTGCTGGGGCATGGGAGACGGAGTATTGAGAGGAAGCCGGTTTCGGGGAGTCGGTATGGAGAACATGTTGTTTAAAGGGTAATGAGTAGTAGATACTGATTTCATGAAAAAAGGGAATGAGTGTATGGCATGGATGGTGGGATTTGCACAATAGGCATTCAGTTGGTTTCTGGTTGCAAAGGCACATCACAGAGATACCACAGTATACGATATTGACTTCTCATAAAACCGAATTTGAACAACGAATCCGATCACACCGAATCCAAGTCTATGTACACATTTTAGCCCCGCAGCTTCTTGCACTCTATCGGTTCTTAGCGCGAGTCAAACGACCACCACTCATATTCTACGAGAAACCCTCCCACAACATATGCCACATGAATGTACACATCTATCATACACCCCCACCTCCAATCTACCAAAGATACTCTGTCGTACACATCCTAACCTCTTCCACATCCTTCCAGGTCGTATATCTCGGCTGCGGCAAAACCTTCCTATGCCACATCCTCGCAAACCTCCTCGCCGCACCCTCCTCTGTAAAATCAATAATCCACCGATTATACAAGCGCGTCATGATGATCTGGTGGAGCGTCTGTTCCGGGGCCGTCTCCGACTCCTCGACATTGGACCTGTGTGTGGACATCAAGTCCTTGTACCCCTCTGCGGAAGTGTCAAAGGACTGGGTCGAGATGGCAGATTGGTGTTTCGCAAAGGGGGAGAGAGATCGCAGACGGTGAATGGAATCCTGCCCATTCGCATAAGGCCACATGAAGCCAAGGCTCAGCGCATGCACATTTAGCGTTTTGTACAGATCGTGTGGATCGGGTTCCCAGCCTGCCATACTCATGAGCACCCTGTGGATAGGATTTCCTGTCTTGGGGTCGACGAAAGGAACAATGGGTTTGTAGCCTCCAAGTTCAACCAAAGAGAGGAGGTGTGGCCCGTAGGGTTGCATTACAACGTTAAGGTGTAGAAAGAGGTTGCGGGGTGCTAGGGTGTAGGAAGTTGTCGCGAAGTTGATGTCCTCGCCATCTTCCAGTAGGCCCTTTGGCGGAGGAATCGGGGACAGTATTGAGCTTGGTTGATGCAGAGCTGACAAGCGGTGCAGACGGGAAGCGTTATTTTGGTATTTCAGCGCCGCTTCCGGTGTCTTAAATAACAGATAATAGAAGGGCATTCTTTCGAGGCTCAAGGGATCTCGCCCGGGGATGATCTTGTAATAGTCACCGCTGCGCTGCCAGGATTCGATGTGTTTGCCTTTGGGAATGACATGGCGGAAGTCCGATTCGGTGAGCTCGGTACTGCAGTGAGAGAGCTGCAGAATTGTTACCTCGTGCCCGCGGGACTGAAATGCGGCAATCATGCGCTCGCGGGGAGATATGGACGGCTCCTTGATTCTCCTTTCAATAGTAGGAAGATCGGATGGAAGATCGAGTTTGGGATAAGACTTATGGGCATGCCTCGGCGACGCTTGGGGGTCAATTGTGATGTTGATTTCAGGAAACAGTTCGCTGAGGAGAGTTTGCTCGCTCATGTCTGGAGATGACAGTGAGGGCGTCTCGTCCTGTGATCGCTTCGTTTCGGTCGACGAAGCCCCGGTTGCATGTGTGGCACTTGTTTCCATCAGCTCCTGGTCCTGTGCAACAGGCTCTGCTCCTGGCATCTTCTCATCAGGAGTACTGCCGCTTGACTGTTCGATGTCGTTAGAACGGTTTGGTGTCCCCATCCCGCTGGCCTTGGTATGAAGTGCACGTACGAGTCTGAGAGAGTCGTGCTTGACACCAGCTCGTTGAACTTGCTTCTCAACATTCTCAACAGCCTCGATCACCTGCTCTGCTGGTGAAGATGTGCCCCTGGTCTCCTCCAAGTTCGATGCGCGTAGAGCCTCCCGTTGGCCAGACACTCCCTCCTGTGCTTTCTCCCCATGTGCTGGTGTCAGGACTGTGGGGGTTCGTGAGGTAAGGTTCTCAACATTTGCATGAAGAAGGGGCACATGTGCCATTGTGTGTGCACTCTCTGAAGTTTTGTCGTTTTTGCCATTCGACGTTGTGTTGTTGGCCGTCTCTGCCGAATCAAGTCTGACTTTGAGGCTTTGCACTTCTAACAACAGGCACTGGAGCATCTGCTTTATCTCGGAGTCGTTTTCATCCTTGTGCACATTTGGGCTTGACGTTGGGCTGCTGTCCTTCGAAGCTATTTGCTGCTGTAAAAATCCGTCGCTCTTTGTAAGGGTTTGCTCTGTCTTATCTTCGGGTTCTGGCTGATTCTGTTGTTGCGTGATGCCAGGATCCTGTGAACGTAGAATTTTGCTCACTCCTCCAGCTGCTATGCGACCGGCTTCTCGGATCAATGGTGTGTTGAGTGTCGATGCGTTTTGTGCTACAGTCCCTTCGAACTTAGCTAACACTGGTGCGTTAGATGCTGGCGCTTTTCGTGCTGTTCTTTCTTTCTCTGGCCATATTCCTGCCTTTCCGCTTTCTACTATTGGAACCTCCTTTTTCTGAATATCCGTGAGTGGGGTCCCCTTCCCAGTTATATGCTTGAAGCCCAAAGGTGAATATTTCTGTGTTATAGGCGCCTCGGATGCCTTTGCCATATCCCCATATTCCTTCTCATATATCGGGGGCCTTGGTGCTATTTTACGAACAATTGGTACCCTGAGCCATGAGTCTGTCAACTTTCTTATCGGTGCCGGTGATGTGAGCTCGGTTGGTACTCTCCGCTCCCTTGGTAATTTATGCGATTGCACATGCTCTTGATGCCCTTTAACATCCGAGGCTGTTGAAGTCGACTTTTGCTGGGATTCGAGTACTTGGCTGGCTTGTTGCTCTTTCCTCGGCACTTTTCCTACAGGCGCTTTTGCTTTGGAAGATTTCTGAGATTTTTGGGCATGTGGGGTGCTCTCTGCTTCAATAGAGGATGGCACGGTCGGATTGGGCGAGCTTGGATTGCTATCCTCGCTGCTCACCAGGCGCACCCGCTGGCGCAACCGCGAGGTCTTCCGTGGTTGGTTCTTTTCGGCATTGTCGGTAAATGGTTCTGTCGCCTGAGAAGTGTGCCCTCCATTGACCAACATTGAAACGCCCCCAAACACTGCACCCCACCAGCTGGACTTTGGAGCGCTCGTGCCGTAGGTCGGTTCGATTGGGGTCGAGGTTGGGTGCTTGGTTGCGGCTGCAGGCGTGCCAGAGGGGGAGGGTCGCGGTGTGTCATCGCGGCCGCCCAGCGGGCTGCTGTTGGCATTCCCGGACGCGTAGCGAGCCTGGAGAGGGCTCCGTACAGGTTGACATGGCCGCGGAGGTCGGATGAGGCGCGGCGGTGGCATCAATTGAGTCGCGCGGGCCACATTGCAGGATGAGAAGCTGTGTTGGGATGGAGTGCTCGCCAAAAAGTTTGGAGATGTCGCGGCTGAGTCATCAGATATAGGTACCGGTATGAATCGACGACACCAAAAAGATTGTGGAGTGCGACAACAGAAAGGCGCGACCACAGCTCCAAGAAGGCCTCGCTGCCAACACCTTGATAGCGAGTGTTACCACCGAGGTATATGTTCTGCCTGCTACAGGACCTCACTGTGCTCGCGCGCATCTCCTCACGCCTGGGCTATACTGGCACGAGCAACATCTCGGACTCGGCAAAACTTTCTGCCTTGACTGCGATCTGGAACCTGGGCAATTGAAACACAAAACGTGGACCGAGCAAATATCTGGAGTTCACCGCCCGGTGATAAACGATATGGCGACTGCGAAGACCTTATTTTCGCTCCGGCCTTTGGAGCGGAACACGCCCAGTACTGCCTTAGAGGGTGCTTTTCGTGTGCATATATCTATGAAGGAGCTCAAAGCGCTCGGCCTGGCAAATGGAGACCTTGTCCATTTGAAAACCTCGAACGGGAGTCAAGGTCTTGCTGTCGCTTGGTTGGCGGCCAGTGCGAACAACCCAGGAAACAAATTTGTGGCCAAGGTGACAGACCTCTGGAGAGAGAAATACGGCCTTTCGTTACAAGATCGTGTCACTATCGAAAAGGCGAATGCAGTGTGGAAGAGTATCGATTCTCTTGAAATCAGCTATCCAGAGTCTGCAGGGCCTGACGCTGGTCATGGTTCGCCCGAGACGCTGATATTCAGGGCCACTTCAGTTCTAGGTAACTGTGGCCATTTTCTGCATTTGTGCTTCATTGGAAACTGACCCGCAGTGATAGAAAATCTCGACATGATTTTTCCCGGATGTACTTTCGAGATACCACAAGGAGGCCCCAAAGCTCTCCAGAATAGTGCCAAATTACGTGCCACTGTTGAGAGTATGGAGCCAGCCACAAGCTTAGAGATTCCACTCTACGTTGACCCCACCAAGACTACTGTCAGAATCACAGGTGCGGAAAAGACCTCGAAGCCCATTGAGATTGTAAAACCATCCCCTTCACCAACAGAGCCCTTGAAGATCAGCGGAGAAGGCATCGGAGGTCTAGCCGACCAAATCCAATGTATCAACGAATGGCTTGCGTTGCTAAGTTCGAACGACCCTGCCGACTTCCTCTCTGGGCCGACTGCTATTCTCATTCATGGACCTGAGGGGATGGGCAAGTCCTTGCTCCTAAATCGCCTTGCCAAATGCGCTTGGCAACAAGTTTTCACGCTGGATTTGAACTGGCTGGCTTCCAATTCCAAAGGATCAGCGAAAGCAATGTCTGAGGTTTTCGGTAAAGCCCGTGGTTCTCAGCCTAGTATCATTATTATAGAGGAATTGGACAAGTTGTTGGCCAAGGCGGAGAGTTTAGTCGCTTGTTTAAGCTCAGAGCTGAGGAACATAGAGGGCTCTCAAATCGCCGTCGCCGCAGCTGCACGGAATGTGTATGACATCGATACAAACCTCCGGACAGCATTGGCCTTCCAACACGACCTGGAGTTGCTCCCACCGAATTTGAAACAAAGAGAAGACATGTTGCGGGAGATCCTTCAACCAGTAAATGCTTTAGGGTCCGTTGATATCGCAAGCCTTGCAGAGAGAACACATGGTTACGTCGGGCGTGATATTATCAGTCTATGTAAATACGCAAGGGGCCATCATAGAGCATCTGCCCGTCATAGCCTTAGCTCGGGGAAATATGTGGCGGCCGAGAAAGACCCTCAGGGGGAGCATCGTGTTACACAGGAAGACTTCGACGCTGTTATAGACCGCGTAAAACCAACAGTCCTCGGGGATGGTGTTTTAGAAGTGCCAAAAGTTAAATGGTCCGATATTGCTGGCGTGGATCACGTTCGCAAACTCCTTGACAATATAATTGTTCGGCCGTTGAAGGTAAGTCAAATTTCGGATCTGGTGGGTGGTATATATTAACATTACCCAGTATCCCGAGCTTGATGCCAAGTTCGGTGACCGAGATTCGCACAAAGGAATCTTGTTGTACGGACCTCCTGGCTGTGCAAAGACATTGATCGCTCAAGCAGTTGCAACCGAGTCCAATCAAAACTTCCTGGCTGTGAAAGGATCGGAACTCATTCAGACATATGTTGGGGAATCCGAGAAGGCTTTACGCGGCATTTTCCGCCGCGCTCTTGCGGCGAAGCCATGCATCATATTTTTCGACGAGATCGATTCGATTGGAAAATCCCGCGAGAAATCTCAGGATAGTGGCTTGAACATGGTTGCTACACTGCTAAACGAAATGGACGGCATCGAAGCGCTCAAGGATGTTTTTATCATTGCAGCAACAAACAGGCCCGACATCCTTGATACAGCACTGATCCGCGTCGGTCGTTTCGATTCTCATATCCATATTGGCTTGCCAACCGAAGAAGCACGGCGACAGATCCTTCAGATCCACACCAGGAAACGACCGCTTGCGGGAGATGTTGATCTCGTTTCGCTCGCTTCCAGGACGGAAGGAAGCAGTGGGGCTGACATCAGTGGACTGTGTCGGGTTGCTGCTAATCTGGCCAAGGACGACTATGTACAGAGTCCCGAGAGTCAGGCTGAGATCCGGATGTGTCACTTCGAACGCGCGTTGGAAAACCATGTCCCACACACCATCAAAGAAGATGCAGCGCGGTACGAGAACTGGAGACCGGGAAAGTCGTTGTCCGCTTATTAGGTTTGACGGATCACATTGCTACTGGTCTTGTTCACCGCCGAATAGACATGACGACAACCGTAATTCGAGCTATGGTATGTAAAAGACATCATTTGTCCACTCTTCCGCCTTATGTCTCAATACCCTTGTATGATATACCGGAGATCAGAAGATGCCGTACTTTCCGATGGTTGAGCCCGCCCGGATGGTTGTTATTACATGTGAGCTTATGATATCGAGCATGACTCAGCACGATCCATCAACCTATTTGCCCACAGCGAAAACAACTGCCTATCCGGTCGGATGATCAACATGCAGCACAGCAACCTGCGATGCATGCAGAAGCAGAGGCATCAACTTCGAGAAGCAGCCGAAGTATCATGGAAGAATCTCGAAGTTAGCCGCATAACCACAATTTCATAATGCAAGATGTTATTATCCGCCTGCATTCCACGCAGATTCGCGATGCCTTCGAGGATCTGACAGCTTTATGCCCGAAGAAACGTTCGATCATTGTGGGCACAGGCGGATATTTGATCGAACGTTTCGCCCCGTCGTGTCGTTAATCTTGGATGTTTGCAAGGGCGTCGGCTGAGTGGCCATCCTGCGTTTCTCTCCTCATCTCCGTTCGCGCTGCAACCACCTCCGACAGGCGCGCTTTCGCTCATCCCGCCGCGTCAGCCGTCATTGTTTTGCAGCTCGTGCTACCATCAGTAGAGCAATCTGGGCCCGCGTCAAATCATTCAGGGTCCAGTGTTTGTGTGCCCGCGAAGAGGACCCATTCATCTTAATAGAGGCGACCAGTGTCCGCTGTGGACGGGAGTCCCTTGGCATCAATAGCGAAATTGCGGGATGGGGCACTCTTTGAAACCCGGCTCGTGCTTGGTTCAACTGCAACTTTCTGCAGGAACAGCCGCCTTGTCCCAGCTTGTTTGTTGCATGCTCACGCTGCCAAAATTCTTCGAGACAGACCCGGTCAGCCGTCAGGGTTGATGCTGGGGTGATGCTGTCGCAACGGCGCAGTAGCGGCCAATGGAATTTCTACCTTCCTGTGTCGCGTTGCAATTCCGCACCCCCCACCTTCTACGTGTTCTCTAATTACGTGCTAATCTGTCCCTGACATCTCTATGGGGATTAGCTGCGGCAAGAATGTAGCGGCACTCATTTCTAGGCGGGAGGTCGTCGTGTTGTCAACCGGCAGACCGTTGCGCTGGGGAATTTTCCGTCTAATCTGCTCACCTTCGTCTTCTTTTCCCCCATCACCATCGCGTGCGCGCATTTTGGCACTCTGAGAGAGCCGTCCACTCCTTTACAACGCCCATTTCTAACTTCTCGTCACTCCTTTTACCGTCAAATTTGTCTTCTGATACCCCACTACTCACTATTTGAAACCGCCATGGCCAGGATGCTAGGACGATCGAGGTCGATGCGAATACTCAGAGGCAGTCCCAAGGAAATCCACCAACAGGACACTGACAGGCCGTCCCCGCCGCACCCAGTCCCACAAGTGGAGCTCGATAGATTAAAGGCAGCGACACCTGTTACAAGACCTGAGAATCGTGTCAACACCCCAGACATGCTTCAACGACCAAAAACATCAGGCGGCCTGGGCGACCGAGGGAAACTCTTCCACAAAAAAGTAGCACCTGTCATGCCTCAAGATTCAGAACAACACGGCCCTCACGCTTTCCCCTTTCCCTCGCCCACTAAATCATCAACTACCACCATTTTATATACCGCAGAGGTTAACGAGGAACGAGAGGGAGTCATTGGTATCGCATTGGGAAGCCCAACAATGGCAGCTCACTGGAACGTCACACCCAGTGGTACCGACCTCGGAACCTATGCTCAAGGCAATTTCACCCAAGTCTTTTCCAACAACCCATCACATCACACTCTCCCCGGATCCGCGGGAATTAAGCAAGAAGTCTCAAAGCCCAAGATCAGTCGGTGGAAGTCAATATTTGGAAAGAAGAACCAGCAATCTCAACAGTCGCGCACAACATTCTACCAAGTAGCGCAGACAGCCGCACCCGCGACAACACCTCCACCAGGTCGAGCAGATAGCCACCATGATGAGGACTCTTCAATAGATACCAAGGCAGCGCAACAATCAGTACCGCAGGCAGAGATTCGATCTATATCTCCCCCGACATACAAAGCCGATATCAGAGAATCTCGCAAGATGCCAAAGGGAAGAGTACCGCCTCCAGTTGAAAAGCCTCGCGCCCGAACCATCGCAGAAAATTCGACCGGGAAACCAAAGGCTACTCTCACACGCTCAGCGTCCAGTCCCAAGCCGCCACCCAAAGATGGTTGGATGGGCTCGCCAAACGTACCGCAAATCTTTCTTGACGGCAAGTCTCAAGCTACATCACCTCGCTCTATCGGAGGTGGTCTACTTGACGTCGAGATTCCCAGTATCACTATGGATAGATACAGCGTCATGTTCAGCGATGTTCTCAAGCCTGGCAACCGGTCTTCGTCACTGTTAATGCGACGTCAAGGGACAGACCGGCTGAAACCGCTGAACCAGCTGTCAGTGAAGGTATGTTATTCCAAATCCACCTTTGACAGCATTATCCTGATTATGAAAGCAGAAGGATGAGGAAGAATCCCAGAACGGGACTTTGAAACCGCAGCGGAGGGCGACTTCACCGTCATTCCCTCCTCCAAAGTCTCCGAATGTCACGCTCTCCTTATTCCCGCAGACCAACCGTGAGAGCAGGACGCCGTCGCCCCGAGCAGTGTCCATCAATCGGTCACG
Organism: Amniculicola lignicola CBS 123094; assembly: GCA_010015725.1. NCBI lineage: Eukaryota > Fungi > Ascomycota > Dothideomycetes > Pleosporales > Amniculicolaceae > Amniculicola > Amniculicola lignicola. The sequence goes on from ML977558.1 coordinate 300,127, forward strand.
GCCACTACAGCGGTCAAAGACGGCGCCAGCCAGCTCGCCTAATCGGGCCACATTCAAAGCATCCAAATCGCTAAACAGCGACGTGAAGGAGGTGTCTCAGGATTCGAGATCCCTCGGGCAGAAAGAGAAAGAAGATCCAAGCAAGGAATCACCCCTCCCAACTCCTACTCCCAACTCCCGCCTCAGTTTCGAATCGGATGCCGACTCAGTCACCATTGTAGTTGGCCGCACATCCGACGTGCCCTGGAAACCCCGGGTAGAGGAACCACAGTGGGAAATCGTCAACAAGAAACCCACCCGCCAACCGTCCCAAAGGTCCGACCTAAATCCCCTCTTCTCCAATCCCGTGGTGCCCTCGCCGTCTCAGCTAGAGCACCCTTCCTCTGCTCCTCTCGAATCACGCGTGAACGGCATGTCCAAAGCGGGGATTGAGCCAGCTCCACGTTCGGCTGACAGGGTTGTGAGTCCTAGGCAGAACAATGCGACGATGGTGGGCGTGGCTAGATCCGTTTCGGTATCACGGGCCAAGAGACCAGAATTTTTGAAACCCACGGGTTTGGTTAGAAGCGCGACGAGCAGCGAGAGGCTTGTAGATCGAAGGGCCCTTACGCCCACCTTGGTCGAGTTGAAGAACAGGAGGAGCGAGAGAGTGCAGTTGGTGGATGTCTAAACCCCAAGGTCCTGCAGGATCCGTTTCTTCTTTCGATTCATGAGTTTAGCTGGGTGTGACGGGCGTTTACAGATTCCGGGGGGTTCTTTTTTCTCCTCTCGTACTAGTTTTGGAAGACGAGGCTTGAGTGTGGCGAGGAACATTTATTCTTGAAAGTTTGGTGGTTGTGGTTGTTCCTGACACGTTTGAGGTCCCAGGGAGCAAGAACAGTTCATGCATGGCTTGGGGAGGTTTCAACGAGCGTGGACCTCGTGATCTATCATGACGAGTTCCCGCAGGACGGAATATGAAATTCAGATACCACTTTCTTTCTGGCACCATTTATTATATCAAATATACTTCATACATTTACTTCGATAAGGCTGGACTTGGAGTGACATGTGACGTCTGATTGACAGGCTGACAGGTTGGTTTAAGCTCCTCCGATGGCGCCGCTGAAGCTTCACCGGTATTATCCCTGACTCGAATCCAGATGTAGTGGCGCAATGCCTTCTTCTCGTTGTGGTGGCTACGTGTGAAAGTCCTTCTGCGGTCTCCTCGCTTCGGACTCATGCCTCAGGCAAGCCTGCATCTACAACTCTTCTCACGTGCATTTCCACCTATCCCATCAGTTTCCGAAAATCAGCGATTAATCGCTCAAACGCATCCTACCTGCGCGGTGGTTGTACTACAAGCATAGAATCGATAACACAAGCACTCCCAAGCCTCCCGACCAAGCTGCTGCGGCCCATCTTTTCCGCGATGGCTGCCTTGGGGAAGGCTTCGAGATTTACCCAGCTGCTGGACTCTGTACACAGCCCTTTCTAGCTTGCAGCCACATCTTACACGATTGGAGAGATGTCCTGATAACCATATCGACCTGCAGCAGGGCCTAGACATGACCACTGCGAGAATTGCTGAAGGCTGGCGGACCTCAAGGCTAACCGTAAAGCCACGCGCGGTGTGCGGAAGACCTACCGAAGAGCTCGTAAGAGCATGTCGACAATAATGAGGCGAAGCTTTCACCCCCAAGTCTGCTCCAGCCTGCTTTTCCAATCAATGTCTCTCCGATGAACCCTTCTCTTTTCTCCTTCCATCTTCGTCGTTCCCCTCTTCCACACACATTCCCCAGTTGGAGGCGTTCTCTAGGTGCGTCACAGAGAAGAACTGCATTTGAGCACACGAGCAGACCAGTCTCCTTGTAGTTCAGAAGACGGCACGATGTCCGGCCTTGAAGTAAGTCAGCTCTCCTTAATGTTTCCGACCCTATACCGGAGATTTTGACATGCGACGCCTTAGCCCCTCGCCGTAAGATCACCCCACAGTGATGTACCTCAAAACTTCAAGAATGTGTTTCAGAACATGCGCTGACTGCATTCCCAACCTATAGGTTATAGGCGCCGTAGCGGCTGTAGTATCAGCTTTCCACGGGGGCGCCGAACTGGTCGCGCACATCAAGAAGAAACACCGACGGCGCAGTAGCAAGGGCCAAACGCAAAAGGACTTCGAGGAGAAGCAGCTCCAAGATTCTCTTGAGACAGGAGAGACTGAAGTCGGAAAGCGGTACACGAGCGACATCAAAGAACTGGGTCAACTGATGCGTGTGGGCGATGGTGAGTAGCGGGATGGTCCTCCGGACTACACCAACTTCGAATCTCCGCAAACTAGGCCGAATACTGATATCCGCCCCAGCTATCGCCCGCGACCGACTCCTCCATATCGCCATTGTCATGCAAGCAGAGATTATAAAGAGCCTCCAGATTGCCGTCAAGTACGATAATGCTATTTTGAATCTGAAGATCCTTCACGAAGCCTCTATTCTCAATAGGCAGGATAGTCTCACGACCCTTACTGAGCTGAAACAAAGGATTCTCATCACTCGTCCTGTACCACGGACTTTGCAAGGCGCGCCTGAGGGGCAAGCAGACATGACGCAGCTGAACGCGTCCGTGCAATCGTTCCAGAAAGCCCCGTTGACTCCTGTCCCAGACAGTTATATACCTTCAGCCGTAACCATCCCTGCGCAAACAGATACGAAAGAGTCAAAGAGCGGCTTGGCCAGGTATTTCTCGATGAAACGCAACAACAGTCAATCCCCTACTTCAAGTATGCCTCGCCCGGCTTCTGATGCCGACAGTATAAACTTCAGCCCCGCGCTCAACTACCTTATTCAAGAAAACGGGAACCGCGGATCCATCATGAAGGACATTGACGACATCATCAGTGCCTACCAAGGCCTACATACAGAGAACGACAAGAGAGACACGTGGGCCATCCTCAACGGCGGAAGTTACGGAGGCAACTCGCAGAGGAATACCATGGCCTTGAACAGAGAAGCAATTCAGATGCTGAGGAACCTGCCAGCTACTCCAGAAGAAGCGCATGGTAACTCAGAGTACCCAGCGATGCACAAGAACGCCTTCAGCCCACAGTCATACAACCAGTATAACCCGTACTTCCCAAGACCACAGGAGCCCTCAGGAGACGCACGATTTTCAATATCTAGCTCGGTATACTCCGATGCTGTACCGCCTTCGCTCTACAGCCAAGATTCGAACGACTCGCATCCTCATTCTAGAAATCATTCTCGAAGCTCGTCTACCGCCTCCCCGATCCTGCCGTACGCCGCACTCCAGCGACCCCGAACCCCGCCAATCCTTCCATACGCAGCGGCGCAGCGACCGCAAACTCCACCCACGGCTCCCTATGTGACGCCACAACGATCTCAAACTCCACCGACAGCGCCACTTGCGCTGTCTCAACGACCGCGGACTCCTGCCAAGGATGACCGAAGCCCTCTCAATGCAGGCCGGACTGTCATCCATTTCGTACCCGGACACAGCTCCTCTTCCTCTTTATCTTCTTTCTCCTCAGCCAACACCAACAAGCCTCTCCCTAATCCCTCACAATCCTCTTCTACATCCATGGGGGCCCACAATGCTTTCGCACCCATACCCACCAATGCACTCCCACCACCTCCTCCTCCTCCACCACCGCCCCCAATTCTGACTCAATTCCCCACCTATGCCTCGTCGTCGACCTCATCCTCCAACCCATCCCTAGGAATCCGCACCGCCACCATCGCCGGCCCGTCCCCCACCGCTTCCGAAGTAATGATGTCCGGCCGCCCCTGCAAATCCAACAACTACTGGGGCTTCTGCAAAGGTGCCTGGGCCATCCGCGAAGAGCTCAAGCGCGGCCTCGGCGTCTCCACACGGCCAGATGGAATGTACAACACGCATCAGATCTGGCAATGTAAACACTGTCACTTCGAAGGCAAAACCTTCACGGCCATCACACCGGGCAAAAAGAAGAAGGAGACTGTCGTCGACCCTAATGTTCATACTTCGGCCGTGGGTATCCGATACCGCTGGATCTTCCTTGCCAAGAGCCATGTCAAGAAGGCGTCTATGTCGAGTTCAAACAGGGGGGCTACTGCGCAGGTCAGCAAGAATTCAGGCAACAATGGCGATTGCAATTTTGGCTGTGTGATTTGTAGTGTGGAGGGGAATGTGACGGGTATTTATGGGAATGTCGAGACTCTGATGAATCATGTGTTCTTGGAGCATGCGAGGGGGATGGGGGAGGGCGTTGCGAGGAAGGCTCGGTGTGTGGTGGGGAGGGTGGCTGGGCCGGAGGAGGATTGGGATTTGAATATTCCGGAGACAGGAATGTTGTGAGGGGGGAGATGGGTCGTGTGAGAAGAAAGTGGATGGGGAAGAGGAGTTGACTTCATGCTCAGATTGCCCAGTGTCGGTATTGTTTTCATAGCGTGTTTTGGATATCGCGCGGCGTATTTGAGCGGGATGAGGAGCGCAAGAGATACCCTTGCTTTTAATGTTATGTACGAGAATAGATGTACAGTACGAAATTATATCATCATTTTCCCCCCCAAACTGTAGAAGCATCCCTCGGTGTTCTTTCAAGTCGACCGTCAAGGAGAATTCGTTATCTAGATGATGCTGTTTGAAGACCAAGAATGTCTTGTTCTCTTGCCTGAAAAGTTTCAATCTATTAGTAATATTGAGGATAGGAGTAACCCTACCCTTACCCTTACCCTAAATTAGTGGATTACATACTTCCACATATCTCTTGTCCCCTCTTTATACTGATCATATGCTTCACCATGCATATATCCATGAATATACACATCGCCTACAAATCCAAACTCCCCGTGACCACCCTCCGGACGAAGCAGGATAGGAGTAGAGCAGCCCAACGGCACCACAATCAAATCACCAGGGGTCATAAACCCTGAACCCATACCTATATAACCCCCCTCTGTAAAACATAAGCAGCGTCCCATCATCCGCCCACCAAAGTTCTCCTGAAGAAACTGTCGCCGATCCTCTATGGCAACCGGCTTAGCCGCATACCGCTTGAGCAGGTGACTGAGCGGTAAACTAGGTAGCCGTTCACGAATCAGTGACGCAAAGACGTGATAGCAAACAGTGAGCAAATCCTGCGGCTTATCCCATTCCAGCGGCACTTGATCCAGACACAAAGTTCTGCAAAAGGCCTCCTCTACGTCGGGGTAGCTGCTCTTTGTCTCGAAGCCACTATCATGAAGTAGGGCTCTCCAATGGAGGAACGCCATGAGGTAATCTGCTAATGTGCAGAGAGTGCCTACTGCGATGCCGTGGAAACTGATAGTGTCGAGGTGTATCGCCGAAATTTCAAGCTTACGTCGTCCATCCAGCAGTCTGTATTTGGCCTCGGTCTCACCAGCAGCGGAGAAATCGCACATGCGTCCCAGAGAAGCCGTTTGGGGGCTGTGAGACCAATCAGGTACCCACGTCGGTAGATTTGCTGAGCTAGTGTGAAGCGGAAAGTGTATTGATTCGCATATGACGTCGAGACGATCGGTCGTGTGGAGAAGATAATCTACGGCGTTGATGTATACTTCCCTCACAGACTGGTTGTAGTCAACCGGAAATTCAGCGCGGATTTCTGGTGGAAGCACCCCGAGAATTCCAAAGACCTTGTCACGGGGATCTGTGCTGAGCTTTCTCCTACATGCGCACATCGCCTCGAGGAAGGATTCTCTACCAAGTTTAGCCAGAGAGCCAAGGTCTGGGAGGCTCCTAGGACCTTGGTAGGCCAGTACTTGCGAGTAAGTGAACTGATTCCGCGAGATTCCGTAGCTTGACCTTCTATGGAAATCGCGATCGAGTTCAGCTCTGTGATCCACAAACACTTCTGCAGCTTTTGTGTAGTCGACCCAGGGACGCTTAGTAGAGCCGCAGTGTACTATAACAGATTGTGCATTGTAGACTTCCTGCACAACCCAAAGCCTTCTCCAGTAGTTCCTTTCGAACAACGCCACTACAGCAGCAAGAGCTGGTTTTGTGTCGTGGGAGGAGATCAGGGAACTGATGTGTTCCGCGGAATCAGCATTAGCTGCCACCTCTTGTATTAGCTCAACTGCTAGGTCGCTCTCGTCCGCCTCAGGCCCTAGCCAGATGGCCACAGATTCTGCCTTGGTGTATATGTTCGTCATGAGTTTGACTTGCTCTGTTCGCTCATCTCTGTTTTGCTGATCGATACAGAGACCATCAACCCACACTAGAACATCCTCCTTCTTTCCTCTCAATGCTTCAAGAGCGCTATAGAGACTGACGGCGACTGGAATCTTGATGCCATCCAAATCAATTTTGTCGGTCTGGGCAGCATCGCCCCAGGCGTATGAAATTGCGATATATGGAGGAGGGTTGTCGAGCGAGAAGTGATATATCTCGCATTTAATGGTTGACATTTTCGCAGGAAGAATCTTGACAAGTCTAATTGCACCTGGCCCTTGGAGTTCGCTGTATTGATAGAATTTTTCACCCAGCACTCCGGACTTTGAATGTAAGAGACCGGGTCTCAAGGTTGAACCTGACAGGGTAAATGATGATGGCCGGTACGGCGAAAGCGGCATTCCGCCACTGTACTGGGAGCCCGAGGATTGAGAACCGCCCATGTCTGACCTCGTCTCACGATATGGAATCTCTGTAAAGATTCCACGGCCGATTGAATTATCGAACTCCTCGTTGATTGGGGAAGAAGATCGAGTAGAGAGTGGCAATAATTTGATGGCGCTTTTGAGGCGCTTGAAGGGAGATTCGGATTCGATGTGCTCTGCTGTAGGTGATGAAGTAGGTGAAGCATGTAAAGCTCCATTGGGCCCAGTAAGGAATGAGTTTTCTTTCGAACCCCCACGAGAAGAACCCTTTGAGCTTGCGACCTCGGCAGCTGCATCCAATTCGTTTTCAGAGTGCGGATTCGGCTGGTTGTACTCTTGATCTGGGAGGTGTATGGCCGCGGTTGGATTTGTATCCAGCTCAGGATAGGGAGAGGTCAATTGAGGTAGAATTGAAGATGATGGTACCAGATCCGAAGAACGGTAAGGAGACGAATCAGGGGAAGGAAATCGTTTCTTAAAGCGGGAGTGTTTTGGTCGAGGAGGGGAAGGGACATGTTTCTTTGAGGAGCGGCTGGAAATGCTCTTCGATCTCGCTGTCCGCTCTCTTGGGGCTTGCACTGAAACCTCCGCACGGATGGCTTTGCGTTCAGAGAACCAATTCTCGAACATGTCATAATGGCCGGCTTGATATCTCGTGTGACGGCGCAAAAATTCGACATCAGGTCGGCCGCGAGGCTGAGATCGAATTGGGATTTCTCCAAGTTGGGCCATGCTGAGCTGGCGGTCTTATTCGTCGAGCCCGGACGATATGTGCTCAATGCTAACTTGCAGAGTTTGGAACATACAGCGCCAACCACCGTCAAACGGTAAAGTGTGTTTGTGCAGAAGACGAAGAAGCTGATGAGGTTCCTACATCGCGGCTGAATACCCCACCTTCACTCGGTGTTTGGTATGGGCTGGCTGACATCCTGCAAGCCAAAAGCCCACAGATATGCAATGCAATATATACCTAACAAGGTGATTTTTAGCGAGGACCAAACCTCTGACAGATTGTTCACATGTATTACTCAGATTATGCTGAGATATACGCCTATAGATCAGGGTACGCCAATTCAGTACTTCTAGGTGGGTTAGGAAAGTAAAAGGATGCGTCAAAGAAAGAATCCCCTCCGAAACGCAATATTTGTGGGGACCAGATACATTGTTCACTATTCTAGTATATATTATTTAACCCTGGCCTACCAACTACGCCTCTCCAACCTAGTTCTTACCCTAAACCTAAACGAGGTACTCATGTCGCGCGCCATGTTGGACGAGTAGTAAAAGCCAAGAGCAAGAATGATTCTACGTCTGTCATTTGCTAAGCCATATGTTGCAAGCAGAGATGACACCAAGCAGTTGGCTACCATTCATCATTACAACTTTCATATGCAGCAACAGTGGAGTGTATTTATTTGAAGGAAATCTAATACTCTAACGCCGACGAATGCGACAGTGATTGCAGTTGTCGAAAGAAAGATCTAAAACCCAAACGCCGATGTATGCAACCGTGGGAGGCAACTGTGAAAATGGAAATCTAATACCCAAACGTCAATGTATGTAACAGTGAAGTGGAGCTCTCAAAACGACAGTCTCATACCCAAACGCCAATGAATGCAAAAAGCAACTAGGCGCAACGCCACAAAACCACGCCGCTAACCTTAAGCAAACCTCTACTTCGTTCCCCACTTGACCACCTGATCATAAGTCTTGTCGGGAATGGCGCGCCCATTGAGGATGCGCCTACCGTGAGGTGCGATCCGCATCTTGTCTGTATCGTCATCGTAGCAGCCATACGCAATGTCATCGGTGCACAAAGGCCAGACCTCCTTAGCCTCCATATCGCGGTATTCTCCCTCGGCCCAAGACACGAAATCGTCACCCCAAGAGCTTTTAGCCTCACAGAGAACTCTGGCACTGTGTTGTGCCCGAGCGCTCTTAACAATGGTACTTTTGTTGGCTTCGCGACGGGAAACAATTAGATCCTCTTCAGGGACGAGTTCTTCGGTGATCATGTCTTCCTCGACAAGGCCGTCGCGCTTCGCCTTCGGAATGGGCATTCCTGCGTTATTCTTCACTTTTTCCAGATCGGCGTCCGTGTTGTCATCCTTGTATTGAAGTTCTGGCCAAAAGATGGAGATATCGGTATGTGGGCCCATCTTTTCATACATTTCGAACCTGGGTGCACTGGAACACATGTCCGGATGATCACGGTACTGCTGTGCTCTTCCATCATTCTCCGGGTCAATATGTCATACGCGACTCCATCGGCAATCAGGGTACAAAGGATACCATGGTTAAGGTTCTGGAGAGAGAACAACTCATGCAGAAAAAAGGTCTTTCATATGGAGTAATTTCCTATGATTCAACAAAACCAAACACCGATAAGAACTTACCCTTTGAATGGTTGATGGGAACAGTGAACGGGAAAGGAGTTGCAAGATTGTCGGCAGAGTATCTCACGAGTATGGGTAGGAAGAGAGTTGGTAAGGTTCATGTATTTTTGGATAAAGAAGGGGACAACAAGGCGATATGGGAGCTTGTGTGGGAACTTGAGGTAGCTCCTATGCCGTGAGTTTGCTTGTGTTCCAGTCAATCTATTTATATATAGATAGTTATAGGTACGTGATCAGATGTAGGGGAGGAAGGAACAGCAAGAGCCCTGGGGATAGTGAAACTTGTTCTGGCAGCGGCACGGTAGACAAGCATGTCAGCTATTTCTCAAAGAGTCGTGCGAATTACACAATCTAACGCTGTGCGATATATAATGTGAATATTTAGACATTGCTGCGGCGGTTATCTTGAAGTACTGGTAACACAGGTACCGTTGCTCACCTCTCTGCTCTTTTACAATAACACTCATGATTAGCTAGAGTAGTGTTGTAAAGTGGCTTGATCTTGGTCTCTCCACCTTTTCGTTTGGAATATCGAAAAACTTAGTGCAATACCGTTAATGTTTGCTGGTCAAATTTCTCCAATGGCAATATCAATAGTTAATACGTTGCGCTTTGATTACATCTTGAAACGTATGCAAACTGCCTTTGCCTCAACCTTCAATTATTCCAAGTGCTGTAAGAAACTAGCAGGCAATAAGGCCGAGAATGTTCTCTGTGATGTGGATGGCGTATGAGGCTTCCGGGAGTCTGTGCCACAATGCCAAGGTGGCACAGTCGATCACGGTTAATATTCACTTACCTAGTTGGGCATTCAAGTCAACAAACATTTAACACGAACACCCCTCAGGCCAGTTATATACATATCAACTTCATCCTTGGTATTATGCATCTAATGGACTTGCCTTTGATCATTGTTCAAGCCATCCTAGCATGGCTGGCCCGAAGCGAGGGGCTACATCACCTGCTCCGCCAGCGCGCAGTGAATCGTAGGTATCTTCCCACTGACAAACATCGCGTTCACTGACAATACCAGGCCTGTTCGATGGGGAGATCGTCAAAGCTATAGCGAGGCACAGGGTTAAGGAGTTGGATGATCGGTTCCCATCCATAGTGCGTTGCGCATCTAGTGATCGACGTATCATTGCAGAATCGCTTATTGTACGGCTCATGTTTGAGAACTTTCGTGTAAAGAGAGCATTCATGAACGACATCCAAGCCAGGGTCCATGCTATTGCTAAAGCACTACTTCATTCACTGGGGAAGGTGGCTATCCAAATCGATTACTGTCAGGCTCTTTGGCATGTCTGCAGAACAGTTATCGGCGCTTATGCTGCACGATCAAACGCCCCCCTACGAAGTCTCTACGACGAGACACCACAGACAGCCGAGAGCCGAGGCCTCACTACCCACAACATAAACGACTATGTTTTCATTCTGGCCATATCTGTACCTTACCCTGCGCTTTACCAGTCTATGTTGGAAAATGGATTTCACCCAAAAGATACGAAATTTCTGCTAAGTCCTCTGAACAGCGTGGCAACATTCGGACGTAAAGAAGAAGTAAAACGTATGCTGGATCTTGAGGTTGCCTCATCTGAATCACGGTGTTCCCTAGAATATGCTTTCCAAGAAGCTGCGGCCAGAGGGAACATGGAAGCCATTGAGACGTTTATGGATCCAATATATGGGCTAGATGAAGATGCGAAAATCTGCGTAGATGCGGCCAAGTCGGCCATAATATTTGGTCACCACACAGCGGCGGAGGTTTGCTTGAGGCGACATACTAAACATATTACACTCAAGAATCGGAAATGGTTATGCGTTATTGCGGCCGAGCATGGGAGCCTTGATATTCTTCAACGGTACATGAGGGGGCACATCGACCCTACCAATATTCTTCAACAGGCTACCATTTCAGGTTGGCCTCCAATCAGCGCTGTTCGCATTCTCCTAGACCACGGAGCTAAGATATGTGAAAGTCCAGGCTATCGGGATTGCTTCTACAACGCAGTTTACCGAGGCCATGTTGAGCTTGTCCAATTCTTCCTCGATACAGGCATCAACTTGAAGGCGGACTACAAAGACTTCAGCTCGTTCCGGATTACCAACTATATATCAGTGCCACTACTGCAATGCTTGTTCGACAACGGTCTGAATTTCGGCTCGCCGAAAGCACGAGAATATATCATCAGAGCACTCAATGACGCAGTTTTTAAGAGAAAGGTGGACCTTGCCCGCTGGTATGAGGAGGTTCTAATGATTGACAGTCATCACTTGTAATCGTTCTCGCGTTTAGAAGCCAAACCCGTCTGTGATTAGCATGATGCTGTTTGATGAAAGTTGTTTCATCAGCTGAAAGCGGACCCGTCGCAGCCTTTATGGAGACAATTGCATGGTTTATACACTTCGAGACTGGCTCAAGGATGTATTCGGAACCTGTGTGGGCCCTCCAGCGAAGAAGACCATGCGCTCCATCCTCTGTACTACCAGAGATGCGTCTCGGAGAATTGCCGCTGCTATTACTGTATTCTAGGCAAGTCGAATCAATGCTGTTTTCCGTTTTCTTTTTCGGTACATAGTGCATGCTCATATGCAGTTCGAGATGTACAAGGATATGTATCCTCCCCTTCGACAGACCAACAAGCCTTTGCTTTCTGCTCATGCCGCACGTAAACACATTACTTGTAACTAGTATTTTGAGCTTTGACATACACCAATGTAAACTATCCTCAAAGAACCAGACATATAAACATGCAGCAGCAGGTCGCTAGCGATTTCCCCCTTTCCCCCATACTATAATCTACTGCTTAGAGGCTTATTGATAGGGAAGCAGACGGGGCCCAAAGCTGACTTCTTCCTATTGTGGTTTATGGTAGATTTACTCATTTGCTGGATGTTGATCTATTAAAATGATGATGTTACAGATGAAAGAAGCTATTGCAGTACCTTAAGCCCGTCTACAGTACTCTCAGCATAACTAGGTGCCCCTTATTTCTTCAAAAAGCTGAACTTCTCAAGACCAGGCTCCACCTCTTTCCCCAATTTCCGCATTGCATCCCTAAACTCCTCATCATCTGCAATATCCTTCACCAGGTCGTTACTCCTTAAAATGGAATCAAAGATATTTTCCAGAATCGTTTCGTTCATGTTATCAAACCGTCCTTCCAGTTCACTGCGTACACTCGCGGATACCTTCTCACCTAGTTCCTTCGGGAAGTGGTGGATCTCGTATGCCATGAAGCCAGCTATGATGGGAATCACAACCCACATGATACTCGCTCCAGCCAATGCGGCGCCAAAGTGGGCGATGAGGAAGTTGCTCACTGCTGAAATGACTGCAGCGATGACAAATTTCTTGAGCAGAACAACGAGAATGTGTTGGAGGGCGCTGGAGGCGAGAATGTGGGCGACGATGCTGCTTATGTGGACGGCGAGGAGTTTGACGAGTATGTGTGCGACGACTCCGGCGACCTGAGATCCCGCAACTATACAGAGTCAGCGAGTCACTTATATGTGTACAAACCAACTTTGCTATTTTTCTAATGAGGGATGGCTCACCAGTCGTAGCTAAATGCCCAATTTGCTGCCCAACAGACAGCAATGCTCCCTGCTCCACACTCTCTTTAATCTGACGCTTCACCGATTGCACAACTAGACTTCTCGCCGTGCTCTTCAAGGTCCCCACCGCAATATTCGAGAGTCTATCTACAAAGTCCTGCAACTTGACTTCGTCCTCCGCCAAAGCTACCAGCACCCCTTTTGTGATGTTCTCGCTCTCACTTGCATAGAAGTCCTGGTACTCCTCGGTGACAATCTTGATAATAGGGTCCGTGAGTGCCGAGTCGTGCACACGCCCACTGGAGGAGCGCTTCTTGCGCATGAACAGGTAGACGTGTTTGCATAGGTCGTCGATGTCGTCGTCGAAATCCCACGTACAGCATACGCTGCCATCACTGTTTCGTTCGACGACAGCGATGCAGTTCTTGCGGGTAGAGATAATATAGTTGTTTATCTTTGCCTCAATGCGATCAAGGAAAGCATTCTTGCGGCGGCGTAGTTGTTTCTCTACTTCATCCATGGTTTGGGATCTGGAAGGGTGATTTTGAAGGACGATGTGGAATGAGTCAATGCTTTAACAAATAAAAAATAATATTTACTCTGGGTTGTTTCTATGAGTAGAACTAGTGATGTAGTGAAGCTCTCTGTCGTAGGTGAGGCTGTCTGCTTTTGTACTATACCATCTATCGACGAGGCTGAAATAATCCCAACTCACTGAAGCCACACAGAGGTTCAACACACAGCCGGATTTCACGTGTGAGCCTAAGCCGCAATGCAATTAGATTCATCCAAACCTTCATGTCCCATTAGGACCTAGGTAGCCTCGTTGTGGTGTTGTTTGAATGTCGAAGCATCGCGTGTTGCGACCACTATCATACCACGACCCTCCACCGTCACCCAACATCGCTTGCACAAGGATTGCCACACGTGGCGGTGCAACCCCCGATTGAAAGTGGTCCATGAGGCTGAGAGAAATAAATCTGAATTCAGACGGGGAGGCGACCGTTGCGATCCCATGACAGGTTGAATTCAGCTCGTCGCCAAAAACTACTTAAAGTGGCATCAAGCAATGAAGCGCCATGAAAAGATATCCTAATAGGGTATTGCGCAGGAGCTTACAACAGAACATCCTAGTGCACATACATAACTACTTGCAGATTGCCATTCCATGTTTGTAGTAAGGCTAGAGGTGTTACGGTTAGAACGACTCCATAAGGGGACACGAAACTGCAATTCAGCAGTTGGCAGTTACCCGACCAACCTTTTGCAACAGTTATGAGCCCGGAGGCCTTTGACAATTGAAGCTGCAAGTTCATAATACTTTCGAATTACTATCAACACCTACTGATACTCGTTTTTCTCATCGCAATGGATGATTACACTGGTGGTTACGTTCTCACTAAGAATTCAGTAGACCTCGATAAACCAGAAGACTGGGCGAATTGGCTGCAACTGCGCAGAAGCTCCGCCAACCAACACAACCTATGGGAGTACATTAATCCATCGACCAAGGAGGAGAATCTCAAGAAGCTCTCGGACAAAGCCGCAGTAATTGAACAATCACTTCCACGTCTTGCCAACTACCTAGTGCCGTCAAAGGCTACAGACGCAGCTGCTGGGGCAAAAGTACCTGCAGAAAAGATAATGGGACTAGATGGGCTTCAGTTTCGGAGGTATCGATACCAAATGAGTATCTATGAGGGTTGGTAACAAGAACTGCCGTAGTATATATGGAGTTGTAGTATCTGAATCAATCAACCCCGTTTCTCTCCCCTATCAACGACCCTTCACTGCCGTGGCAGTTATGAGCCCGGTTTGCGCTGCAGCCGAGTAATTGTGCTCCAGCTATCCGTTGTGCGTTGTGCGAGGCCCACCCGAGTCGTCGCTCAACAAGCGTCGAGGTTGGACCACGTCAGACACAGAAGCCTATTGCCGCTTGAGATGTTAAACATAGAGGAGACTAGGCCTAGGATAGTTGCTAGAGGATATACCTCAAGACTGGCACAGATTGGTAATGAGCCGTTTGAGTCGGGGGGGGGGGAAGATCGCGCTTTCCATGTCCACACCATCTATACTAGGGAGAACCCAGAGCGTTCCTTCCATCTCCCACCCAGCGTGCCAGTGCACCTTCCCATCCCGTGTCCCAGACTTCGTACCGCCATGCTGAAGCGTACCCCCAACCCTGGGGGTATAACTCCTCCTCTCGGACGGAGCTCTTTGGGTGGCAGATTGGTCGCCATGTCTTCTTCCCTTGGACACCACCACAGCCAGGGCGCTCATACAAAATCGGAGTCAGTGGGATTTGACCAACCAGCCAACACTGAATTGGGGGTATAATATCTTGATTTCTAATCAAGCATATGCTTGCACGATAAAAAAGCTGCACCTGCCTCTCCCAATATTGTGCTATGCATCATCAAACGCCCACACTGCAGACAGAAAGTCTGCCTAATGAATGCCATATACCAGATCCCAGACCAGAACGCCGCGCTATGCAATATTCAGCCAATCCACATCTTCACTCATCCATCTGCCACTGGTATTCCATCTTCTCGGTATGGCCCTTCCGATTCTGTGCCTTGAACCACTTGACCTCGAAACCGTTGCTCCTATCCACGCCATCCCACCTATGTCCTGGCCTGATTCCATACCGATTCGGCGCAGAGCTGCCCTTGTACAGCGGCTTCCCCGTCACGCTCTTCCCCGCTTTCTTCTTCTTCGTGAAGCCCAACGCCACGTCGCCCCAGCGCTCCTTCTCCTTGAGCTCATCGTTCAGCTCCGCATCGTCTGCGTACCGTGCCACTCCCAGATGTTTGGCGCCCTGGAGGGCTTCCCGTTTCTTCGCGGCCTCCGCAAGTTGCACGTCACCGCGGGCCTGGCGCTCCAGCTCCAACTTCGCCTTTTCAGCGTCCTCGGCCTTTTTGACTTCCTCTGCGCGCTTCTTCGCTACGTTGATGATCCGTCCGCTGGCATCTCGGTATATAGTTTCGCTGGCGGTGGCCCCGGCTTCTTTTGCTGCGTCTGCCGCTTTCTTGCGCTCGTCTGCCTGCTTTTTCTTCATTGCTGCCGCAACTTGCGCGGCCGTCTGGAGACCTGCGAATGCGCCTGATTCCATCTTCAAGACGCCTTCTGTGTCCACCATCTCTGGCGCTGCATCGTCGTCCGCGGCGTCCTTCTCGCGATCTGCGGCTGCGGAGGCCAGTATGGCGTCTGCGGTACGGCGATCGGAGTTGAGGTCGGCATTTGTGGGCGCCACGACACCGAACGTTTTCCAGGAGACTTTCTTGCCCTTGGACTTTTTGAAGCCGTAGCTGTCGCCGACTACATGAAGGAATATAAGCGTTTGATTGGAAGTGATAGAAATTCAGCATAGCTACCCACCTATTGCCGGTCCATCGTCATCATCGTCGTCTTCCCGCTTCGACTTGATACCTGAGATGTCGTCCTCATCCGCGATCACAAGCCCGGCCTCCTTGTCTTTGCGCTTGCGTTTCTTCGACTTCTTATCCGCAGGCTTGTCTGCATTTAAGTAGTTCTTCGCGAGGTAGTCGGCGAGAGACATTGTGTGGTTTGACGTGTTTTGCTGGTGACAAGAGTGAGTTGCGGAGGAAGTATGGAAGTGTTGCTTGGCGCAACCTAGGGAGGCCCAAGCTTATTGATCACGTGATGACGCGGTCATCCTCGCGTCAAGCTTCTCCTGCAGAATGATCATCTCAAACCAAGACTCATGTGAGCCGGCAAGCACCAGTGACTTGCTACAACCACCATGCCACGCGGTGAACGCTCTGAAGAGGCCTGGTTGTGGTATACTGTTGTCTACGAGGCTATTCAAGAGATTCCATACGGCAAAGTAACATCATATGGCCATATTGCCAGATTAGTTGGGAAGCGTACGCAGTCTTCAAGTTGCCGGTTTATTCTCACTGACGTGAAGTTGCAGCCGAACGTCCGAGGTAGCACGCACCGCAACCATCTGAGAATAAGGCTAACTGGTGGTCTCAACCTCAAAGACAGGTCGGAGTGTGCCTAAAACATCTTGCTGCACCATCGACCGATCGCACCAAGAAGAGTGCCACCTACAACAGCTCCAACGTGCCATGGCAGCGCGTGATTAACGCCCGCGGCGGCATTCCCCCTAGGTAAGTCTGAAAGATTCTTTGTCTCTATCAAAGCTTTGTGTGTTACTGACCAGACAAAGAGGACCGCATGGGGCGAGTCGTCATGCAGCAGTGCTGAGAGCCGAAGGCGTGGAAGTGTCTGAGGGCTCGATGGGCGAGCTCACCGTCGATCTAAGCAAGTATGGATGGTTCCCAGAGATGCTCCCAAGCGAGACTGGGCAGGTGGAGAGCAGCGACGGGGAGGACGAAGAGGCAGCCGAAGACGAGGCTGCGTACCACGCCTGAGGCATCTGCAGGAACAGGTGTTTGCATGAACGGCCAGGTGCGTATGCCGAGCACGTTGGATTCACTTGCATCTGATTTGAGGATGGATGGCAGTTCCTTGGTCCAAGGCAGCCGTCAAGTCGTAATGATAGGTAGACGCCGGCGGCTTGGAAACGAGGGGACGGTTGCAGACAAGGCACGGCGGATACGGCGGGCACTTTAGGAGGGCGGCGGCCAAATCCGGGTGGTTATCGAGGCTGCGTGCTATGCAGCGCCCATGGGGTTAGCTGGACGGGCAGGTAGAAGCAATATGGAGCGAGTGCCTGTCGAGTCTCCCCAGCCGAATGCAACTGCAAGTGTTTGGAGAGAGGGGGTGTGGGGTATGATGTGACGCATCCCGAAGTACCGTGGCTGCCACGCCGCCCGGAGCCCGCCTCCATCAACCTCCAACAGAAGTCGCACGTTTGCAAAGCGATGGCGCATGACAGGGAAGTGTCATCAGCGTCATCGAGGCCCTCAGGCGACGCGAGCACGTCAGGCCCGGTTTGAGCAGAGGGCCAGCCTGCGGCGAATCGGGAGGCTTCGTCACATGGTCAAGTCCCTCACCCTTCCCGGCCCTTATCGCGCGCCCAGTTCCCAGGCACAACAAAGGATGTGGGGAGCCATGCGCCCTTTGAGAGCAAATAAAGCCCCCTTCATCGCCGCACAGCTGGTCTCAACACAGACACCCTAATCATACGCGCTCTGACTGCCGTCCACCACAGCCACCCCCAGAAGAGTCACTCGTCAGAGTCATAGCCCAGGACAGTCACACCTGCTCTCTGTGCTGCTCTGCCTTATCAGTGCCTTCTCCTACACTTAACTTTACTTACTAGCTTCCACTCGCTCCAACTCTCTGCAACTCGCTGCACCTCTCCCTCCCCTTCCCCAAACATCTACCTAATCTACGCGTCTACCTAGCCACCACCACCATCCACCCTCAACACCTGTCCCCCCGGTCACCCGCAAATAGCCACCCTTCTAGGTAAAGCAAGCAAGCCTTCACCAGTTGCCATGTCTTCGTCGACCTTCTCCACCTCCGACCTCCGCAGCGGCTCCAAGGAGTTCTCTCGCGACAAGGACCACCGCGTCAAGTGGGCGCATGGACAGTCGTATGGACCTGGACGGCGGGAAGAGGATGCTCGACCCCGGCCGGCCCGCGTGATCCCCACCCCCAAGTCAGTATCCCCTGGGCCTCGTCGAAGCACACGCGCTGACAGTGCACAGGATCCACGGCCAGGCCGGCATGAACAAGGCGCGCGGTGCTCTCAGGACCGACATCGCAGACGCCAGCGGCGACTCCTCTGCGGACGAGGAGATCGAGGAGCCGTCGGCCGCGCCTGCCCCTGATGCCGAGATCACCTACTCTTTCGATGCCACTCGTGGACCCAGCCACGGCAGCCAGATCCTCGGCCAGGCTCTTGCCCAGGCCATCGAGCGCTTCGAGGGCCGACAGACAGACAAGCTGATCAAGGAGGAGTACGAGGTCCTGGATGTCGACAGCGATGCCCTGTCCCCGACTCCCAAGGCCACCAAGCAGAAGGTCATCGCTCCCGAGGACGAGGAGTACGAGTTCATCGAGGCATGATTCCATACGTTCATCCGCCTACCTTGACTCTTCTTCTCGCTCTACTTTAATTCTCGGACATTAGCGGACCGGTGTGCTTTTCTCTGGCGTTCTGACTCTGACTCTGCATCTCACATCACACCGATATCCTCGGGGTTCTGTATTCTCATGTCTTCCAGCATTGTAACGGTTACGGCAGCATCAACAGGCGAGCGTTTGGCGCTTTCTGAGGACTTGAGCAGCCTTATCACACTGCTTGCTTTTGGTTATTCTATGGTTATGGCATTCGGTTCTTGGATGACGGACGAGATGGGCGGGGAAGACCTGGTCTGGTGTACAGTTATTGACTCGGGTCCCTTTGCTTATCGCCCGGTTCGTCCACGTACTCTGTAGTTTTGTCTAGTAGGATATTGGATAGTGGGTCTGTATGAATTCATGCGGCCCTAAACCGACGAGCTGGCACAATGAATGTTGCAGTGTGATCGCGATCTGTCCATGAAGTCCTCGGCCGATGCTGATATCAACAAGCATGCAGCTTGCGAGCTGCAGCTTCTTGGCAGGGTAGCTAATCGTAGACGTTATCGGTGCATACGGATACGTCATCGGCACAGCCCTCGGAACTGTCTCGACCCTGAGCAATCCACCATTCATACGAATCGAACAATTCAGAGCGGGCTGCATCACCAATCCTCCACGAATCGCCCATCGTGAAGTTGCCCCTCTTCGTATGGATTTCTCAATGCGGAAGTCGGATTTGACGCCACTTTGGTAACCCACCTCACATCGTGCGTCACCACATATCAACGCTTCTGAACCCCTTTTCTGTTATGATTTTTTAAACATCACCACCATCTACTCGCACCCCAGTCACGGTCAAGAGAAAAGAGACGGATCAGCACGGAATCATGCCTGGCAGCCGTCCACGATGGGTTCTACATCTCCAAGCGCAAGTCTGGCGCGTCCTCATGGAGATCGGCATGATGCTCCATCGCCTCGCGCGTCCGCTCCCTCCCAAACCCTCCTTCCACGAAGACGCCGAAGCCACGATATCCCCGCTTAAAGGCAAATACCGACTGCAATTCTACGTCCCGAAAGACTACCACCGTCGCAAGCAGCTCAAGGGCAAGCGCTATCCCTGCGTCATCAACTTCCACGGCGGCGGCTTCACCCTCGGAAAGGCACACGACGATGCCCGCTGGGCCGCCATCGTAGTCGAGCAAGTCGGCGCCGTCGTCGTAAGTGTCGACTACCGGCGCGCGCCCGAACACCCCTTCCCGACCGCGGTAGAAGACGGCGCAGACGCCATCCTCCACCTCTCCAAGCATGCCGACCGCCTCTTCCTCGACCCCGAGCGCTTCGCCATCTCCGGCTTCTCATCTGGCGGAAACATGAGCTTCACCGTGCCTTTATGTCTACAAGGCGAGCTACTCGACCGCACGCCCTCCGGCCAAAAGATAGAAAACAGCCACGCAGGACATACACCAGCGAACCTCGCGCCGCCGCCGCCGCCGCCGCCCCCAGCCTCCACGCAAAACAACTCGCGCATCTCCCTCGGGCGCCAGAAATCGCGGCTCGGAATCGACCGCATAGCCATGCTCCGCCAAACAGGCGTATCCTCTCTCTCGCTCGTCTCGTCGTACAAAGAGCCCGCGGACGGCGCCGTCAGCGTAACCACCCAAGGCGGCACAGTCGCCAAAATTCGCGGCATCGTGTCCTTTTACCCCTCGACCGACTACACGCAAACGCGCGCCCAACGCCGCCAAACGTGTTCGCGCGCCGACCAGGAACTGCCCGCTGTCTTCACAGAGCTGTTCGACGACTCGTACCTGCAGCCTCCTCATCTCGACCTCGCGCATCCGTGGCTCTCGCCGGGCGTTGCGCCGGAAGATATGTTGAAAGCGCTGCCGGACGATATCGTGCTGTTTTGCTGTGAGTGGGATATGTTGCTTGCGGAGGGGGAGCGGCTTCGCGATCGGCTGACGAATGATTTGGGGAAGAGGGTTGCGTATCATAAGGTCCTTGGGGTGCCGCATGGGTGGGATAAGGCGCCGAATCCGCTGAGGGAGACGCCGGGCGCGAGGGAGCAGTATATGGTTGCTTGTAAGGAGTTGAGGAGGATGTTTGGCGTTGAGGATAGTGAGGGGGAGAATGATCTTGAGAGGGGGATTACCGAGGAGGATGTACAGTAGTTGGAGGAGGAAAAGCGTATGTATATGTACTTTTGGGGGTTTTGGGGAGGGTAGAGATGGGATAGGTTTATTTGGGCGGGTGCTTTTGATGGCGTTTATGGGTTGGAAAATGAGGGTTGGGCGTTATAGAGTGCTTTACATGTTTGTGTTGGGGGCACACAGGAGACAGGTGTTTAAGCGCATGGGGGGACTTGAACATTGCAAAAGCACATCTGGGCATACATAGACGCATGATCTACCGTATCCGTTCATCCCGAACACATCTTACACACAGTCCGTAAATATCCATATATCATCTGCGACCTCGTTATTTTACATACCCCTCTCCGTCCCACTTCATGCAATCCAATCCCCAATTCTAGTGTGGATCTTTCACATGCATTAATAGTACACTACATACATCATACAAGCCCTATGCCACACTCTCCAACTTCTCCCTCTGCAACCTATCCTTCTTCTCACTCTTCTTCAAAGCCCCCACTCTTATCCGCCTCCCCACGTCCTTAGCACGCTCATACGGCACATTCTCCAGCCCTCTCTCTTCCAGTGCTTCCTCAATAAGCTTCAACCTCCCCACCTCCCTGTGCTTATCCATCGTGGACACTCGCTTATTATACACCTTCACATTCGGCAACGCGAGCAAACGCGGCTTGCCTGTATTCTTTGTCTTAGTCCAGAGGAGTTCGGTGACGAGTTTGGTGGGGATGGGCTTAGTGGCGAGGATGAGGTAGGCGTAGAGGTCGCCGAGGGTGCGGGCCTTGGTTAGCGCCGGGTCGGGGATTTGGTGGCCGGTGAGTTGCAAGAGGCGTTTTGATATCTGGCATGGTGTTAGTTGGGTGGGAAGGGGTGTGGTGGTGAGGGGCTGGACTTACGGCCCACTTGACAGCGTTGCCACTGAGGGGGATGTGGTGGTATCTGTCCGTTGGTTCGAGCATTGAAAGGAACTCATCGCGCGCCTCGAGGATAGTTGTGTGGGATGCCTTCACAGACTCTCTAATATGGATGAAGGCTTTCGATGGTTCGTTTCTTGTCTTGGGGGTAGCTTTCTGTACTGGTACTTTGACTACAGTCTCGATCTTTTCGGCAACTGAAACCGGTTCTACTGGCACCGTTCGCGGTGTTGGAGGGACATCTTCGACCTTGGCCTTGACTTTCTCGACAACAGGAACGGGCTCCACGGGTACCGCTCGTGGTGTCGACCGGTTTGACATGAAATCAAAAGGCTTCTTGTCGCCCACTGCTACAAGTCCTCCCGGTTTGGCGATCACAGCTTCGGGAACATTCTTAGCAAGAGTCTCGGGGTTCGCCTGCAGAGCTCCAACACCTTCCACCTCCTCTTCCAAGGCAGGTTCTTCCAACTCTTCCACGGGTTGTGATTTCGCTATCATTTGAGGACCTGTTCGCATCAAGTCAAGCAGGCTCTTCCTCGCTGTTTCGGTGGGATACACGAGGTTGACGTCTTCTCCAGCACGCTGAATCTTGACCTGGGATATCCACTTTGGTACCTTATACAGACCATGGGCGGGCCAGAAAGTCACGTCTATGTTTCTCTGCTTGGTTGCCTCAAGCATACTCGGTTTCAATGAACTTTTGAGCGTGAAGACCTCCACTACCGCTTGATGGAATATCCTCTGCAACTTCTTCGGTTCCGTGATTTTTGTCCTAGGACCGAATCTACTCGACATTAGTATAAATCTCCGCATAGCACAACCCTCGCAATCCGTAAATCGACGTACTTCTGAGGCTCACTTGGAGGCAATCCCGTCATCTTTTCGAACAAGTACGCCGCATCATCCCATTCCACCTTCTTCGCGTCCTCCTCGGTACCCACCAACTCCAACCCCTCCCCCGATTGCGCCTCTTCATATTCGAACTTTGCAGCCTGCACTTTCGCTATGCTCTCGTCAAGCACCTCGACTTCCTCGCCCGTCTCCTCAGGACTAATTCTCCTCGGCGACGTCGCATCATATGGATCGACACGCGAGCCAATGGGCTCCGAGTCGCCGAGCATTCGCTTCTGCCATTTGCGTATCCAGGCTTGCTGCTTTTTCTTGTCGTTGCTGAGGATGCTGTTGTGGGCGGCCGAGGTAGAGAAGGGTGCGGAGGTGGTGCGGAGGCAGGAATATCCGATCTGGGTGGTTGAACGAGTCGACGGGAGGAGTTGGGAGCGGAGAATATGTGAAGAGGGCGAGAGACTGTCAATTGACCGGTTAGGTCGTGGTATTCGGCGCATCATGGGTGCAGTGCTGGTAGCGCTGTTTGCTCTCTAACCTTGGGCTTGACATTCGAAAAGATGAGTGCCAAGACGCCTGTCTGCATAGAGACTAGCTCGTCATTTATAGAGAATGGATGAGTGCCCAGTCTATGCGATTGAGAGCTAACCATCGGAAGAATAAGTTCTTTGCATTCAAACTTCCCTACATAGGATGTGGGTTCTTATGCAGTGCTATCGAACTTCCTCGCACTCTTTATTTCAAATCCCCCCCAAACTTCCTCACCAACCATCCACTCCCCCTCTCATCATACTCCGCCTTCTCCACCAACACGTTCTTCAATAGCTCCGGTTGACTGGCAAACCTTGCCGCCCCCAGCCAAGTATGCCTGATCGGATCCTCTGCCTTCTTCAACCCCAGAATGTACCCCGCCGGAACCAGCGGCCGCAGCTCAAATTCCAGCCTCTCCATGAAACCAGGAATCACAGAGTTTCCGCCTACGACTACGATGTTTGCTAGCATACCAATCCGGAGGGCTTCAGGAAGGTTGGCAAGAGATTCCATAATCGCCTGGGGTAAACCAACTTCCTTGATCCCAATATCTGTCGGATTGAAAATCAGTTCGGGAACGGCGAAACGCTCGTTGCCGAGGGGAAGAAGATCCTCTCGCGGCCCTTGAAGTGGCTGCAATCCTCTTCGCATTTTCGATTTGACCGGATCGTGGGGACGCG
The DNA here is from genome assembly GCA_010015725.1 of Amniculicola lignicola CBS 123094. Classification (NCBI taxonomy): domain Eukaryota; kingdom Fungi; phylum Ascomycota; class Dothideomycetes; order Pleosporales; family Amniculicolaceae; genus Amniculicola; species Amniculicola lignicola. The sequence goes on from ML977558.1 coordinate 323,795, forward strand.
CATATCCATGCACTGAGCGTTCGTAGTCTGGTAACACATAGTCCACGACGATGGTTGAATCTAACTCTCTCTTATCACCCAGTCTTCCTTTCCATGTTCTGTCGAGATCTTTGATGAAGGCTTGAGTCGAGGGGGCGACGAAGGATACAGCCTCTTTGATCTCGTTTAGGAGATATGTCTCTTCCATCATGTTATAATGGCGAAGTGATGATAGCTCCTTGAGGTAGTTTGTGAGTAGCTTGCCGCCAACAGCGAGGCGCCGGACGGCTGATTGTATGAGTTGGCCTTGGTAGAGAGGCAGTATGGTGGTGTCTGAATAGGAGGTGTCGATGATGAGGAGGCATTCCTGTGGTAATGCAGACAGTGAGGTCTCGGTTGGGTCGTATGGGTGGTAGGCGTTGAGTGTTGGTCCTATCTTCAGTCAATATAAAACCCTTAGTGTATATGATACAGAGAACATACCAACACAACGGTAATATGCTGCAAACTCAAACTGCTCAAAGACAATCTCATCGCAATTCTTCTGCAGCTCCTTTGGACAATTAGGCTTCTCCATCAACAGCAAATTCGCTTCCTTGGGATTACACTGGCATCCTGTGAGCAATCATTTGTAGGCCGCGACTGAGAGACTCGAGCATACCCACCCTCAACCCCTCCCCTCCCATGAACTCATGTTCCCAAATCGCCCTTTCAGCCTCCCAATTCACGATGAAGCCCTTCTCTACCGGCCTCCGGAACGCTAATTCGCCAAAATCCACACATTTGTCGAGCTCTGACGAGGTGTAGGTTCGTTTGTCGCGTACACTGCGTGCAATGCAGTTGGGATGGACGGTGCAGTCGTCATATGAGGGTGGTGTTGAAGCTTGTGTTGATACCAGGCCAGCTTTGATAGAGTATCCGCCATTATCGAGGACCAGGGTTTGTCGCGGAGCGGCAGCGACCGCTTTCTTCGAGCCTCTGGGTGGCATTCTGGGTGTATTTGGGATCGGAGGTGGTGGTTCACGTTTCGCGGTGTCACGAGAGAGCGAGAATGTGCCTGCTCCGAAGAGAGGCAATTATTGGCGGATACCGTGTTTCCTCGCGTAACGCACGGTCTCGCGTGACGCACGGTTCTGGTGTATCAACCCCCATACTTTTGATGCTCTAGAGCTCTATATATATAGTAAATTGACACAATTTCTTGGTGTATCATTTTTACGCGCGCAGAGGTGATTTTGTGATAGTCAATCAATTGCGAAACCTCTTAGGGAGGTTAATATTTCTATTGCGGCGTGATCGTGCAGGGGTGGCAGCACCTATCTCCATCAATGATACCTCCTCATCTGATGGCTCAATCAACTGCTCCTCATCCTCAGAGCTCTCAATTGTAATAGTTTTTGATTTGCGCTTGTTTTTGGAGTTGCTCTTGCGCGAAGTTGGTGCTTTTTTCGCAAGCTTCTAGAGCTGCTTTTCAGCCTGCTTCTGAAGCTTGATCTCTTTTGCTACTGCTCAACTACGCTTCCTTTCTTCAAGCATGCGAGCCTTCTCAGCCTTCTTCTCAGCGCGCTGAACCTTCTTGAAGTCCTTTTAGTGTTGTAGAGCCTCTTCTTCAGCGTCTTTTTTAATCTGCCGAGCACGTGCCTCCTGGACCTTCTGTGGAGACCAAAATATAGCACCACTATTATATTGTGGCGGCGCTTCAAGCAGGAGAGGCTTCCCACGCTGGCGCTTCTTCTTCTCATTGACTAGAGCCTCCTTAAGTTGCTCAACCTCATTCACTAGAAGGACGTTGCGCACTAAGATGGAGTGGATTGTCTAGCTGAGCTGCTGTAAGCGTTTATCATGTATATTAGAAACCACCTAGCGGAGAAGCCTCTCAATCTTTCTCCAATCTCCAGCGCTAAGTATTGAAGTAGTTGAATCGCTTGAAGAGGGTCTCTCCTTATCCTTGTTCTGAAAACGACTCAGTACTCAATCAGTATTAAATGGCTGAAGGCTACACTTCTCAAAGGTAGAGAGTACGTTTTTAGCTGTAAAAGAAGCTTGCCAGGCCTTATTAAACAGGCGGAAGAAGTCCCTTTTACTAATACTTAATAGTCCTTGTAATTTGTTAATTTCATTAGCTAGTGCAGCTGTGTAGGCTAATGAGAGAGGCTTAAATATACTAACGTTGAGAGGCTGCAGCGTATAGGTTGAATAGGGTAGGTATATTACTAGGAGTATTTTGTGATCATCGTAGTACTTGATAAAAGCTATAGTAATATATAATCCATGGCCATTAAGTATTAATAGTCGATAGCTCTGTTGGGCCTTCTTTTTTGTCTCCCTATTAAATACCTATTTAAGCTACCTCTACCCCAAATCATTATTTATCTATCCACTGGGTGAAGACGTAAAAAACGCTTTATATATAGTAGGATTAAAGTCTTGTAACTATGTGTCTTGTATATTACTAGTGAGGGCTTAATAGATTAGTGCTGGAGTGAGAGAGCTCCTATCAGCGCATATACACGCTATCGTCGTGATCCACTCATGATTGCCATCCTGTATTATTTGCTTGATCCCCCCCTCTTTATATCGCCTCTGTGAGAATATCCTCTTCATTTTTAACAGTATACCAATCAAGAAGCCCTTCTTATCCATATTGTACATGTGCTGTAGATCTATATTGTATTGCTGTATTTTGCGCTCCAAAAGCTTAAAGTACAATACGTATTTGAAGGCAGAATCAGCTCTCTTCCTTTGTATATCTATACCCGATGCCTATCTTGATAGAAGATCAATATCATAGCGCTTGATGAAGCGCTCAGCCCATGCTTTACCTGCTTGTTTCCCAGCTATTTCTAATGCAAAGTTGCGTATCATTTGGCGTGTAGGAGGTAGTCCTCAACAGGTAAGCACATCAATATATGATAATAACTCTCTTTCTTGTGTATCGTTGAGTAGTCGCTGATTTTCATGCTTCTGCGCCATTGTACCCTGCACCCCCCGCCAGCGCCTCGACAGCGTTGATCGATCGCAGCTGTATTCTTGCGCAATTTGAGTGAAATTGATCTTTTCTCCAAGATTCAGCGATTTCAACGCCGCCAACGCCTCATCAATAGGTGCCATATTGGTAGAGTTATCAAGGATTGCAATATTGATGAGATGCGCGCAACTGTGCGTTACGCGAGACCGTGCGTTACGCGAGGAAACACGGTATGGAGTGGGTGTTCTTATCGATAAGAACTCAAGACTCACAATTTGATGACCCCTCCAAAATTTCTCTTTGCCCAAGTCAGTAAATAACTCTTTCGTCACAGTCCTTTTGACAAATCAAGGAGCAGGCCCACCACGCTGAGCCAAGGTCTGTCAGGCCAGAGTTTTCTTTTCCTACAGATTGCAACTATCAGCATGGCCCCAAAATCAAAACCCAACCCGGATCGCGACCTCCACGCTCTCATCGACGTCGCAAAGACCACCCAAACCCTCCTCACACACTACCAATCCTCTCTCACCCTCTCACAGACTTCTTCAGACTCAGTAACTCCCTCTTCAACATCCGAAACCCCACCAAACCCTCTGGACGTCATAAAAGCTACAACCACACTCCTCCGGTCGCACACAACGACACTCTCCCTACTCCTCCTCACCCCGCCCCTCACTGCAACCGCAATAAGCAAGAAACTCGGAGATGTCGGCGCCGGCGTTCTGAGTTCCATGATAGCAGCCGCTCTCACGGCGCCCCAAGCTGGACAGAAAGATGAACTCGGAACACTGCTGCGAACGGAGCTCAGAGTGCAGGTTAAACGGGTGCTAGGTACATGGAGTGACATTCCCGCGCTCGTGTTACGTTTTGCTGAACGGCGGGAAAGAGATATCAAAATTGGGAAAGCGAAAGATGAAGGCCCGTCAGAAAGCGATAAGCAGAATGTGCTATCATCCACAGGAGTAGTATGGGAGGCGTGCGACGACCTACTCAAAATATGTAACAATGGGGTTGTGGGGCTCGTCGTCAAAAAGGCAGAGGAGTGGAGAGGCACGCTGAAAGATGCAGTCGAAGAACTGAAGGAGTGGGGTGAGGATGAAGAAGACGACGACGACGACGAAGCCGAGGGGAGCGACAATGAATTCAAAGACGAAGACGACATTTTTGCAGCGGCGAATAAGCTTGGAAAGGGAGATAAAGAGCTAAAAGCACTGCTGGACATAAGTCTGAAGAAGTTGAAGCTCGTAGGAACTTTGTACCAAGCACTGATCAAGAGGAGGTTGAAAGTCTTTCCGAAAAGTTTCCCGCCAGCCAATTCCACCAATGGAGATGCAAGCGAGAAGCCTCTAGATTCTATGGAGAAGCTGGAGAAGCTAATGGATATCCTCAAATCGATACCGGATACGGTGGACGACCTTGCGAGCGGATTCTACGATCTAGATGAAGAGGAGGCGAAGGAAACACTGGAAAAATGTTGCAGGGAAGCGAAAAGTGCAGCGGCACTGGTAAAGCAAAGCTGGGCTGGGCAAGACGATGAATTTACGGCATGGTCTGAGAAGTGGGTGAGCGCTCTTGAAGCGTCCTGAACCGTTGGTATTGGTCAAATAGACTTCGGATTAGATCGTAGAATTCCCGCTTCGCCTCCCAAGAAGCATCACGAAAATACCGCATAGGCCTATAACCGCTAGGGTCGACTCTGCCAATGCTTGTGTACTTCTAGAGTGGTAGGGAGGTAGCGCCTGCTTCATGCGGGGGTGAGGCGTAGCACGATGCTCCTACGCGATCTCCGGATCACACATGGGAATCTCAGTCTACTGTGCCGCGCCACTGCATACCCATGCCAGACCTTGTTGCAACGTCAAGCGCATTTCCGGTAAGGGTCCAAAATACATTCGTGCTAAAGATACAACCTGAATACCTCTAGGATAACTCCAGTCTGGCGACTGGGTACAAGTGAACCGTGACATTTCCTCCATCCAATCGAGGCTTTTATGCAACCATATCGGGTTATCCAGCCATTATTGCATGTCGCCAATCCATCAATCCGACCCAAAGCTCCAATTCAATGTCCAACGATCCGGATGCGAATGCGATTACAATCCCAACATAGCGACGAATCCGAGCGCGATCGCGCCCGCAGCAGCCATGTGTGTGGGTGCCGCAGCACCAGTGCTGCTCGACGAGGCCGCAGCTCCCGCGGCAGTACCAGTAGGAGTTGACGTTCGGGATGCGGCAGAGCCAGTCGCACTACCAACAGCAGTAGGGAGATTAGAGACGGTGACGCCGGCAGCAGCGCATAGTTTCTGGACCGCAGGGGCGATCTCTGTACACGCACATATTAGCGTCAAGCATTTTCAACAATGAGGATAGTGGCGAATTGTCGGATTCGACTGAAAGATGGTGATGAAATGGGCTGGAGAACGTACTAGCAATATCCTCGGCCGAGCACTTGGATGGCACACATGCGGTAATGGAGTTGGTGATGGTCTCCCTACCGGTGGTGCACTGGCACTCCGTATTGGTCAACGAGCAACCACTCGCCGAGACTGCGGCCGCGAAGCAGGTCAACTGCACATATTGTTAGTGGCCTGGGTTGCGAAAGAGGTCTGACGCGTTGTAGTCTTTTGACCTTGTGGGGGGGGGGGGGGGGGGGGTGGGGTTTGAGATCGCGATGGCAGGGCTTCGAGCTAGGGGTATGGCTGAATCCTTCGATGCGCATCGGACATCCGCATTTGGAGATGTATCAAATACAAAAGAGGCAGCTTACCGAGCAGGATGGGATGCCAGTCAAGTCCTGGGCACCGACAAAAGAGAGCGAGGCGGCGAGAACGATGGCAGAGATGCTGAACTTCATCTTGATGAAGGGATTGGTGTTGTGTGTGATAGGAGAAAAGGCTCGTATTAGTTCCTCAAGGGTCGTACTGTGTACAAGAAGCGTGCAAAGGTAGAAAGTCGGACAAAGGGTATCAAGGAATGGTGTTGATGTTTAGTGGAAAGGCAATTGGAAGACAAGAAACGAAGGGAAGGGTGGGATGGGCTGGGTTAAGATGCGGAGGAGGTGCGACGGTGCGAGAGAGACGTTTCTTGTAGCAAGCTAGACAAGCAAGTGGCACCCCTGGAGCACATCCACAGCAAGCCACCCGCGCACTCGCCAAGCGTATTTTCGGCATCATGGCGCCCGCTGGTTGGTACGATCTTTGCCAGATGGAGCAGCGCGGCCGCACTAGTGATTTGATATTGAGTTTGCGCGCTGATGATCCAAGATTGACACTCCGGGGCCTCTAATTCGTAATTGGCATGCTATTCTAGACTGACAGGCAGGCAGTCTGTGAAGATGGGATCGCGATGGATTACAATCATACGTCGCAAACTTGGAAGACCCTTTGGCGATCGTGTCATACGGCCTCCACCACCCACTATGGACAACGGACATTCATGAATAATGGTGTAGCGCAGCGCGCCCAAGCACTGCATCACCAGAACCTACACCGCGCCCTAAAAAGACCCTCTGCATGCATGCCAAGCAGCTCCGGACTCAAAGGCCAAACTCAAAGTCTGCACACAACATGCTCCAATACTCCTCCAGTTCTCTTCCATCCTACGAGGCGCTCAAGGGAACTAATCAGGCTCCCCGTCCCTAGCATTTCAACGGACTTCACACTGATTCAATCGTACGAGAAAGGCCATTCCTCCAGGACCCTCAATCATCGCAAAGTGCATAAACTTTCTTCCATGCTTTCCGGCGAAAGTCCGGAGTAGCGTAGATACCATTCTCAGAAGGTTCCCTTCTCCTTTTTGCGCCTCCAACGACTGTTGCAGATGTGACAAGTCAGACGCAATGGCGATGGTAGGAAACAGACAGCCGTTGAAAGCGCAAACTCTAAAGACACCAAAACAAAGTCGCTCCAACGCTTGCCCTATCCGCTTCCGGGTGATGTTGCATGGTGGTCCCAAATCTCCACCATGATACGAGTTCATGATAGCCGAGCAGTTCCCTCATCGCCGGGGTTGGTCCTTTTTTCCGCCCATGAACCTGTCCATACATACATTTTCCAATTCCCACACTTCATCCCCTCAACACCACCCCCATTTTAATAACAACCAACCCCGGAACTCATATATCGAGTCCCCTTTCCAGCAAACCCACTGCAAATCATTCCCCCTCCAATAGCCCCCTCTCAAGTACGTTACACGCGATAATTGGTCGGAGCAAGGTACGCCCGCCACACTCGGCTCTGAAACGGTCCCCTGCAGCCGCCTTGCATTAGGCTGCCGATCCAGGGGCTACGGGACACTAACACCTTTCCCACGAGTCGAGAATAGTTTTTCTTTTGAGGGAATGGGAGGAGAAAGAGAAAGAGAATGCGAGGTGTAGTGGTGGGGAGGGGGAGGAGAATTGGGAGAGATGAAAATATGGATCGTGAGGTTTCTTATCCTTGATCACGAAGCGGTTGCTATATGGCTGCTGTCGATGATCCAACCTGCATCTCATAAATAATCTGCGCTTTATAACGAGTATATTAAGGCCTGGATACCCCTCGACATGATAAATCTTGATGCTGTGTGAAGTATACAGGTATACAATGATCGAATCTCCATTCCTCCAAACCTTCGCAACAAATTCAAATTTCTTATCAACAATTATGCATACAGGTATAGTGCCGCTCCAAAATAGAAAACTCAGCACGCTCCAGCTTAGGAATAGAGAAGAATCAAGGTGCTAGTAGAAGATATGCCCATGTTTAGAATCTCACCCTTTCATTCGAAAACACAAAGCCAAACTCCAATTAACTATAGTGATAGAGTATGCGCGAAACATCAAAAGTAAAGGAACGTAATTACGGCTGGGGAAGACAAGACAAAGTAGAAAATAGAATCACATCGCATCAAGCCACAAAAATATCGCAGTATATCTTCAACTCTGCAATTCATTCTCCGCGCTGCCATCCAGCACGCGCGGCCCCAGATAGGTAGGTATACTACACCTAACCATCCATAGCATAACACTACTAATACACTCTTCTCTCCACTCTCTCACTCCGCGCAGCCCTCCCAAATCAAACTATTACCATACCAAAGCCCCCAGCCCAGAAACACCTAATAAGGCCAGCTATACTCCGGTGTCCCAAAGCGGCGCATTCGCATGTGTATATATAATATCCAGTGGAGGTCGCAGTCTAGAGAAGGGCGTCGTATAATGTACTGCCCACAAATCCGCTGAGCCAGCCGTCCATCCATCCGACCGTCAGCCAAGAGAGAGAGAAAATAAACAATCGCCACGCCATCCATCCTTTCAGGTAATTTGAACATTGCGCCCTGTATGCTACCCCCCTCGTAATATGTTCTGAAAGCGCGAACAAGACAAGGAAAAGAAGATCGAGTCGAGGTATATTGCTGAGCAAAAAGAAAAACACAAAAAAGGGCCCGAATGGGAATAGAATCACCCCAAATGGGCACGCCGCGGGGGGCAGAAAGGGTAAATAAAAGTTAGAGTGTATAGTGTAGGAAGTTAGATAAAATGTAAACACTGGGTTTCTTTTAGGGTGACCTTGCGCCAAACGACCATGGGTGAGAAAGTGAAAACGTGACTCCAGATAAGTTGACACGATGCTTAGAACATAGCACCATCCATAGGACGTTGCGGGGCCGGGCGACTGTTAATCGGACGAGGCGGTGAGCCACCCTTCGCGGCTCGAGGAGAGAAAGGTCCCTGGGGCATTGCAGGACTTGGGCCAGTTTGAATTTGTGCTTTGCCATGCAAGCTCTTACCCTCACTCGAAGACTTCCTCAGGCGGTTCCTAGTGGGGATTTGACTTGGTAATGCCTCTGTCGAGCTTGTCTTCAACGACTCGGCAAAGGGAAGCTTTGGTGACACAGTGGATGGGTCATGTGTCTCCGCTCGACCAAATCCGAAACGACGCCTCATGGGATTGATTGGAGGTAGTGGTGGAGGCGTGTCCATGCCGTTCTTCAAGGATGCTCCAGCTGGTAAATCAACGGTGTCCATGACCGATGTTCCAGAAACAAAGATTGGCTCTGAGATGTCCGCCTTGGCAATCGACTTCTTCCGCATTGTGTTCGTCTTGTTCAATGGCGCCGATGCAGGAAAGTTGTAGGATGGGAGTACAGGAGTGTTTTGGCCGGAGACTGGCGGGGTGTTATGGGCAGAGAAGGGGGCCATTGGGGACATTGGTGGTCGAAATCCATTCATGGACGGGCTTGGGGCACCGGGGGATGGACGAGGAGAGGCGGGTAGCCCAGGAGAGATCAAGCCATGTGGGGTATTTGCAGCTGGGGATAGACGAGGAGACATTCCGTTCCCAATACCGTTCCCAGTATAGATTGGTTGCAGATGTTTGGGCTCCAAGTAGGTAGGACCGGCCACCCTGCTATTGCTTCGTGACCGCATTTTGACTGGCTGGGCGTCGATGGGTGGCCTGTCGGTTGGCAGAGGTTGAGTGGCGTTGGCCACATAACCAGGCATGGATGGCGCTGTATTCGGGGGGTATATGGTAGATCGCCCCTCAGTCATGGCTTGCTCCAGGTCATCCCGATATTGTCCTGGGCGACTCCTAGATCTACCCGACGAGACCTCAGAACTTGATCGATCCCGCGTTGAGCTTCGGCTGGAGGCGGGCGGCGTCCTTCCTTTCGGCCTGGCGTCACGGTTGCTATCATCAGGTATGGATCTCGGAACCCTACTCTCGAACTCTCGGCGTGCATCTTGTTCGCTTTGCTCGAGCATCCGAGAAGGTTTTGACCGTAGCTGAGGAAGATGTCCAGAACGATCTTCGTCTGACCTCCTGGATTCACTGCCGTGAGATCGATCATTGGAGCCCAATAAAGACGTGCTGCTGGAATTTTCTGATATTCCAAGCATTCTCATGGCCTTGCTGGGGGTTTCTTGTTGCCTGTGCGCTTCGACGGTTGCAAACGACTCCCGACTTGATACCGCACGAAGCATGTTCAATGCAACCTTCAGACCGCCAGGGGCTGCGGGCGCAGGACTTCCCGAACGGCTCTGTTCCTGACTAGCAAGTGTTTCCTGGATAATTGCTCGTTGACGCTGTGCAAATTCTCGCTGCAATGCTTCCTCTTCGTTCTGAGTCTCATTGCTAAAGCCTCGCGTGTGAGACTTCTTCAAATCCTTCTCCCAATCCGGGGCGGGCTCATCATAGTCAGCCCTGGATTGTCCTTGAGAGGGCTGTTGTGCCAATAATTTTGGCTTATAAGCATCCACGGGACTAACAGAGCTGATGCTGTCGCCCTCCCCACGATACGAATTGTCTAAATCATCGAGATCCCAAGGATTGGAATGGCTATAGGTGGACGGCGCTGGTGTATCGGATTCCGAGTGAGGCTTCCGCGTGGGAACATCTCGGGTTCGTAAAGATAGAGGAGCAGTAGCCTGTGTTGGTGGTGGACTGAAAGCAATCTGGTTGGCATCACCATAGTCGGATGAAACATTGCTGGCGGTGCGAAGATGTTGTCTGATCAGACCACCAAGACCGCCGTTATCTGGGCCGAGAGTGGGGGAATCAACGCCAGGCTCCTCCGACAAATGAGGTTCTTCTCTTTCCACGGTGGGGACAGGCTCATTATGCATAAGCGGCACCGGCGGGCGAGAATTACTGCGAGATCGAAGAGCCGGGTGGTCAAGGTCGTCTGGGCGAGATTTTGTTCGGGAGCGAAAAGCAGGACGTCCATTCTTGGAAGCAGTCGGAAGATTCGATGCCGGAATAGTTGGGATGTTCTCAAGTCGGCGCTGGAGATCCGCGGGCATGTGAGGATTCCGTTTCGGCGTCTCGTCCTCGTCATCGCTACTACCTGGCGAAGCAAAGAAAGTGGCTCCATGTTGCGAATCACGGGCCGATTCTTGTGGTTGGGATTCTTGTTGCTTTGGTGGCGACGGGAGAGTTGTCGAGGGCGCATTTTTCATCTGGTTGGCTGCCATTTGAAAGACGGAAAAAGCAGAGGGCGCTTGTTTCTGTTCAGGGGAGGCGTTCTGAGGGGGGTTCCCGGTTTCCGCCCGTTTCCGCTGTTCGAGCTCAGCGCGCTCCCGCAATGTGAGTTTCCGTGACTTTTCTGGTACCTTCGGAGGTGGGCCTTCCCGTTCTTGCTGCATCTGCCTCAGGCGTTCGGCATATTGCTGCTCACTGAATGCCTGCTTGGGCTTGTTGAAAGCACCCATGGCTGTGGCCTTTCCTCGGTCGTTGGGCTGGAGAGCAGAGTTGAGCGTTTGAGCGTCTTCACTATCACTCCCAAGAGGACTGGTTAGCGGGGGTGACTGGGGACGGGAGATGATGGGGCTTGAGCTGGTCGACTGAGGATCCTTGCTGTTGAAAGCAGCATGGCTACCCATGGTAGTCGGACTATCAGTGCGCAACGGCCCAACCCGGTTAAAACGATCGTTCAGGTTTGTTGCAGACCTTGTTTGAGTGAATAGCGGAGGCGTTGATCGGCCTGTGGGCACTTGCGTTCGCTGGATCGAATTCAGACGATTCAGTGCGGACGACTGCTGGTCGTAGATGTGCTTGTCAAGTCCTTGGTCGTATAGTCGTCGCCCCTTGGTTGTCGAGCGACCAATTTCCTGGGTTGGGGATAGAGGAGTCACAGAGCTGGGAAGCGCTGGGGATGAGACGGGAATAGAGTTTGCCCCCTGGGACGCTATCGAGGTCGCGGCCGTGGAGGTGCGGGTGTTCGCGGGGCCTGAATTTGTGGAGGACGAGGTTTCTCTTCGCTGGCTGTAGCCGGATACGGGAGAGTAGGCCGTGTCGTCCGATTGCACATTCTCGTCGGGCTTGTCTCCTCCAAAGTCGAACTCCTGCAGCGCCCTCTGCTTCTCCTCCATCCGCATCTTCTGGAACGTGGACATGTGGATGTCATCTTCGTAGAGCGCCCGTCCGGAGGAGTTTCCAGGGGCGATCTTGTATACCCTCTGCCGGCCGCCGAACATATTATTCCCCTCGCCGGGTCTGGCCCGACTCATCATGCTACCGCCATCGTCGGAAACAGCCTGGCTGTCGAAGGAGTCCTGCCTCTGTTCGGCAAACGGCGGGCGAATGGAACCGTGGAGCGACGAAACTTCGGCTATGTCGGCGAGCCCTCCAGGGACAAAGCCGAACTCGTGGAGCCGAGACTGGCGTTTTGGTTGCAGCACGCTGTCGTCGCTCGCCTTGCCAAGCTTAGTGTTTGGGTCGTCCTGCTCGCGCAGCATGCTAAAGCGGGTGGACAGGCTGGGCATGATCAAGCTCGTGCGGAAGTCGTCGGTCGAGGGCAGCACAATCTTGAGGTCCACCTCGACCTTGGGCTCCGGCTGGTTCTTCTTCCCCTTCTTGCTCTTCTTCCCATGGTCGTCGCCATCCTTTCGGCGGGTGAGGAACCGATTCATCGTGGGCTAGGGCGCGTCGGCGTCGCTGTGTCGCGGGGGTGGCTGCGGACCCAGCACTGTTGGGCTGCGGTGCGAGTCCAGGGCGGCGGCGGCAAAGGGCAATGCCGTGAGAGAGAGCGAGTGCAATGGCGGCCTAGTCCTGCGAGCGAGTCAGCAATTGAGCGTGCGCGTGGTGGGCGGCCTGCGTGCTGCCAGTTTACTCTCTGCACCAGAGCATTTGGGCAGCTGCACCAATGAGGGCCACGTACCGACGTGCTGTCGCGTGGAGAGGCAATGCAGAAAATGCGGGCTCGGGGAAACATTAAGGAGTGTGTATAGCTGGGACGGAACGCTTCAAGAGAGTGGTGAAGCCGCGCACGCGCGTGTTGACGAAGAAACGGACGGAAAGAGAGAGGAATGTGAGGTGTTCAAGGAGGAGAGCGGCTGCAGCAGGCGTTTGTGCACTAAGACCCGGGGAAGGCGCTTTGGCCATTCCCGAAGAAGCTACCACCTAGCTCCAGGGCTCATTTTACTAATTTACCGTCGCGCTTCGACAACGAGCGTCGCCATCCTGCGCTCTCGTGCGCTCTCCAGCTTCTCCTGGCCATGGCTGCCGCCTCTGGGGCTGCCGCCGCGCGCTGCAGCATCGTCCATTGACACCGCCGGCGTGCCCTGTGACGATGGGCGCTCAAGAAAAGCAGCCAAACCCCTCTGCGTGTGTGGTGGTCTAGGTCGCCAGCACAAGCAAAACACATCAACGGGCGCTAAAGGAGGTCTGCTTCTGCGTTGCTGCAGGGCCGCTCACAGGTCGCGCTCGCTGCGATTCGCTGCAGCGACTTGATGCCATCGTACACCAGTCAAGGTCCCTGATCCTCTGCCGCAAGATTGATTGATTTGGTCACGTCTGTGGCCTCCGCAACATATCCACGAACAAGAAACGACAGAAATCATGCCCAATCGAGGCCCCGTTGCTACCTGCACGTCGGGAGAGAATGCGCCTCAGCCGAGGGGCTTCTTGGTGATCGCGGGCCTCGCGATTGTTCCTCGCTGTGTCACCATCAGCGTGGCCGCCAGTGGTCAGCAGGTGTAAATTAAGACAGCTCTTGTCCGCTGAGGGGACTATCCAAGACAGTCCCACGTTGTCGTCGGCGAAAGGGGTCGATCCATACTGAAACGTCTAGGGGCAGGGATCTGTCGCGCTAACCCTAGTCTGTGCACTGACGACCCATCCGTGGACCGCACTCATGGGTCCCCTTGGGCTTCTCGCTGGGTATAGCGATGCTCCTAATCAGTTTGAGATGTCTCCTACCCCCATGGAGTGTCCTACGACTCTCTCATACGAGCCTCTGTCGCCGTCGTGTGAGCGATCCCGTCCAACCGTCACAAATGCAAGAGACGGCGTGGGAAGGTCGCATCTCCAATTATCCCCCGTGAGAAATGCCACCCGCGTGGCTTGTTTCTTGAAGCCTGCTGCTGCAGCCCCAATCACCGTGCAGTACGGCAATCCGTAAGCTCACGTTGGGTTTGATAAACTTGCCCCTCAAATGCCGAGGCGGTGCGTGAAACCGCTGAGAATGACATGCGAAGCCGAGAGTCCATGCAGAACAATTTTCTAAGGATCGAGAAGCGGCGAAGCTCACTCCATGATTCCAAGGGATCTGACCAAGGTCGTCCGAGGTTCTGGAATCAAGGCCTGCACGACCCATCTCTCATCATTCACTGCCCAGATGCGAGCAACCCGCTTCCGACGGCCGTACCTGCAGGATGATATGAGGATCCGCACCCACATCCGGAGACGAGCACGTTTGATTGACCAGCCTTGCGCCACCTCAGGTTCCAGTTGGTTGGATCAAAAGCCTTCTCCACGCGGCATGTTCGCGAAGGGGCCGCGCTCTGGTCTCTCAAGAAAACCAATGACGAGCGCGATGTGGCCTGACGATGGTGCTGCAGCGTGCCCGAGCACCGTTGCATGCTCCCGCAGGTTTCTTCGGACCTCAACCGGTGAGGGAGGCACCGCTGTTGCATCTCAACAAGTAGACAATCGCAGTCCCCACTAACCCCGCCTGAAAACGAGATACTTTATCTCCACATCTCCATCAGAGCGGGATCATGGAGGCATCATCGCTGCTCAGGAGATCACGGAGATCAAAGCGTCACTTCCCACCCGCTCAACCCCACAGACGATAGCCAGCCCTAGAAAGAAAAATCGGAAATAACCCCAACAAAGTCTGAAAAGAGGCTCAGTGAGGAGTTTCATATTAAATACGGCCACGAGCTGAGTGGCTTAATGAACGAAAACGAACTCCACCTAAGACTAGCTCATCAGACCTCCGCCGCAGGATGAATTCTCTACGAACAGGTTTCCAAACCAGAACCACTACCTGGTCGTAATTTCTTCTCTGGATTTTCCTTTTCATGGACGGGCCCTTAGTTGGCGTACCTAAGTAGTTCGGCTTTCTCGGCCCTGTTTTACACATGGTCTTGTTCAAAGCTGACATGGGTGACGACTCGGGAGGGAGGAGATTTAGCGATTGACAGCTGTCACAATGACACCATCACCCACTGGCCCGCATGATTGAAATGAGATGGGAAAGCTACTCATGCGCTATGTTTCCAGTCCGATATCGATAGCTCGACACTGTCATACATGAAGAGACGAGCGGAACAATCTTGACAAGTTCCCCGGTCCCAGCTGCTACACGTTCACTGTTTACCTCACCTATCCGCGACACCGCCATCAGCCACCCCAATTTCGTTTTGATACAAGCGGCAAACCGGCTGCCATGAACGCTTCACTTCTACCACATATTTCTTTCTACAATTCCCCACTTCCCAACGGCTACTCCCTCTCCAATATATCCAAAACATGAGTCTACAACTCGCTATGAGGCGGGGCTTCCTTCGCGCCATTCTTGGTCACACAAACGGCCGGGGTGCCCACCTCCATTCTATAAACACACTTCTCCTCTTCGACAATCTTCCAGATCTCATCTTTCTCAGCACACGCCAAGATGACAGCTGTACTCCTGCTCGGCCCGTTCCAGCAATGCTGACCATTCTCATACTTGATGACCCAGCGCTCGCCAGAGCCCAATCCCTTGCCGTCAGCAGGCAAGTCTTCGTCCACGGTAATCTTCTCGATGCGTGCAAAGTTGCCCATGCCCGTGTTGCCACCGCCCTTCTTGGGCTTCTGTGTCGTGTTCTCGAGAAAACAGAATTCGTACACGTACTCGCCAGAATCCTTCTCGACGCAGTGGCCCTTAAGCGCGCGGAAGACCTCATCGGGTCCATAGTCTTTGCCAAGGTCTTCCTGGTGACGAGTCAATTCATTCTTGTCGTTGTTGAGTTCAGTGCGCGCGCCTTCGAGTTGTGATCGCGCATCCGTCACAGCCTTGGATTCCGGGGAGTCGGTGTGTGGGTCTGCAAGGATGCCGTTCTCGATCATCATGACACGCAGATCACGCAACTTTTGATTGACCCATTTTCGCAGTGGGTCGGGTAAGTAGGCTTCAAACTTGTACACTGTGGGGTTGTGTGAGTAGGATTGTAATGCGTGTAACGTTGTGAGGCAGATAACTTACAGGCTTCGACGTCACTGTCCTCGCCCTCTTCGAATTCGGACCAATTGATGGCGCTTTCGGAATCAGGTTTGAGAATTTCGTCAAGGTCGCGGTCTTTGGCTGCATCTGGACCAGGTTGTTCCGTGGCCGCATAGTCCTCCCATGCCTTTACTGCTCGCTTGACACCTTCGTCGTTGAAGTTGGGGTTGTACTCCTCTTTGAAGCGCCTCAGGATGCCCTCAAGGTCTTCGATCCGCAGCCTCGCCGCATCCCGTTCATCCTTGACCCTGCCCAGGTTGTCCAACAGTTCCTGGATCCTCTCCTTGGCCAAACTTGACAAGACGTTGAGCTTTCCTCCCTTCCCAGCGCCTTTGACAACCCTGCCCTTCTCTTGTCTTTCGATCTCCTGTAAGCTCTTCTCTAGCGCCTGCACTTTTAGCTCCTGGCTCTGCGTCTGTGTCTGCAGCGTCTTGATTCTGTCCTCAACCTCCTGCTTCAACCTCGCGGCCTCGGTAATCAGCTCCTTTCGTCTCTTGTTGGCCGCTCCCAGACTCTTCTGTCTGGCTTCGTCCTGCTTCCTCCACTCTTTCCCAATCTTCGCACACCTATCCTCGCACTTTAGCCCCCCCACTGCTTCCCACTCGTCGCTTCCATCGCAGCACAAATCATAGTCGCAAGCGCCGTCGTTGACATTCGTAAAGGGTATGTAGCTAGGGATATGGCCCTTGTTCTTGCAGTAGTACCCTGGGAGTGCCAATGCCTCATCGAACTGGCCGACAGTCACCTCGGAGGGCGACGGTGGGGATAGTGGGGATATAAAGGCGCATGCGGAGGTGCCAGGTTCGTCGCTGCCGTCCGGACAATCGCAGTAATCATCGTTGAGACGGGAAACGGGGATCTTGATGCTGGGATTCGAGATGCAAGTGAATGTCTCGGGATCTTTGTAAAATTTGGCAACTGCGTAGATATTTTAGCATCAACACATACAGGCGTGTTACACCCTCCCCAATTGATCTAATGGGTGTGAAGGGAGCTCAATGTAAGACGTACACTCTGGACCTACACCCCGCGGCCGAGGCAGCTCTGACGCCGCATTTGCCGCTGCGGAAAGGAAAGTAAAGACAAAAGCAAAGGAAGAGAAAGCCTGTTTCCCCATTTTCATAGGCGGATGCGAGTTGGGGAGCTTGAAGCGTCGGGAGAGCAGACGTGCCACATTTCGCTAACTTCTGGAGTTGGGTGCAAACGGGCCAAACACGGAAAATGCGGTCCGTGCGCGCATCGGCTTTTTCAAGCTCCGACGTCCAGCTTTCACGGTTACTGCTTCACGATGCTCAGAACTGGCTTCAAATTACACAATCGGTTTTTAATGTCCCAAAACTTCAAGAGGAGGCTGGTATGTGGCGGGTGAGTCATATCCGCGCCAGAATTTTGAAGTCACAAAGGCAATTGGAGCTGGGCGGTATAAAATGTTGCTCTTTCACCTGGTATGATGCAACACTGCCTTCCAGAATCAATTGGATGCTTACCATGTGCATGTTAGATGTATAAATGCCGTATCATTTTCCTAGAGAATGTGTTTGCAGGAATCTTCTGGCCATTGAGGATCTCATGAGCATGGCGCGGCTTACTTTTGACCCTGCCTGAGCCATCTGCATCTCCGTTTGGTTGACGCAAGGAAACAGCCATCATATCATGCTGCTACAGGCCACCACCATCACCGGGCCTCTGTGGGACATCAGGAGATTTCGGTGCCTAGCGGGGAAAGAACATTTGTCGCCACTCTGCATCTTGCGAGTTGCCCCTTAGTTTCCCTGACCCCACCATGCGAACAAAAGCGCGCATCCGGAGAGGCATGCGAACCACCGTTTGCCATGTGTACTGCCCCATGATAAAAATTGGGCGCCTCTATGCCGATGTGCGGCGGCCAGAGGCTGGTGCAGGCCCAAGGGTCTCTGCAAGCCGGCCAAGCAAACGAAGGCTCCTGTTGTGCGAATCACGACGGCACTCCGTGAAGGCGTGCCTCCAGTCTCAACACCCCTTCCGTTTACCGGATTAGGGAAAATACGCGATGCTCAATGACACAGTAGGATAATAGGACAATAGAGAGCCCACCTGGCCTACATATAAGCCCGTCTTCCCCCCTCTAGCCTCCTTTTCTTCTTTTTACCACCAATCCACATACCCTCCTCTTGCCTTCTACTTTCTCCACCAGGACTTTTTCCAGACACAGCCTTCGATCTAACATCCGTCGATCGCCGCCAATATGCCGATGAAAGGATGGATCCCTGACCCACGGACAAAGCCCATCGAGGATCTTGTGCCCTTCGCGTACTCTTTACCAATGTATGGGTTCGACCCCCAGCTCCCCCGGTTCTCTGCAGAAGCAAAAGAAACGATCCTCTTCATCGCTGCGTCTTTTATGGGAGAAGAGATCAAGGCCACCCGGAGTTTGGTCCGTCGTGCTCTCACTGTCGAGGCCACCGAAGCCATTGATCCGGCGGTCATCAAAGAACTTGAGGGCTACCTCCCCCAGCTCGAGCAGACCCTGAAGTGGAAAGGCAAGACTATGTTAGAAACCGAGATCCATAACTTCGCGGTGGAACGTGCAGCAGAGTCTCGGCAGGACCGCGCAGTTCGCCAGACCGACAAGATTGAAAAGCGTACGCCCGTCGTCGCCGCCGCCGCCGCCTCCACCACACCGCACAAGAAGACCGTCGCCATCAAGCAGGTCGCGAACTCCGTCCCCG
>ML977558.1:342458-421682 GCA_010015725.1 Amniculicola lignicola CBS 123094
CGAAGCGAATCCCCGTCACTGAGCCCAAGCAGAAGACGGCCATCACCAACACCCAAAACCTGAAGCGCATCCCCGCCACTGAGCCCAAGCAGAAGACGGTCATCACCAACGCTGAAACTTCGAAGCGTATCCCCGCCGCTCCAGCGAAGAAGCCCGTTGCCGGCACCCAGCTCCAGAAGAACATCGCCGCCTTTCAGGCTAAGAAAGGCGACCTCATCGCTCAGGTAAAGGGTTTTATACCTGGAAGTCAGCTAAAGCTGCCGCCCATCCCGGCGACGAAGAACAAGCGGAAGGCGGAAGACGAGTCCTCCCGACCCCTAAAACGTGTTGTAAGCATCAGTCCCACCTCCCCTGGTCGAGAAGCTGGTAGCTCCGGCACATTGGCCCCAGACCAAGTCCTCCCCAAGGACGCCTACTTTGAGAGCAAACATGCTAACGAGAAGTTAGCGTGGGCCTGTGGAATCCGGCACTGCCTAGGCATTTACTACAACTCAGGCGATCGGAAGTTTTGCCGTGGCTGTGGGACGAACATCACCACCCAAAAGTCTGCGCAAGTCATGGACTTCTTTCTTCCGCCCTCCACGTTCACTTTTCAATCAACCACCGCATACGTCTGGAAGCCCAGCCCCCTCAGCAAAAAACCGCGCGTATCGACCTACGGGTCGCACAATTCAATTGCAAAAGATGCCTTTTGGGCATCCTCCCTCGCTGGTCTCAATGATGACGATGCACGCGCGGCTGCTGTCGAAGCACTTCATTCGTCCTTGGCACCAAAGCCTCCAAAAGCACTTGTTATTATCGAACGCAAGCCGACTCCACCCCTTCCCATCGATAATGGCCCACACCCCTCTGGTTCCTCGACAATGGAACATGGCCAGGATCTCCCCACCCATGCGTCTTTCGAGCGTTTTTCTTCTTCTGATAGTTTTGCTTGGCGCTGCGATATCACCCACGCCCTCGGTCGATACTACATGGCTGGTGACAAGAAGTGCTGTCCCGGCTGCGGTTCCCACTTCAACGGCGGTGGTCGCAAACGTGTCATGGATTTTTTTCTACCATCTGGATACGTTGTTCGGCAAATCGCTCCCCTACATCTGCAAGACTGGCAAGCCGGCCGAAAGCCCAAGACCAAGAAGGGCCTCAGCACCCATAATCAGATGGCCAACCTCAATTACTGGAATATCATCGATGAACAGGGTCTCGACCATGAAGATGCTTGCAAGCTTGCTATTCAGATGACCGATGAGTATCTCGACCGCCAAGCAAAATCTCAGATCAAGCGCGACGAAGAGAAAGCGGTCACTGCAGATGAGCATCATCAGGTTGACGATGACGATCAAGAGGAAGATGTGGACATGGACGCCGCCAACGAAGCTCATCAGCCTGGTCCCTTGGTCTTTTCTTTGGCCCCCCAGGACGACGATCTCGATATGAAGGACATCATGGATCTGAGCGACGATTCTGGTTCTGAAGAGTCAGATTCCGGCACTCTTTCTCGCGATCCTACTCCCGACACCTCTTCAGATGACGAAACTTCTGGTTCGGATTCTGAGTGAGCGGTTCATGGAGTTGTCTTCTTCTGGTCTGGCGTTTCCAATCCACTATCCACTTGGTCTTCGGTCTGCATTCCCATCTCGGCACATTTCCTTCGGTCTGGCACGGTTTCCCTAGTACAACATTTCACATTTCACTTCGGCTTTTTTCTTCTTTCGATACCCGGCCCCTAATTCTACACGATACCCCTTGATTCGGCATTTCTTTCTTCGGCACGACAGTTTTCATTTGCTTCGACACATCACTTGGTTCATCACTTCTTTTCTTGAGTCTGACATGCAAATCCTGTCGGGCTTTTCTGGAATATTGTCGGCTTCTCTAGTTTCTTGTCGGGCTTTTCTGGTTGTCTATCTGGCACTCTCATGGTTATGTGGTTTTAGGTAGATGGTTCAATCATAACTTGTCAAAATCCCAAATCCTCGCAAACATGCTTGGGCCGTGAACATGTCTGTGCCATGGCTGTAATATCCAGTCGTTTTATATCTATGTCCTTGAGCTCGTGATGTGCTGAAACTTGTTATTATACCTGCAGTGTCATGTACGAGTAAGTTCCGCCTCTAAAAGGTTTACAAAAGGAGATGTGTTGACAGTTTATATGCCTGCGCCTAGGGCAACAGATTAGAAGTATCTTAGATAGCAAGACCGACATGTGCTTCTGGACAAGAACACCATGCATCCAATGTTCAGCAAGTCTCGTGCACGCATGTTGTACTTTAAATTCTAATAAACAACACAATATATCACCACGCACATACACAGTAGATCATTAATGAGAATGATATTACTAGTACTGCAACTCTAGGTAGCCGCCCACCATCACATTCACAAGTCCAACCCCTCACTCCACAATCCTAATATGCTGCTGCATATTATTCTGCCTCGCCACCCCTCTCTCCCCCTCCATCCCCTCCCCAAAACCCATCCCCCTCTCCTCCTCCCTCGGCGTCGTCGGCGCAGACTTCGTCCCCGACCCAAACGGCGCCACAAACTCCAGTCCCAGTCCCACCTTCTTCGGAATCTCGCGCGCAGAAGAAACAGCATGGTTCCTCGCATACATGCGCTTCTTCGCCATACTCACCGAGTCCCGATGCATAAACAGCTCTAGCGATATCCCGCTAGAGGTGACCATGCGGGACCGGAGCAGCGTGACCGAGTCGCGGTGGCCGCGGAATTTCATGTCGGATTCGTCGACGTTGGAGAGGCGGCGGTCTTGGGGTGGTTTGCGGACGCCGCGGCTGGCGCCGATGAGGTAACCTGGTCTTTTGGTGGCGGCTCCGGGGTCGGGGAGGACGAGGGAGGAGTGGACTGAGTCTGGTTTCTCGGTCATGGGGGAGTCGCCCGAGTGTTGGGAATTGGTGTCGTCATGGGAGGACGAGGTCGAGAGGCGGACGCTTTCGGATCGGTAGGGGTGGGTGGATTGGTTTGCGCTGGGGTGTGTGGTGTTTGGGGGGGCGAAGATGGTGAATTCGTCGTCGTCGTAGGATGGGTCGAGATTGCGGCTGCGGCCATCACTATCGGGAAAAACAACGATCTGTGGCTTGAATATGTCTGTTGGGCTGTCTTTTCCTTGTGTCCATTCTGTAAGTCTTGTATTGACTCGCTCCAATCCTTTTGCACCTCCAGAGCCGACGTTCTGGAGAGCAAGGCTTGCAGTAGAGCCACGACGACGTTCCCTAATGTCGTGCTCCGGGGGCACATTGTCCCATACCACCTCATAACATCCTGATCTCGATTCCACGATCTGCATGGTCGGAATTGTTGTTTCAATTGGGTCTTCGTCAGGGATGTCGTCCATGCTCAACGACGGCGCGACTGCGATGACATGGACATCTGTCTTGGTAATTGCAGGATCAGCCGTGCTACTTTTGGTCTTCGGTCCAGGACAAGATCGCATTCTCTTGAAGGTCTTTGGTCGGCTCTTGGTGTGGTTTGTCGTTCGTAGCTCTGATTCTTCAGGATTCACATCGACCTCAGAATGGTCTTCTGCGGTCCAAACTTGGAGAGGGGGGAGGTACAACAGTGTCCTGTTGGCTTCACGCTCAAACTCGACTGTTTTGACTCGCCGTAGGCTCCCGAATGGGCTGATTCCAGTGGTGTGCTCTGTGTCATCTCCCGTAATGAACGGAGGGGTTGTCGCCGCGCTTTTCGACTTCTGTTTCAGGCAAGTCTTCAAAGGAACAGGTCTCAGTTCACCCTTCGGTGCTTCCCCGAACTGCGCTGGAGAAGATGGGATCGAAGGCTCGCGAGTATGACACCAATTGAGACTTGGGTGGTCTGGTAGTCGTTCGTCCGTGGGCATCCGTCGAAGGGGCAGATTGCCTCTGCGCTTTGTTTGGTTGACGAGTTGTCGCTGTAACGTTGCCGATGATACTCTAGGATCATGGAATCTTGACACTGACTCAAGATGTGAGCTGCTAGAAGATCGCCTTAGAAGGGTTTTTTGATGATCTGTCGATGAAGTGTTGGATGGATCAAACACCAGCCCTTGAGTTTTCGGACAAGCACTTGGGCTGCCATATATGGAAAATCTTGAGCGTTGGTCCCCGTAACGCATCAACTCACCCTCGTCGATGATGTCGGCCGATGTTTTCCCTGGACAGGGCTGTGGGCGGAATCGAATATGCATTTTCGGTCTTGCTTGTCCCTGACACTCCCGTGATGCTTCGTTGCCACCAATATCAGATTTTGGACCATGGGATATCAAAGGCTCGGACTCTTCGAGATAAGAGGTGATAAACACCGGGCTATCGCCATCCACATCGCTGAGGCTGTCTGGAGAGTCTGGACCGGGTAACCTCTGGATGTAGGAATTGGACATGTTGGGAGATGGTTTCGTGCAGGGGAGACAATAGCAGGGGGGATTGAAGTGTAGGTCTGAAGTGGGTGTAGGTTTGGGGGAATAGTGCGGTTGCTGGAGAACGTTATGAACTGGCGCGTGAAGAGGGAAGGGGCTCTCAACCGGGCTCTGCCTCCAATTCGAGACCCTCGCTGTCTGTTTGCATCATCATCATGTGCACAATTGGGCGGTGGGGACGTCGAGCCAGAAAATGAAGTCAGCCCTTTGCATCACTGTTCCTCTATTCCATCATTGCATAGTTAATACAAGCATTCTTATTCCCCAACGCTCTTGACGCTGCGCAGGTGGCAGCAGCTCAATCAGTCGTTGTTCAGAAGAGCAAGCATTCATGGCCGCGCGGGGTGGTGGTGATGGTTATTGTTACAGAACAAAAGAACCGGTGTTGGGGGTTATCTTTCGGCATTATCCAATGGCCGGGAATACGATGTCCTCGCGAGGGGCATGTTGTCGAAATTTATCATACGAGCAGCTCTATGGGTGAGATGCGAGCTGTTCCCCGCAACCTGGGCTTGGTGACGATAGTTCGACCGTTCTGCTGCATTGCGTGGCTCTTCGGCACGCTTCCCTACCAAGAGATATAAGATAGATCGAAGGCGAATGGCATACGGTGGAAGACATCTTCAAAAGTCACGGGAAGGGCTGGGGCAAAGAAGCTGCCTAATCTGGCTAAGCTCCGGGGGAAGCGCAACCAACCACCAACCCCCGTCGAAGCACATGTACTCTCCAATTAAACAATTTTCTGGAATTCGTTAAAGCTTCACTGCACGTCGCTAGAGCCGTCATACTGTGTCGAGCAAAAGCATGTCGCTAAGGTACAAAGCGATGACGCCACGGGTTCCTGCATGCCTTTTAGCTGCACGAATGTTTCCCAGAACTCTCTCCAGGCCATCAATCCTTGCACGTGTATTCTATAGCTCCACGATGGATGCAGCTCGTCATTTAATTGACCCGGCACCCGGGGATTGCGAGGTCAGACTGCAGGGTATATATGTAGGGAGCTGATCCTGTCTCCCAGCGCTCCAAGGCTGTCACACGAGCAGCTCTTCGCCTTCAGAATGCGCTTTTCAACGAACTTGGCCGTGTTCTCCCTCGCTGGCAGCGTTATCGCAACTCCGCTTGAAGTCGCTCGCGGAGCCGCTGCGGCGGTCAATACCACCAAGTGTGGTGGCAAGACCTATGTCTACGAGGGACTAGCTGGATGGGGCCTGTTGGCCTCTGATGCCCGCGACAAAACTGGCGACACCATTGGAGGTATTGGAAGCGCAATTGCCCTCGACAAGAGGTCTTGGAAGAAGAAGGGTGGAAAGACCGAGGCGTACGAGGGTATTATTTACGGATTGCCTGATCGAGGGTGGAATACCCAAGGCACCCAGAATACACAATCTCGTATCCACAAGTTCAGCTTTACCTTCAGGGTCGTCAAGGATGCGACCGTAGCAAACCCTTCGAAGCCGAATTTCGAATTCAAGTATCTCGACACAATCTTGTTGACTGGTCCGGATGGAAAGCCTACGACAGGCCTGAATGCCGACCCCACGGGGCATCTATCCTACAACGGATTCCCCGATCTTCCGGTTGTTACATGTAGGCCTACTCCCTCGCATGTGCATTACAATAAGCTAACCTTGGTAGATACTGGGGATGGGTTCGGAGGATCCACTGGGTCGGGTGGAAAGCGTATTCCGATCGATGCTGAGGGTTTGGTACTTGGGGACGACGGGTCTTTCTGGGTCAGCGACGAATATGGTCAGTATCTGAGTCTAGCATATGGATCGAAGCTCACCATTCACAGGTCCCTATGTCTACCAGTTCAACAAGCATGGCAAGATGGTTGACGCAATTCGACCACCAGAGGCCCTCATTCCTAGGCGCAATGGCTCCGAAAGGTCAGTCAACTGTACTTGTGGTTGGTGAAATACTGACCCCTTCAAGTTTTGATGCTGCCTCACCACCAATCTATAACCCTAATGCTGTAGTCATTCCGGCGACTCCTGATACTGGACGATCGAACAACCAAGGGTTGGAAGCCCTCACCAGCAGCCCCAACGGCAAATACCTTTACGCCCTGCTCCAGAGTGCTACGTAAGTATCATGCATACTGGCAAGGTGTGGGTACGTGCTAACCCACCTCAGAATTCAGGACGGCGGAAATGTTGCTGCTAACCGTCGCAATACTCGTCTCCTCAAGTACAAGCTCAAGGGATCCAGAACGCCCGAGCTCGAAGCCGAATACGCGGTTCAGCTTCCAGTTTTGTCGACTGGAAAGATTGCCGCACAGTCTGAGATCCATTATATTTCCGAGACTCAATTCCTAGTACTTGCTCGTGACTCTGGCGCAGGTCATGGCCAAAAGTCCTCCGAGTCAATTTATCGCAATGCCGATGTCATCGACATCTCCAAGGCCACCAATATCGTTGACAAGAAGTACAATGTTTTCAACGGAGCAATCGCAACTGCCGGGGTATTGAACCCACAGATCAAGCCTGCGGAGTATTGCCCGTGGCTTTCCTATAACAACAACAATGAGCTGGGCAAATTCAATGCTCACAATGGAGGTGCCCAAGACGCCGGACTGCTCAACGAGAAGTGGGAAAGCTTTGCCCTTGGAAAAGTCGACGATACATGCAAGACTAAGGGCGACGGTGAAGAGTACTACCTAATCTCGTTCTCAGATAATGACTTCATCACCCAAAATGGTATGGATCCTTCTCTTCCAATGCAAATAGAGGATATGCTAATGAAGTGGGCCAGGATACATCAACGGTGGGAAAATCCAGTTCAAGGACGCTTCGGGATTCAATCTCGACAACCAAGTCCTTGTCTTCAAGGTGCGACTGCCAAAGGGCTCGGACCCATTGTGATTGTAGATACTCACGAACCTATCGTTCTGATAAGTTGTCATGCCAAATGTCTCGCTTCTAGAACTAGCTTGGCTCACGTGGATGCCTACGATGACAGTCCAAATTGAGTCTGCAACCCCCACTACCTTTGAAGGCTATCATTATCCTTTATCCCCTAATTTCTTATTGTTCCGTATCAATCACCCCTTTGACCGAAATGGCTGAAGACCACGGCGTAACTATGTTTGCAATGCCCAGCACGATTCATGACATCTCTAATCCCCCCTAAACCCGACTCGTGTCGGTCGCGATCCGACCCACCTTTGACTCTACCCCGGATTTTCAACCTCGACTGAACTACCAGTTCAGCACGCGCCCACTCCGCACGTGGTTTCCATGCTGATACCTTCACCAAATCAACTAAAAGAAGTCTAAGCTGTGTCAATACCGCGGCGATTGCCGCGACTCCGCCACGCATCCTCCAGGCAAGTCACGGAAGCTCGGTTCTCAACATCCGGGCCTATGAGTGAAGACAGACCACTTCTTGCGTGAAGCGAAGTTGTGCCGCGGAAGCGTCAGCCCCTTTCGTCGTCTTGGGTCTGGATGTCTGGGGTTCTGAGCCCACTATACCGGGTACCCAGACGGAGAAGCATTCGCGTTCGCGGCAACTAATGTGGGTGCATCTCATCACTTTAGACCTGGGCCTAGATTCTTGAGGTGAGCGTGATGCACATAGCATAGGTTCGACATTTATTCCAACTAAATCCTCTACAAGGAGCTTGTGCTGATGAAATGAACTTCAGGGTGGTCAGCGATACATCTGCGCAGGTTACACGAGATGTCCACATTGAGATATTGGGCCCGAGCCCGAGCATGACGTGCATTCGAAGGCGTTTCGGACTTGTTCGCCGTTCCTTGATCAAAAGCATGGAATCGTGACCGTTGCTGTCGCTGAAGACAATTCTCGAATCTGATCGAGATTCTGTTCTCTGATCCTGTGCAACCGTCTTGACGCACTTAGATTGCCACGCGATAGGCTCCCAGCATCGCCGATTTGAGATTCTGCATCTACTGTGGCACCACCAGACCTGACCAATGTCCCAAGCAATGTAGTCTCGATCTTAGGAACAGTAGCCTCCCAGTGAGAAAACTCACTTCCAGGTCGGCCCTGGCCTTCCACGTTGTTACTGCAGGTCGAATCTGCTCACCAAAGCACCGGAGCCTCCGCTAAGTGAACACCTTCTGACAAGTAAATTTGTTCAGAGGGTTGGAAAGCGAGTCAGCTGAAGCCAGTGGCTCTAAACTCGCCTATCTAGGCTCAAAACGGGCTGCTAATTTGGCGCCCCCCGCATCGAACTACCCCAGCCTTCTCCAGACTCTCAACCAGCGGTGGGCGATCCTCAAATCTGGAACAGGCTTGGACTGGTGCTATTATTTCCATTTCGCTTTCGGGAGACGACTCCCGGGTTTTCAATTTTATGGGGTCCTGTCAGATGGCGAGCATGTATATCAAGCTGGGTTCCCATCGCGCTGGGAAGTTGTTCAATCGGAACAGCACCAGCAGAACCTCCATCTGCAGGTCGGGTTCGTACAATTTGGCCGCTTATTTTATTGTTTTACATTCGCCAGTGCTTCTTCTGTGGCTTGAGTGCACACGTGATCACTCCAAGGAGTGCTGTGCCGCGATACACCTCTCACCCATCACCCTCTCTCACCCCACTTAGAGGGGTACAGAAGAGCAAAAAGCTACCACGACAATGGCGGAAAAGAGCGAGATCACTTCGACCGAACAATTCGAAGATGTTCATGTAGTCAAGAAAGTACAGGTTGACGGCACAGTCAACCTGGTGGATACACATGCCATCGGCGGCGATGTCGAGGATATGCCGAAGGGCTACTTCTGGAGTATTCAGTTCATTGGCACAGTCACGGTATGTCTCCTCAGCTCTACACGAAAATTCACTTAGGGTCATGTTACACACCTCTTGCATCAATGTCAGCTAACGAAACCAGGCGGTATGTACTGGATCAATGTGCGCGTACCTTGGATGGGTCCTCCCAGCAAATACGCTGTAAGTATTGAACCAGTGCCATATTCCTCTCTCTGTGCAATGCTCCACGATGAGCGCCTTTATCTTGGCGATCGAGATACCCAAATTACTTATTCTAATGTTGTCTTAGCCTCCTCATCAACGCCGACATTGGCCCCTCGACCAATCTCAACTGGGTTGCCACCATCTGGACCATCGGCAGCGCCATCGGTTTCCTTCTTGTCGGTCGCCTCAGCGATATCTTTGGCCGTAAATGGATGGTCATGGGTACCTCTTTGCTCGGTCTCATTGGATGCATAATTGGAGCGACAGCGAACAACATCAACACCTTGATTGGCGCCAATCTGATGAACGGAATTGCAGCTGCAGGTCAATTGTCTTTTGGAATCGTGCTCGGCGAGCTTGTGCCCAATAAGCAAAGAGGTCCAATCGTGACTCTGGTATTCATGTCCTCTCTTCCATTTGCTGGTAAGTGAATGATACTGACCTCGTCTGGATGCTTGAACATGAAGCTAACGTAAGACCCCAGTCTTCGGCCCTATCATCGCACGCCTCTTTATCCAGAACACTTCTGCTGGGTGGCGATGGAGTTATTACCTCGGAATCATCCTCTCGGGCATCACCGTCATTCTGTACCAATTCCTCTACCACCCACCGACCTACGACCAACTCCACGTCCACGGCAAGACACGCTGGCAACAATTCAAGGAGCTCGACTTCGTCGGCATCTTCCTTTTCATTGCCGGCACCATTGTCTTCCTCATTGGTCTCTCCTGGGGTGGAACGACCTATCCATGGAAGAGCGCCGCAGTCATCTGCTCCATTATCCTCGGCGGGCTAACCCTTGTTGCATTCGCCATCTACGAGACCTACATCTTCAAGGGCACACCGCTCATGCCATCGCGCCTCTTCAAGAAACTCGAATACGTTGCCATCGTTGGTGTCGCCACACTCGGCGCCATGGTCTACTACGCCCTTACTATCCTCTGGCCTACTATCCTCGGCACGATCTACACGACCGACTCCCTTAAGATCGGTTGGGCGTCTTCCGTCGTCGGTGGCGGTATTTTACTCGGACAACTTTTTGGCGGCTTTGCGCTCTCTTACATGCCCAAGGTAAAATGGCAGTTGATAATCTTGTCTGCCCTCGGAACCGCATTCCTCGGCGCCCAGGCAGGACTCCAAGCAGATGGCTACGCCATGTTTATCACCTTTGGTGTCCTGGCTACCTTCTTCATCGGCTGGGTCGACAACATCAGTTTCCCCGGTGTAACACTCCTCTGGGAAGCCCAAGATATTGGTCTAGCAACTGGAGTCTTAGGCTCCATCCGTGCCCTCGGTGGCGCTGTTGCCCAAGCCCTCTACGTCTCCATCCTCACGAACAAAGTCAGCACATACCTTCCCGAGTACGTCGTGCCCGCAGTGACCGAGCTTGGTCTTCCTGCGTCCTCAATCCCCGCTCTATTCGCGGGTCTTACCGCTGGAAACCTCACCGCGGTGCCTGGCATCACTCCTGAGATTATGGTTGCTGCTGGTGCCGCGACATCCAAGGCTTATCTCGAGAGCTTCAGGATTGTGTTCTATGCTACTATTCCCTTTGGCGTCTTGTTGATTATTTTCAGTGCGCTGAGCCCGAATTTCGAGAAGTATCTTTCGACGAATGTGGCGAAGAGGCTGCAGATGGGTGGCAAGATGGGTGGTGGCGAGGGTCATGAGAAGGAGGGTGAGGCTGTTTAGGAGGATGTTGAGTATGGATGCGGTGCGGAGCAAGAGAGGGAGAGGGGAGAATCGTGATACCATGTGTTTGTTTATGGTCTCCTTCGAGAGTCTTCTTCTATGAAATGAGTCGTTCATCTCCATGGCTTTTGTGGTTTCTACATATCATGATACTATTCCGTGATGGGATATCCTTCTTAATCTTCAACTCGCAGTATCTATGAGCATACTCTCACGCTGACTTCCTGATACGAAAAATTACACTCCCACACAACACGCCCACGCCCACACAACCCCCCGGATACAATCTCCGAAAATCCGCATCGAGAAGCCAATAACCGTATCTAGCACCGGAGAAGACTCCGTAGCCGCTACTGTAAGGCACATTCTGACCTCCCACATGACAGGTCGATCTGCACATCACCTCTAAGCGACCGAGTACCCCCGGCGACCGGCTTCCTACGGAGGGCTTGGCGGATGTGCGGTTAGCAGGTTTAGCGCGGTGGAGATAGTAGAGGGATATGCGATTGGGGAGTGTGTAGTGAGTCTACGATTTTGCGATTTTCCCTTGAGCTTTGTGGTGGAGGGACAGCAGATGACCAACTTGAAATGTTTGCATCTGAAATATTCCATTTCGTGTTACTTGGCTCTAGTTCTTCAGTCCTGCACCTTATATCTAGTCTGACTCTCCGGTTCAGTAACGCCATGTGATGCCTCTAGCTCCAGTCGCAACGTTCCTTCCACCTCATCTCGCTCTCATAATCTGCCACTGGGGAGTTCCAATGAAGATCGAAGATATTTAGGCTCCTTGGCCGCTGGCGTTGAATCTATGTCCAAGGTCTTGCGAGATGTTATCAGCTTGGTGGGTTTGATAGGGTGTTTTTGCGATGGTGGCGTCGTCGGAACTACCACAATATCAGAAACATGGCTAAGATTCTTGAAGGAAGAAGGGCGAGTGGTGCGATCTTCAGACCGAGGGAGATTTTGTGTCCCATAAGGCGCGATAGTTGTTGGAAGCACTCTTGTTTACATCGATGATGCAGACGATATAGTAGGCAACGGTGCGCATCTTGTAGTAGATTCATCCGAGCTTCGAATTCACTATATTCGATGCACTACAACAACAACGTTGAAAGATTCTTGAAGACGGTTTCTGTTGTAAGAACTTCCGTAAAGAGGATATTCTGCTCCTGGATTTGGAATTGAGGGCTCCCTCTACGTGGTTCAAAGCCGGCATTGATATGTTTATAAAGTCGCCACTGAGTAGGCAATAGGCACCGATGTTCTCATTTTGACCTAAGGGAGGGTTCTGGATACTAGCCTCCAGAGGCGCCAACCAGGAGTGATATATTCAGGCTGTCGAAGTTGGAATTGTTGACTAAAGATTATATTGCAAAGGGGATCTTGAAAGCCTCGAGATCCCGTCTGTTGGTGACGCGTAGCTGCGTTGCTTCATAGCTCCTTGGATCTATTCACCTCCAAATTGAACTGAGCTCTGTGGTAGTGAATTGCAATCTTTGTGATGCGATTGCTGCCTACTTGCATATCATTGTATGCTGAATTTATCTCTAGCCTTTCCCTTGTCTAGGTATAATTACCACTAATCTCACGAGTGGCATTCACAAACGGTATTCACAAACAACCACTACCGACCACCAGACACATAAAATGCTCCAAATGGTTTCCTACTTCCCCCAACCACATTTAAGCACAACCCCCGACTGAGTCAACATTCAGTACCACACTAAAGATGCCGCCAACCCTCGTCTACGAGCCGCATCCTCTGTTGCCGGCACATAGACCGCGCGACTACCCTCACATCATCACCATGGACTCATTGAAGACCCTCGGCACCAAATCGATCGCCGAATTCCGCCCGTGCGACTCCACGGCCACGCTTCTTCACAACATCAAGGACCAATTCCCCAACGCGCTACAAGACTTCTTCAATCCTGAAGTCTCATCCTTCAAACTCCTCCAAGAGAATACCAACCCAAAGTGTGGAACACTTGTGATCTGGCGTAGGAAGCAGAGGGTCTGGGTAAGTATTTCGTAAACCTCATCTCAAAATATATCCCGGCTTCTAACAAATCCAACTAGGCCGGCATCTACAATTTCATTCCCCGACACGGCATCTTCGCATGGTCCATCTTCGTCAACTGCAGCATTGCCGCTGACGGCAAATGGACCACCGAAGGCGCAGCCGCCCGGGCAATATCAACGTACCCTCTAGAGTCTATCTGGAACAAGGGCTTCGTGGACTGCAATGATATCGAACTGGCAGACCCTAGTGCTGCGTTCAGCGAGATGGATGCTATTGCAGCGGAGGTTTTTCTTAACCCATTCTTTGACAGGAGGCTCGACTTTGTCAAGAAGTGGGAGGATCCGAAGATCTGCAGGTATAGGATTGAGGTGAATAGCCCGTATACGGTTGTTGAGGGGCTGAGGGGGCTTCGTTTGGGGAGTGGTGTTGCGGATTCGTTGAAGATGTTGGGGGGCGACGGGATGGCGGAATTGCCTATCCAGGCACCAGCCTTGGATTAAGGGGTAGATGGCGAACGACATCATTGCGGTTGAGCTCTTTTCAGTGGGTGTGTCTGCACTAAGGATCAGGCAGGAGCGTGGGTTTGGCATGTGGGGTTGGAAAACTTGCTGTACGGTGCTCGGCTGTGGGTGGTGAGTCCACTTCCGTTCATTCTCTTTCCATTGCGCTGGTCCACAAAATTAGGTTAGCCTTGAGAGAGGGCACACACCGCCGAAGGATATAAGAGTCCTGAGATTGTGACTTCCCTTCTTTCTCAACAACAACCTGTAAAAGTTAGACACGTCGAGTCTGGAAGAACTTTCAAGTACGCTGTATTCCAACACTGTGCACAAGAATCGAGACTGACGAACTGGGCAATATATTATACCCCGCTATCGTCATCATGAAGTTCACGATCTTTGTGTTCGTCATCTCAATCGCTGTGCTGCTTCAAGTAGCCACAGCTAACTTCGGTACGATCTCCAAAGTCCAAAAATCATCCTAGGCTGTCCTAGCGTCCCTATTTGATCTTTCTAAGATAGAAAATATGTAGTGTTTCTTGAGGAAAACACCGGACCAGAACAAACCACCGGATCCAATTCTCCTTCCCATCCCCTACCCCCCTCCATCTTCCCTCTCAAAAACCTCACCAAACCAACCCCCAACCCCCTCCCCCCTCCCAGACAGCTACCAAATCACCGAATGGTACTCCGTCGATGCCCAATCCCACCTAACATGGGGAACCTTCCCCTCCAAGTCCGACTGCTCTGAAGTCTTCTCCTTGCGGCCCAACAGCCGCACTGGCGACATCAGCGACCAGGAAAGCATGTGCTGCAAGGGCGATTGTCCGCATCCTGGTCCCACCCGTACCATGGCCATGGAGATGAACTTCCACAACTCGGACCTGGTTTATCACTTCACTATTTACAAAGATAGGGCTATGATTTGATTGGCGTCGATGGGGAGAAGTATGGAGGTTGTGTCTTGTTTCTGGGGGGATGTGTTTGATTGTGCGGAGGGGCCTGCGGCTTTTGGGGAGCATAGGAAGGTTCGGTGTCTTACAAGGTATACGGTTGAGGATACTATGAATCTTTGGGATTCGGAGAGGATTGGGAATGGAACGGGGGCAAGTTGGATATGGATAGACATACGGTTAGCATTAGTAATGCGCAAAATGGGTATACCAACCTGATCAAACAACATACTCAATCCCATTACGCTGCGATTGAAACCACTCCCCAATATATCTATTAACTTTTCCTCTCCCAACCCATTAAGTAATCACCCCTAACTCTGCCCGATCACCTCCCCCCCTTGCCCTCCGAATTAATCCACTTCTGCTGATTGATAGTCTCCTTTTCCAAATAATTAATAACCTGACTGTAATCTTTACAAACATGCTTGGCATCCCACCCATCACTTCCCCCCCTATCTTCGCCGCCCTCCTTATCTGGAAACGTCGTGCTCGCGCCCTCGAGCGCGACATCCCCCGCACACATAATTGCCTGGCGCAGGTACTCGTAGCAGTGGTTGATGTGCCAGGGCATGCTGATGGGGTTGGAGAGCAGCGGGGATTCGTAGTGCGTGGAGAGCTTGTTGTGTGCGTCGAGCATGGTGTAGAGACAGTGGAGTTGGTGTGTCATGGATGTGGTGTAGACGGTTTGGGAGGGGTAGTCGTGGATGGGGTGGGGGAGGTTGTCGTAGGATTTGGGGTTTTTGATTTGGATGTAGCCGAGGCCTTCTTGGGGGGTGTTAGTAGAGAAGGAGGGGAGGCAGAGAGGGAGAGACGTACTAGGGACGATACTGAGCCAGGCGTTTTGTGTCTCGTTGCTCCAGAACTCGGTGATGTTATCTGGGGCGAAGACAGGGTCTGGTTTGAATGTTACGATTTGTTGTGAGACTAGAAATAGCCAATGTTAGTAACAAAAATCCACATCTAGATGGGGACTGGGGTATTCAACGAACATGTTGGTGCGAAGCCCGTCAGGTCTCCTGTAAGCTCATATCTATGCCTTCTACGATCATCGTCCTTTTCCCACAGCTTCTCGGCGAGTAATCCAAAAATGACGAGGAGCAGCGCTGTGTCAATCATCCACCTCAAGCCTTCCACTCTTGCCCAGAAGCCTCTCCGCCGCCCTCCATGTTGGATCCCAGCCTCTTCATGTTCCCACTCCCCATCTCCGAGTTCCGTAGTCGACTCATCATCGTCATCTTCATGTCTCTTTTCTACGGTCCTTAGCGAATCGTATTTCTGCTCGTCCTTCATTTTGGGATAATCGTGTATGCTCGAAAGGTTGAAAATGGCTTACAGCGCGACATGGCCAACGGACTCGCAGCTTATATATCATGTTATGATTGACGCATGGGATAATGCAATGGGACTCCGAATAAGGGTAGGATCTGGCGCACATGCGGTTCTCAGGCTATCAAACTGGTGCTGTAACACTTGGCGTTACACACTGGAGCGAGACGCGGTGTTGGGTTGTAGGTAAGCGAACGCATGCCACGCGGTGTTGGGTACTCGTATCATGACGGAGTTTGTTGATCGATTTTGGAAAACGCATAGGAGAATGAGATGGTGAAGATGGAGGAATTGTAATCCCGTGATGGAATGACACCTGCGTCTGTCAATCTTTTGGGGAAGGCTGGCAAAAGAGGTTATGAAACTCTCGCAATGCATTTCATTCTAATTCAGAGTAGAATTAACCTTTTCATGTGTACCCTAATGGCTTGGATAATATAAAATCGCGTTGCGACGATGAAATCACCGAAGTCAAGGTGATGGTGGTGAGGAGGTTCACGAGAGGCACGGACCTCACATCAACCCCATCCCCATACAGCAACTTCAAAGGTTTTCACCTCCCAGAACACAACCCCCTACACCCCGAGCTCCTTATACTGAAAAGACATATGTCAACATATTTCTTTCTTCTCATGCCTCAAAATTGCATATTCCGCCTGAGGTGAAAAAGTGGTGTAAACATCAACTCGACATATCCGTCCGAGTTCCTTGATTCTAATTCAATAAGTTGGGGCAAGAAAACAACCCGACATGAAAGGATCGTTGAATCCTTTTTTTTACATCGATATTTCTCCAACTCCACCCCCATCCACTCCTCGAAAGAGTCTTTTTAGAAACTCCGTATAAATAACAGGAAGAAACACCCAGACATGGAACCCTCTGGCCCTTTTATTTTTATTTTTGACATCGCCTCTTCCCCACCTCCCACCTTATCCCCTCCTCATCAAACTCTTTTTAGAAACTCCCCGCATGTTCACTCCGGACCACCATTTTAGACAACACTCCACCAAAAACTTATTACATGATTCTGACCATCCTTTTAGCCATCTTCAAGTCTTTTAAACCATCAAGGGTGTGGAGAGAGAAAGAAGGAAGGAGAGAGAGGACCCATGAGGGTGTTTATATACTCCCTCACTTCCTGGACACGAGATGGTGAATAATCAGCACCAATCCAGTGCAAGCCAAGTGATAATGATGATGCTGACCGTGATGAATACAATCCTATCATATCATATCTACACCAACGCCCCTCTATCATCAACCTCATATACCCATGCATCTACAGCAATCCCAATCCATACCATCCGATACTATCCGATACCATCCGATGCCCCCCAATACCGTCCAAACCATCCGATATGCCATACACATCCAATCCCATATCCCTAAAATGCAGTCCGCTATCCCCTATCCAAGGAGTCCCACCCAAAAACGCCAAACAATGCCAAAAGCATAATTCCCTTGGGATGCCCAAAACACTCGCTTCCAAAACGCCATTGTCTATATCAAAACCACCCCATTCCTCTGTTCCTACGATCTACTCGCGGGCTGGGAACTCGATCCCGCCTGGTTACTTGACCCTGCCTGGCTACTCGACCCAGGAACAGTCTCCGCTGACGGCTCTCCCGACGCTGACGGCGCCCCCTCCTCATTCCCCCTCCTCGTCCTCGTACTAAACACATCCAGCACCCTCGTACTAATCCTCCTACTCCTCCTCATCCCCGCAACATCCTCCTGACTTCCATTCGGGCTGCCCGACTGACCCGGCACCGCCAGGCCCTCTCGACTAGCATTGCGTCGCTGTTCTCTGAAACGTCGTAGTGCTCCCAATCGCTCCTCTGCCGTTGCAGTCGGCCGGTTACGGAGAGGGAGGAGGTCGCGGATGAGGGCAGAGCGGCGGTGGCGGTTGGTGTCTGCTTCGGGTTGCATGGGGGGTGCGAGGGCGTCCGGGTCGAGATCGTCCGGGTTGTGCGAGTCAATTGAGTCGCGGGAGCCTGCTGGGCGGAGGTCGACACGGCTGGGTGGGGTTAGCAATGGAATACTAGGTATAATTTCGAGGGGGTTGTAGGCTTACCATAATGGACACGTGCCGGACACGTTCAGGAGCCAGGGGTCGACGCAGTCGGGATGGAACTTGTGGTTGCAGGGGAGGACGCGGATGTCTTGGCCCTTCTCGAAGTCTTCGGTGCAGATGGAGCATCCAAGGCCTTCGTCGGGGGAGTCACTTTCCGATGCCGGTGCGGCGGCGCCTGCAGCAGGGAGAGCTGGGGCGATGCCCGATTGTTGTTCCTCTGCAATGCTTCGTGCAGATTCGGCTGGCTGTGCGGACGTCATCTCGGTCGTAGTTTCCTTGGTCGGGTCGTGGACTGCTCCTTCTGCAGGCGTACCATCCACATTCCGCGCCTCGGGCGTGGTCCCCAACTCGACGTCTGTCGGCTTGGGCGGCTCGCGCTCTCCGAATTTTACAATGGGCAGCGTGTCCAAGATGGCTCTTCCCAGGCCGCGGGCTCTGCTCTGTCGCGGTCTGCCCATGACGTCTCGTGGCCCATATCGGTCTGGATGGCGATGTGCCCTGACCGCGCCCGTGATGATGATAACCAGGAACAGCGCCGTGATGATACCCGTGATACTATACAGAATAATCATAGCGACAGCCGTCGACGGCGAGGGACCCAGCGGGTTCTGTCCCTGTGGCGTGTTATTGCTCTCATCTTTCCCATTCCCCCAGCTCTTGATCTGGATATTATACCCCGTTGCAACCGACGGATTCTGGACATTCTTGAGCATCTGTTCCGAGTCGGACTTCTTCGTCATCGAGAAGATGGGAAACTCCTGCAATGTCGGACTCAAGCCCGAGAACTGGCAGAAATCCTCGGCAGTGCTGTAGAGCACGAGAGCCGTCAGGCCGTGGCTGAAGATGCCCCCGAATACCGTTTCGACGGTCGTGAAGCCGGGGTAGTCATCCGCATTGCAGCTGAGATAGGCAATGGTCTGGTTCCGGGCGTTGACAGTTCCACTGTCGTTCGCCGTCGACGCATCGGCAAAGACGAGGTTGCCCTCGACGGGGTTGTTCTAGACAGGGTCAGCGTAGCTCGCCTGGAGCGACGAACAGAACACTCACATCCTTGATGGACGCGGCCTTGTTCGACAGCGGAACGAGGGACGAGAGGTTCGTCACGGGATCGTTGGTGGTTTGGATCTCGATTGAGCCGGTCCAGTTCGCGATGGCCGTGGACGAGTTCGAGGAGGTGATATTGGCCGCAGACGACAGGACGGCAAAGAGCAGGCAGATCAACTGCCACGGCAGCGTGCGGGACGCCATGGTGGTGCTCGAGTGTTCACAGCGCGAGGTGCAGGGCGGCGAATATCCACAGGCAATCTATTTGGGGTCGAGTACTCAGTTCCTCGCTGTTCTTATCGATGAGCACGGCACTTGGCGGCCATAAGGGACAGGGACGCGGGGTCCGGGAATATTCTAAGGCGTAGTGCTGCGCGTCCGCTGGCCGTCTGCAATTTGATATAAAATCTCGGTCTCGTGATTAAGGTCGCGCGGTCATGTCGAATAACGAGGGCGGCGGAGCTGCCGGCAAAGAAGTCGTGACGGAGGAGGATGATATGTCAGAAAGACGCAGCGGCATCTTCGGAGGGACGAGAGGAGACTCAGCACGATCGGCGGGCGACAAGCGGCGACAAGCGGGCGGGAAACCCTGGCAAGCGAAGCGGAGCGTCGATTTGATGCGATGCGAAGCACTGCAGCAGCTCCACCACAACCGCACGCTGCCGCCTCACCCTTGCTCCGAGTCTGTCATGGCATTTGCCCGTTCCACTCAGCGTGCGCAAAAAAAGATGTCTCTGAAACCCTGCGCGTGTTCCATGTCGCTGCGCCTCCATTTATGCGCTCACCCACCTATCACCGCCTGTCAAGGTCCTGTTGCGGGGCCTATTTTGACCTCCACTGTTTGTCCGAACTGCCATCTCACTTTTGACATTTCACAACGATCAATCATCTCACTCTGTCCTCCCCAAAGCCGCCTCGACTCGTGTCACTCCGCGAGCCTCCGACATTATGGATGTGGAATCCCCCCAGCACGTATCTTGTAGCACGCCTTGAGTCCCTCTCCATCCTTTGTCCCACACAGGGAGACCCCGAGTCCAAGTCCAGGGGACAATAGTAAGACGACCTGACTTATGTGGCACCAACTCTTCTCCACACAGGAGCACAGGAGCACAAGAGGAGCCCTCACATACATAACCAACTACTATGTACTCCATCCGCCCAGATCCTCAAACGCCTGGGCTGTCTCGGGACTTGTCGACGTCCGAGCGGCTGTTGCTGTTTCCGAATGCGCGGGGGGATCCACGTCATGTAGTGGGCAAAAGGCTTAAAAGTGTCGACTGACCGACTTCCTCAACCGCTCTCCTTGCTGCGAAGGGTATTTGGAAGATATCGTTTCCTGTATGGGGATACTCGTGCCGACCACTTGTAGTGTGCTGGTGCACGCTTTCTTTTCCTATTGACGCCTGCATACTAGTCGTGACGACTGCTCACTTAGATTGTACTAGACTCGTATACACCCAGTCGAACAAGGCGCAGCACCTGCAAACTTCATGATTCCAAAACGCACATAATTATTGAAGATTGACTTTACTCTCCAACAGACTAGACCAACAGCACAAGCCCCCAAACTCCTGCGCTATGCGCCGTACAAAATGCTCAAACCATTCTCCTGCCTTAAACAACCGAATACACAACAAATAGATACCTATCCCCCCTCATCCCAACCCGTCTATTACATCTAAAGCTCCGGCGACCCTCTCACGCTGGGCCTAATACGCTACTCCACTTTTCCCACCAGCCGTCTTGAACGACATGGACTGAAACTGCTGGTCCATCAGGCCACCAACAGCTAGCGTATCTTGGGGATTGACATCCATGAAGTCGAATCCGGCGAGATAGAAGCCCACCACCACAACGAAGTAGGAGAGAATGAGAATAGAGCCCTTGAAGTAGTTGCTCTTGCCTTCGCCATACATGTATGACAGTAGGAAAACACAGAGGATGACTGTGATCATGTCCCACTGGGGGAAGATTAGGGCTGCCAATCGTGTCAGCTGATGCGTTGCTTGCCCGAGAGATGATTATCGACTTACTGAAGGTATGGTCAATGACCTCGACGCCGCCGTAGAGAGCGCTGTAGAGTACAAGAGCGGGAATTTGGAGAAGGCAGACCTGGAGAGCATATGCTGAACCGATCTCCATGGACAGTGCAATGTTCCCGTTCATGGCGAACGAGATGGCATTCTAGAAGATGGTCAGCGAACCGGAACGATGTGGACGTGACGGACGTCCGACTTACAAGGAACTCAGTGGTGTTAGGAACAAGCGCAAATAAGGTAATGCCCAAGAACTTCTCATCGATGTCGGAGCCCTCCAAAACCGCATCGACGGTCCCAACCAGAATCTCAGCAATAACTGCATATGCCAAAGTCGCAGTGAGGAGAATGACAGCACTCTTCATCCTGCTCCAGTTGGGTGCATCGTGTCCACCAGCTACCTGAGCACCTTCTCCCGCATCCTCAGTGATAGTAGCATTCCTCTGTGGCACTGGGCGCTCAACATGTCCTTTGACAGGAGTGTGCGCGAGTGCATTGGCTCTCCGCGGTGCCTTGGTAGCGTCACGTGTGGCTATTGCTGTCGTTGTAGCCGCAATTTCGGCAATCTGTCGTGCTAATGACGAGTTCGCCTCGTCTGACAGGCCTTCGAGATGAAAGTTGCCAGAGGCATGTTGTTCCTCTGAATCTTTGGGTGGAACGACATGTGGGGTTTGTCCTCCAGACCTTGTGCTAGACAATCGGCGTTCAGGTGCTTCTCCATTGGGACCAAGGCCAACCTGGTTGTACGTCTGGCCTACAATACGCTTGTACAACTGGCTTTCGCGAATGTCGGTCTTCGTTGTCTGCCGTGTAAGTGTGTTGGATGGGAATTGTGCGCTATTACTGAGATGGCTGGCTGACATGTCGGTGGGTTTCTTCTCGTCCAGGTCACCGCTCCAAATGACAGCCGCATGGGTTCTGAGTGTGAAGAGCAATCCGATGATGTATGACAAGAAGAGGAGAACCGACGCAAACCAAGTGTAAGGCCTTACGGCCTCTGTGTAGAACCTTTCATTGATTGCAGGCGCTTGGGAATAGAAGCATCTTCGGCAGTCTCTCTGCAATGGAGTAGCATGATTAGTAGCGCACATGGTGCATTTCAACTCATGCTAAAATGATGTTAGCCCTGGGGTGATGATATAGAAAGCTCCATACTTACACTTCCGTAGATTTGGTAGAACAGTGTCGGTCCAAAAGCTGCAATGACTGCGAACAACAGCATCGTCGATGTTACTCCAGCTGATTTGACGTTGAAACGCTGAGTCTTGCGCTTGATTGCGCCAAAGCACATGGACAAACCCGGAAGAAACAGAATACCAGCAAAGATACTGCCAATGATACTGCCCTCCACCAACTGTGCCTTGCCCTTGTTCAGAGCAACACAGTAGAGAAACACCTCGACGACGGTGGAGAAGAAGGCGTTAATCGTAGCACCAAGGCCCATGGACGATTGTGCAGAGATGGACGCTACGGCCTGACCAATAAAGTACGCTAGAGGGATGATGGAGAACAGGGCCAGCATGAAGATGAGGAATTGGTCAGTCATCCAATTCTTCAGGCCGAGTGCCACGTCCAACACCCAATAATCAAAGATGACAAAGGCGACAAGGCCCAACAAGTTGATAAGAAAAATGTTCGTTCCGTCGATGGTGTATTTCCAGTACTTCGTGCCCACTGCACGGTAAGTGCAGAGCAGGATGGAAGAGGACTCGCCCGGACGTCGAACATTGCCACTGTCAGAGTGGAACGACAGAGCCAGAGGGTGGCGTCGAAGGTGGTCGAACAGGAGGAGAGTTGTCTTGCCCATTGGAATGGTGAAAACGAGGAACCAGCAGAGACCAGAAACCAAGAACAGAGCAGGGGTGAGGATCCCGTAGAACAAAAAGAAGAAGATGATTCGTCCAACAGTCCATTTGCCTCGCCCAAAGAGTCGTCGCTTGGTCTTTGCAGTATCGGAATGTGCGAGATTGCGGCCTTCTCTTCCAAGAAGACTGGTGGTCTCGTCTGATGAGTCTACACTGTTCCTACGTCGTCCAATGAGGGAGCCAGAGGTGCTGGTAGGGCCAAAAAAGAGCCGACCCTCCTCGATGTCGCCGCTCTGCCACTGCTCGTACTCGCTAATGCTCCGGCCTTCTCCTTCGTCTTCCTCGGCATATGCTTCGTCCTGCATCAGCTTGACGTATTTGCCAAACGGGTAGAACAGGTAGCCAGCCAGATGGAACAGGAGATGCGAGTATTCTACGCAGCTGTCGGCAAAGCCAAATAGAGCGCAGATCACGCCTCCAGCGACCGCAATGAGTGCGAGCCACCAGCCAAAGAAGAGTGTCCATGCAAGGTTGAACAGCAGGAGCCAATTGCTGACAAAGAGACCAGGGGTTGAGTGGATGTCACCCTCGGCATTCTTCTGCACTGATCGGTCCTTCTTGTACAAGGCGGGCTTCCAGATCCTGATACCGAAGGGATGGGTGACGTTGATGGCTTCTTGGCGATCTTTGAGGGTGAAGCTCTCGGCGTCGCTGATATCACCATCATCATCTTCGTCAACAGGGGTTCCCGTATCTTCCTCATCGGCTCTCACGGTGTCCTCGCCTGAAGAGCTGGGCTGTATCTCCGCCTCTACCACCGCGGGCTCCTCCTCTTCCTCTACGGCATCATCGTCTGTCGACTCCACAGTCGTGAGCGTTGGCGCTTGTGCGGCGGGTCTGCGTCTCACGGTGGAGGGCCTGCGGCGCAATGCCTGCTTCGGGTTCTGCTTCTGCTGCACTTGCTCAGTCAAGTCCCAATCGACCTCGTATTCAGCGTCGTCTACAGAGAACTCCTGCCCCTTGTGCGGCACGTGGGTTGACGTCGTCCGCCGGCCCATTCCTGGTTTCTTCGGCTTGGTGCGGTCCGGGGACAGGATGTTCTGCTGGCGACTCGATGACGACGTTATGGAGCCTGTGCCAGGTGTTAGCCCTCGTCTGAGCTGCTCAATCGCGTGTTTGTGACTGCTCACCGTATCCGAACGTCTGTGTCTGGATGGCCTGCGGCCGTCTGCGCGCTGCGTCAGAGCCGGAACCCGTGACATTCTGCCCAGTTGTTGCGCCCGAGTCGGAGCTCCGTCGTGTGAAGGTGGGCGCTGGGTTGCTTCTGTCTCCCGTGGGAGGTTGCTCGCCGTCCGCCATGGCCGGTGCCGGGTTGCGCGAAGATGCAAGAGCGCTGCTAGATGCGGGCTTGGCTGTGCGGCTCTTATCTTGGTCTTATAGAGGTGTCTCACGCGCCGGCAGGGCGTTCGCGACGGGGATCTGAAGAGGCCAGCAGAGACATAACATGCACACTGCACGATGCTCAGGGGTGTCGCGCGAGGGCAGAGCTGTGCGGTGGCGGGGCTCACGGATCTCGCGGCGTGGTTGCTGTACAGATGACACTGGTTGAATGATCAGTTGCGGCTTGCATGGGCTGCTAGCACCGGGCGGTTCTCTGGGCCGACAACTGCACTGCTGCAGACTGCCAAGCTCAGGCAAACTGCTCTGCGCAGCCTTGCGCCAATATGAAAGCGAAGCGTGTACTTACAGTTTCAGAGGCTGTTGTGTCCGACGTGCCGCACAGGAGGCCTCTAATAAACAGCAGCAGCCATTGATGGTTCACAGGGCGCTGCTGCACGCCGAGCAGTTCCAAGGGTGATGCCCCCGTCTCCCGCTAGCGAAGCTAAGCCTAATGAGGGACGGATCAACACGATAATCCGCCCCGGCTTGGCATATCAGGTAGCTCCGTCAACGCAAGCAACGTCGACCGCTCATCATCGCCGCCGACTCCGATTCTATTCCAACCTCACCCCCTCGCACCCCGGCACAGCCTCGCTGTATACAACCCCTCAAGGCCCTCTGCCGCGCCCGAATCAACCTATCCGTCCTCAGATCCGCCCCCGCGCCGCCTCCATCATGGCGCTCGATACCTTCTTTCACAACAAAATCGAGCAGATGAAGCTGGAGATCATAGAAGGACAGGCCAAACTCCGACGACTCGAAGCGCAGCGAAACGACTACAACTCGCGCGTGCGGCTGCTGCGGGAAGAGCTCGGCCTGCTCCAGCAGCCCGGGT
Organism: Amniculicola lignicola CBS 123094; assembly: GCA_010015725.1. Classification (NCBI taxonomy): domain Eukaryota; kingdom Fungi; phylum Ascomycota; class Dothideomycetes; order Pleosporales; family Amniculicolaceae; genus Amniculicola; species Amniculicola lignicola. Next base: position 367,537 of record ML977558.1, read on the forward strand.
CCTATGTCGGCGAGGTGGTCAAGGTCATGGGCACGAAGAAGGTGCTTGTCAAAGTCCATCCCGAGGGCAAATATGGTATGGCACTGCCTCGGCAATACACGCTTGATTTTATACTGACCGCAGCACAGTCGTCGATGTGGCCGACAGCGTCGACATGACCAAACTCACCGTCGGGAAGCGGGTCACCCTGCTCAGCGACTCATACAAACTAGAGAAGCTGCTACCCTCATCCGTGGATCCGCTTGTATCGCTCATGATGGTCGAGAAGGTGCCCGACAGCACATACGACATGATTGGAGGGCTGGATCAGCAAATCAAGGAGATCAAGGAGGTCATCGAGCTCGGTCTGCAACATCCGGAGCTATTCGAGTCGCTCGGCATCGCCCAGCCAAAGGGCGTATTGCTGTACGGTCCCCCCGGAACAGGAAAGACACTGCTCGCACGTGCGGTGGCACATCACGCAGACTGCAAGTTCATCCGAGTGTCTGGTAGCGAGTTGGTACAAAAGTACATCGGCGAGGGCAGTCGCATGGTTCGAGAATTGTTCGTCATGGCTCGAGAGCACGCGCCCAGCATCATCTTCATGGACGAGGTCGACAGCATTGGTTCCAGCCGTGTGGAAGGAAGCTCGGGTGGTGATTCAGAGGTGCAACGTACCATGTTGGAGTTGCTGAACCAGTTGGATGGCTTCGAGCCGACGAAGAACATCAAAATCATCATGGCAACCAATCGTATAGATATCCTGGATCCCGCATTGCTACGGCCTGGACGTATCGACCGGAAGATTGAGTTCCCCCCGCCAACGGTAGAGGCGCGTGCAGACATTCTGCGCATCCACTCCCGGAGCATGAACTTGACCCGTGGAATCAACCTGAACAAGATCGCGGAGAAGATGAATGGCTGCTCAGGTGCCGAGCTGAAGGGTGTTTGCACCGAGGCTGGCATGTATGCGCTGAGGGAGAGGAGAGTGCACGTCACACAGGAGGACTTCGACCTTGCAACCGCCAAGGTGCTGAACAAGCACGATGACAAGGCTACCAGCTTAAGCAAGCTCTGGAAGTAGTTGAACCACTCAAGATTGCGTGGGGTTGCATGGCGAAAGACTGTCTGGTGGCCATGTACCCCAGCATCTTTATGTAATATCATCTCTGGCATAGCGAGCATAGATATTCAAGAGCTAATCCAAAGTTCAAACCAAACCCGCACCGCGTCCGATTACCATATGTGGAAATCGGAGTCGTTCATTCAACGTCGGCACGTGATATAGCGTAATTCGTGGCTTTGCAGATCCCGCCTTAAACGTTTGACCCAACATCCATCCATGCAGATCTCGCATTCGGCCAGGTTCGTTCCCCGTCGCATCGCTTTCTTCCACCATGTGCAATCCCATGAGTTACCATGCTTTTCACGATGAAGACTCCCTGGTGAGCTTATTGTCTCGCTACCAAACTTCATCACCAAGACAGCAGGTAATTAAGAACACCATGAATGGTGCGGAGGCCCCCAGCGCCGAAATACGGCATTCAACAAAGCGTCAGTGATAGGTACAAGCGTTGATCCTAAGGTTCGTATTGGAGATGCATGGATGACGAGACTGAGAACGTCGATGGCGTGCGCGTATTCAACGAGTAGGACTTCTTTGCTTTGGGGAAGGCTAACCTGAGGAAGAAGTTACGTGCTACTCGGAAGTACCACAGTCGTACGTGAGCGGTTGCGCGACGGGAGAGTGGGTATGCTACCGTGGTAACGTGGTGGTATATTTGGAGCTTGACCCTGGAGCTGGAGCTGGAGCCGGAGCTTGAGGTTCTAAACCCCACTCTGGTTGTGTTACTTACCACCAAGCTCCAGAGTCGGAGCTGCTTCTTTGGGAAAGCTTTGGATTGGATACATGGGATTTCGTATTGCGTTTTCTTTCTCACTTACATCTTCCGAGAGAGTGGACGGTTGGTGGACTCACTCTTGATCACTGTGAAGTCTGTATAAACCTCCCTTCCCCTCTCTCATCTCTCTCCCCCTGTTCCTCTCTTCCTTCTGTTTTTCGAATAGAAACTCAACATTACCATATCAACATGTCCGACATACAGAAGAATGTCGTTGAGGAGGACAAAGGGGTCCGCAGCGACTCGCACTCGAACCACATATCCGACATCATCGCAGACGCACCCGTCGCCGTCCTAGAATCCGGATCTCTAGATCCCGTCTACGAAGCCAAAGCCCGAGTCCTAAACAAAGCAATCCAAGACATCGGCATGGGACGATATCAATGGCAGGTGCGTACCTCTTCACCCACTCCTGTGTTCCAATTCTCTCCTCCAATACCATACCCCAACTAAAAACCCCCAGCTCTTCATCGTCATCGGCTTCGGCTGGGCCTCTGACAACCTCTGGCCCATCGTAACCTCCCTCATCCTCACCCCCGTAACCAACGAATTCCACCCCACAAAACGCCCCTATCTAACCCTCGCGCAAAACATCGGCCTCCTCGTCGGCGCCATATTCTGGGGTTTCGGCTGCGACATATTCGGTCGTCGGTGGGCCTTCAACCTCACGCTCGGCGTAACCGGAGTCTTTGGCCTGATCGCCGCAGGCTCCCCCAACTTTGCTGCTATTGGCGTCTTCGCTGCGCTTTGGAGTATTGGGGTTGGGGGGAATTTGCCCGTCGACTCGGCTATATTTTTGGAGTTTTTGCCGGGGAGCCATCAGTGGCTTTTGACGGTGTTGTCGATTGATTGGGCGCTGGCGCAAGTGTTTGCTACGCTTGTGGCATGGCCTTTGCTCGGAAATTTGACGTGCTCGGTAGAAGATACGGACTGTACGAAGAGTGAGAATATGGGATGGAGGTACTTTATGATTGTCATGGGAGGGGTAGCATTGATCATGTTCGGCATCCGATTCCTCCTGTTTACCATCTATGAGAGTCCCAAGTACCTTATGGGAAAAGGCCAGGACGCAGAAGCCGTCAAGATCGTCCACGAAGTAGCTCGTCGCAACGGAAAGACATCCCCACTCACCCTCGAGGATCTGGAACTCTGCAACATACTGGGGAATCCATCTCCACCAGCCCGCTCCCACGCCACCGCAGCCATCCGCCGCAATCTAGAAAAGGTCGACCTCTCCCACATAAAGCCTCTCTTCGCCACCAAGAAACTCGCCTTCAGCACCTCCCTCATAACCCTCATCTGGGCCTTCATCGGCCTCGGCTTCCCCCTCTACAACGCCTTCCTCCCTTACATCCAAGAACAACGCGGCGCCGACTTTGGCGACGGCTCCACCTACCTCACCTACCGCAACTCCCTCATCATCGCCTCGCTCGGCGTCCCCGGCTGTCTTCTTGGCGGCCTGCTCGTCGAAACCCGGCGCATAGGCCGCAAAGGCACACTCTCCCTCTCCACGATCCTAACCGGTGTTTTCCTCTTTGCCAGCACGACGGCGCTTTCATCAGATGCCCTGCTCGGCTGGAACTGCGCCTATAATTTCATGAGCAATATCATGTATGCCGTGTTGTATTCGTACACGCCTGAGATCTTTCCGACAAAGGATAGGGGCACGGGCAATGCGATTACGGCGTCTGCGAATCGCGTGTTTGGCATCATGGCGCCGATTGTGGCCATGTTTGCGGATTTGGAGACGGCGGCGCCCGTGTATGTTAGTGGGGCGTTGTTTGTGAGTGCGGGGGTTTTGGTGCTGGTGCTGCCGTTTGAGAGTAGGGGGAAGGCGAGTTTGTAGACGGGGAGCTTGATGGGGGTAGGGAGCGTTGGTTCGAGAGACGGGAGGGTAGTTTACCTGCTCTGGCGGGGGTATGTATTTGCAGACATACAAGTGAATGTGTTCGATCCTTTTTCTTCATGAACAGTTCGGATGCATGGAAACAATGTTGAATAGTATTAAACCTTGACAGAAGTGGTCTGAAGAGGTGTGAGTTGCACGTACGTACTGTATTTCCAGGTGGACTCCAAACGAGAAGGGCAGTTAGACTCACTAGCATCCAAACCTACCCATCCCCTCTGGAACACCATCATCACCATCACCATCACCCAAATCACATCTTCCACCACACCCCAAACACCAGCACCAGTACCACAACGCGCATGTACAAAATGCCATTACAAGAAGGGTTATATAAGATCCGTGCGATCCCTAGATACTTTATCGATATCTCAATCGACATCAACAAGGAAGGCCAAACCCAACCTCTCCAACTCCAATCGTGAAAGAAAAAACTGGGACATCCATTAGGCAAGAAAACGGGACCATTGTAATATGAGGAAAAGAAAAAAAAGAGACAGCGGACAAACAAACAACCTGAAGACGACACGACAGTCCAACCGACATTGCCTGCGCTCAGAAAACCAAACATCGATATATGATATCGTGCATGAACTCCCTTGCGCTTTAAGTCTCCCTCCAATTATCCATGGACCCTTCCATGGACCGCCCATCGCTTCCTCTATTCGCTCTGTTGCATAGCTCGGCGGAGCCCTTTGTTGCCTGATGTGCTTATTCACCACCCCATTTGTCTGAGGTCACGCCGATGCGAAATGCGTGACCAAACACCCAACTAAATGCTGTAGTATCGTGATGTGACGGTCCCTGTCCTCGCCGCGCAATACCTCTTCCCCCAACCACCCCTCAATCATCATCCCCACCCTTAACAGCACTTCGACCCCGACCCTGTCGCCGCACCGGGTTCATTAACATTGACGCCCCCACTCCCCGGCGCCTGATCACTCCTCGCGCTGTCAATCAACCGCTTCTTGATATCTGCTGCCAGTGAGTAGAAGGCCTTGTCCACGTTGATGTTGCTCTTGGCCGAGACTTCTAGGAAGGGGATGCCGAGTTCGTCGGCGAGCGCTTGGCCGCGTTCCGTCGACACGGCGCGCTTTTCTTCCCAGTCGCATTTGTTGCCGATTAGGATCTTGTTGACGCCCTCGGTAGCGTGTTGCTCGACGTTGGAGAACCATGTGCGGATGTCTGTAGCGGTGTGTCAGCAGAGTCTTGGGAAGCAATAGGTGGCATCCGCAAACTTCACACCCATATCACGGGGTAATTGGGATTCCGCGGGCCACACCTGAAGGCATAATCCCACATAAACCCTCCATCCATACAAGGGAAAAGTGCAACGTACTGTTAAAGCTCCTCTCATCCGTAACATCATACACGAGCAAGATGCCCATCGCACCCCGATAATACGCCGTGGTAATCGTCCTAAACCGCTCCTGGCCCGCCGTATCCCAGATCTGCAACTTGACCCTCTTGCCATCAAGCTCGATGGTCCTAATCTTGAAGTCGATGCCAATCGTCGTGATAAAAGACGGTGTGAACGAGTCTTCGCTGAACCGCAGCAGACAGCATGATTTGCCGACACCCGAGTCGCCGATGAGCAGCAGTTTGATCTAGCACGTGTGTGTTAGATAGGGAGGGCGGGGGATGTGAGGGGGCAGTGGTGCGAGGGCGGAAGGAGAGTATGACGGCAGCGGCGCCTGGGAGTCGCATGCGAGAGGGAGCGCAGCGGGACGGGGCAGCACTCACAAGAAAGTCGTAGTTCCGTGTTCCAGCCATGATGTCGTCAAGAAGCTATGCCAGGGAGCTCGCGGGTGGTCGTAGGAGGCGGCGCTGCACCCGCCTGGAAGCCTTGGTGCTGGGTCGTCGGGGGTTGTTGGGCGGGAGCTTGGTGTGCGGCGGGGGTTCTGAGAGCAGGCGCGGAGGCAGGGCGGAAACAGCTGTCTTTGTGCGGAGGAGGGAGGAGAGGCGGCGGTTGGTGTGGTGTCTGCTTTCACAAGGCAGCTGTGTCAAGGTGGGTAGTTCTGGGGTTACGGGGCCTAGGTACAAGCGATGGTCCAGCGTGCCAAGCCGGCCGCCACAGGGCATCGGCCGCAGCAGCCGTCCGCCGTGAGCAAACGTCACCCGTTCACTGTGGAATCGTGGCACTTGCACAAACTGGGTTTGAGATGCGAATCATTGTAGCTGGTCCAGATGGCTCTTGTGTGCGCATCCTCAAGGCATATTTGGAATATTTATATATGTAGTCGACAAACATCACCGCCATCAATAGGGCCGCGTTGTCATCTTCGCTCAGACAAACCACTTGGAGTACGCCCATCGAATGCGGTCTACGACTTTCTGCTGCCGCTCGAGACCAGTGCGGACATCAACCAGCTCATCGATTTCCTGGAGGAAGTCGTGGAAGATGCGGCGCGGGAGAATGTTGTTCGCTTCTTGGCGTAGCAGGTGGACCTCGCAGAGCAGCAGACCGTGGTCTTTGTATGCGATCTCCCCGAACTCGGTGGGCGTAGCGCCTACGAGTATGCGGTCGATGTTTCTAGATGTAGTGAGCCATATTGCGTTGGTTAATAACATAAATTTCATACCTCAATATCAGCAAGAGCTGCCCTTCTTTGGCCCACTTCTGCATCGTACTGCGATTGCTGAAGATGCCCCCGAACCACCTGTACACACCAATGGTGACAAACAGCCCCGGGGTAAGACCGATGAACCTACGGATGTTAGCTTTGCACTTCTCATCCTCAGAACAGACCATACCCAAAGAGCAGTTCTTGACTCTTCAAGATGGAGTCAATTCCACTCATGGCGACTTCCACGTCGACCTTGGTCTTTTGGACCTGGATCAACAGAGCACTGATAAGGTTGCCTCGGATGGCTCCCCACACTGGCTTTTGCATGTCCTTCTCGTAAGCTTTCAGGACCGTCGTTAAGTCGCCCTCTCGGACCTTGAACCGGATGTCGTTGATCTGAGACTCATTGAGCGATCCCGAGTTGGCCACAGCGAAATCAACAACCATGCGCTCGAGGCTCTCACGATCCCCTTCCAGACTGCGTTTGCTTAAAATAGAGACTTCGCTGCTTTCGTCGTGGCGGATAGTGCCGAGGACTTTCTTGGACGGTTCCACTACCCAATTGGACCAAAAGTCTATCACTGTGGTTCCAAGCTCTCGTATCCATGTCAGTATTTCCTCCTTACGGTTCACTGCCATGCGAAGAATGGTTGTTGAAGAAACCTGAAATATCAGCAATGCTACAAGTTCCGGCCTGTTGTCAACTCACGAGAAGTATGGCCGCGGGGAGCCAGTAACGGATGAGTGGAGAAGGTCGTCCATTCTTTTTCACAACAGCCCGGAAGTTGGACGAGTAGCCTGGTAGGCCCTCCGTCAGCAGATTTAGAAGCCGCTCTGTAACGTCGGCCGGTCGTAGAGACATTACTGTTCGTTCGCCTGATGTTTCGTGTAACTCGTAGTAGTGATCATCTTGTGTAGTAGAGGCAACGGCATCATCAAACTTGTCCACCATAAGTTCGGCGTCGTTCACATTCAGCAGCACGGCGTCCATCAAGGCGATGCTTTTTGCGACAGTGCTTTTCCATCTGTGTTTGTGATCTCGTGTTGCCAGATTGCCAGGAGACTGGAGACCATCTTCGTGGATGCTATGCAATGTTAGTCTCTCTACACCAACAGAGCAGTCTTGGTAGTGCTCACCTCTCATTGCTCAAGCCCTCCCCGAGCAACACACCCAACGCATTCGCATTGATCAATCGGGTCCGCTTCAACGCCGCGCGCTTCCGTCTCCCTTCATTCCGGACCAACGCAAGAGGAGACACTACCCTCCGCTGTATATCCGCTATCGAGCGTTCCTTGACCGCATCCTTGACCAAATCATAGAACTGTCTCCATCCATTCGCAACAGCCCCACCCCTCGAGCGAACATCATGATAGATGTCCAGCGACCAATTGTACAACCGAATGGGCGACGTCTGTACTGAGTAGAGCCCCGCATATCTATACGTGCTCAGCACATCGTCCCAGTACCAAATGTCGTCTTCCAAGGGTATCGTCTGCTCCAGAATCGTATTCAGCACCTCGCCATATGTCTGAGCCGTCGCCTTGCTCAGCAGCAACCATTCCAATTCATGTTCATACGACGTGTCCGCCTGCTGATCCCCTCCCAGCCCCTCGTCGCTGAACAAATCCGCACATGTAGAGCAAGTGGATGAGATGCGCGCCTGCTCCAGAATAAATTTTATCCGCCAAACTGGCACAAGCGAGGACGAAGACGAGGCCGTGGCCGACAGGCTCTTGATCAGCGACTGCAATTGAGCAATCCTTGCCGCCTTTGCCGGATCATGAGCCTCCTCAGCCGTGATGGAGAAGCTGTCGCCCGGCCGTGTCGTCGACAGCTGTAGGCGGTCGAGCTGGCTGTCAATTCGGCGCACTTGGCTGTGGGGAAGCTATTCTTAGCACTGTACATGCTGTGTTCCACGGTTGGAGAGGGCCTAGGGAGGAACGTGTGGGCAACGGGGATGGGGATGGAGAACTCACTCGACCACGAAAGACATGGTACCGCCGTGTTGACGCCGTAGAGACGCGTGGCTCGTATTATTCTGGGAGAGCGGTTCCGCTGGAGAGGCGATCAACAACAGGCATGGAGGTGCAGAGCGGCTAGGAGCGGTTACGTCAGTGGAGAAGGTAGGCCAATCAGAGGCTTTATCTCGCCGCAAAACTTGGCAGCACTGAGCCGTGCAAACTTCGTGCGGATTGGCTCTCGGCGCAGATGGAACACTGGATTTACATTTTGACAGCAGTTCTGTTATCCTCCTGTTGCAACCTTATTTCAAGATCATAAGAAGGAAATACAGGAACACACATAATCTTAGTCTATAACATAGAATCCTGGTTTCTCCTCCCTTTAAACTCGGTAGTTGTAAGAGGATTAGAAGATTATTTTCTAAACCAGTGTGCACAGCTAACTACACCACATGGTACGAGTACTGGCACTGGGCACAGGAAATTTTGTCAAGAGGGTGAAAAGATGATACTAGTTTTCCGCGTTGTCCGCCATTCCCTACTCGACGACTGGTGTGTCCGTAAACTAAGGAGAATGCTCTGCACAAATACGAAAAATGTTTGCCTTCACACATGTGTTGGTGCATCACATGATACTTAAAAGCAACTTGCATCGATAAAGAAACAGCATGTTCAATTCGCGATCAACTATGAACTCTCCCAATATGTATTACCAGCAGCACGATAAGGAAAACCATCCAATACCCAATTCCCAATGCATTCGCTAAGAGAAAATTATAAACAAGAGTCTGCACACTGTACAACCCTACACACTTGATCCAAACTAGGCTGGACCGATCGATCAATCGATCAATCGAGAGATGCATGTCAAATACACATTACAGACATTTTACAAAGCAAGGAAAGCGAGGACAGCGCCAAAGACAGCGGGCGCAAAGCTAATGGTGACAGACGAGGCAGCGCCTGTGAACTGGGCGGGTTGAGTCGAAGTAGCCGTGCCATTGGTGCCGGGGATGACGGCTGTGCCGATGGTGGTAGGCAGGCCGGCGGAGGAAGGAATGGGGTAGGGCGGCGCAGTGGTGTAGGCAGGGGCGGGGGCGGGAGTGCCTGGGATGAGCTCCACGGGCTCGGTGGGGGTGGCACCGCCGGCAGGGGGGTTGGTTGGGGTCTGCGTGGTGAAGACGACTTGGGGCACAGTCACTGAGGTGTCTACGGTGGAGGTGGTGTAACCACCAGTCGAGCACGGCACAGTCAGAGTGGTCTTGTACGTGATGGTGGTGACTGGGCCTGCGGGAGGGCCCGCGGAGGGAACATCGGCAGTTGGGGCGGCGGTTGTCTCTGCCGGGACAGTATAGCCAGCAGTAGGGATGCCAGAGGAGGCCACATAGGAAGGCTCAGCAGGAGTCTCAGACGATACACCATAAGATGGTACCACCTCGGTGGAAGCAGGAGGAGGTGCAGCTGGCGTGGTGGTCGGGTTGATAGGAACATTAGACGGGCAGTTGGTGATGATTCCAGGGTTCTGGGGCACATAGGAAGCGCAGATACCAATGAGGTACTGGAGGGCTTCCTGAATCTGCTCGTTCGTGGACCATGCAGACACGCAGTCGATGACGTTCTTGGTGAAGTCGGCGTTCTTGCAGTAGCACTGAACATCAGTGTTATCCTTGCACTCCGTTTGCACTTCCAACCAGGTGTTCATGCACTGGGGAAGAACATTAGGAGGGGTATAGGGAGTAACAGGGGTGCTTGAAGGAGAAGCAGTGGTTGACGGGGTCCCCTCGCTTGACTCTGGAGCAGAAGATCCGGGTGTATAGACAGGTGTCTCAGGAGTGGATGAAGGAGACTCGACAACTGGGGGAGTGCTCTCTGGGGAAGAAGTGGTAGACGGAGACTCGCCAGCTGGGGGTGTGGTGGACCCTGGAGTCTCGGGTGTAGATGAGGGAGTGTACTCGGGAATATCCGAAGAAGGAGACTCCTCTGCGGGAGGAGTGTTCTCTGGAGACGAAGTAGTAGAGGAAGGAACCTCAACCACGGATGAGGGAGTGTATTCAGGGACTTCAGCAGTGGAGGATGGGACCGCAATAGAGCTGTTGCTATAGATACCAGGTGTGCTCGCAGGAGGAGTATAGCTGTCAGGTGGAGGCGTGGTGTAGCTAGCAGGAGTGGAGCTCTCGGGCGTAGGAGGGGCAGAGCTCTCAGGCACAGCAGAGCTCTCGACAGCGGAAGAGCTTTCGGCAGGAGGAGTTGAAGCTGGTGGAGACGAGGTCTGGGGAACGTCAGATGTCTTGACAGGAGGCGTGTAGCCCGGGTTGCAGTCAAAATCGATGCGGTGGAAGCCAATTTCGCAGTCCTCCTTGTCTGGCTCATCGTGGTCGCCAAGATAGACGTCGACGGATTCGGCACCACCACACTGGGTGTTCTGAACGACAGTGCCATCCTTCTTGCAGGGTGCGACGTGCTTGCAGATAGACTTATCTGGCATCTTGTAGTGGAACTCCAGGTTGCAGTCAAATTCGACGGACACCTCAATCTCCTTCACGGAGAAACCTTCCTTTCGCTTAGTGCAGTCGAAGGAAGCAGGCTGCTCCTTCTTGACCTTGTTCTTGATACATTTCGAGTTGAATGTTCGCTTCGTAAGCTCGTCCCGCTTTCCGAATCGATTGGAACAAGTCCAACCGCCCGCGCCACCTCCAAAGTTGAAGTCGCCATAGCTGGGCACGGCTCCAGTGGGGATGTCCTGCCAATCAAAGCCGCCCTTCTGCTTGTCGGAACACTCATTATTGTTGTATTGAGGGGATTTGAACTTGGGAGCATAACGATCCCAAGTGGCAGCCACCTGCTGGGCAGCCAGCCCGGAAACAAGCAAAGCAATAGAATTCTTCATGTTGGAAGTGGAAAGATGTGATAGTAATGCACGAAGCGAAGGCTAGAGCACTGCTCAACGATAGTAGGTATGAAATAAAGAAGCAAACAGCAAGAACAAAGACAATAACGAATGAATGACTTTGACTCTTGAAAGCTTTGTATGAGAAAGAAAGAAAGCACTGAGCTGGGGAGAAGATGCTTGACCTAGAGAGGAGGCCATAGTTATACGTTCTTGGGCCGCCTGCAAGAAACAAAGTGGTCAAACATTCGGAGAACTGTGGGCCTGTCAGGGGGGCACAGCCTCCGACAGGTGGTTAGGATCACCTTTGTCGCGCGCATTTGGCCATGCCGTGTCGTGAAAGGGCCCAAGGTGGGCAAGGTGGTGGTTTGTGGACGCGTGAGATGGCGAACACCCCTGCACGGTTGCATGTTGAAACAACAGGGGTGTAGCGCTCTAAATCCAGCGCCAATGCAACGCCTCAACCGCCGCCCCGATGCTGGAAAGGTGCAAGCTCTGCCGCCAATCCGACCGGTATTTGAGCCTCCGATCGAGCAATTGGCAACCGTCAACTGGCGGAGCGCGCAGGCAAAATGCTAGCGAGGAACGGCCTCTTGCTGGTGTCTGTTGCCATCTTCTCGTTACGCTGTCGATACGCTGTCGTTACCTGATACTGAAGGCGGCAATCCAGCGACGTTCGACAGGTCGAAAAAGCAGGCACCTGTGACACCTCGACTCATGCTGGCCCCTTGCGCTCCCGTTCCGGCTGCGTTGTGTCCTTTTGGGTGAAGGAGCACTCTTTCAGGACGATTCCCGAATAGCATCCCTCAGGATCCTGCCGGCTCGCTTGCGGGGGCTAAGGTTGACGCTGTCAACTGCGAGGCGCTAGCGGTCCGAGGAGGGTACCTGCATCTCCTGTTTCACCCTATTGACATGTCACACCAGCGTCCTAGAGCACGAACCCGGCACAGTGCGGCAAGACTCTGGTCGACAGGTTCTCTCGCCATGTCCGAACTACTGCTTGTGACATTGTCAAGGGGTGAAGCCGTCTTGCAAAAACCATGCTGCTCTCCTGAAAGCCAACCTGCACGTCATTCCTACAGGTTGTGAATATCACCATCTGTCAAGTGCACGGTAATTCGGACTCTGACAGAGGAGTAAGATGGTGCGAACCGCTGTAGTGAGATTCTTTTAGGTAGTAAGCTTGGCTGGTGAGCTTGTACAGCATCTTTTCACCTCCGGTGGGACATGCAGATTTTGAGTCATGAGAAAAAGCCCATGTAAAAGCATGTCGTTTCACGTGCAATGGGCTTAGAATATAGGGGTTCATGTTCCATTGGAGATGGACAGGTGCTGTATCTGGACGGCTAAATGCTGTTGACAGCTGCACTCCACCACTTGACATCAGACATCTTTCTCCCACCTTGGACTAGAGCTCCTCTGCATTTGGACTTGACTTGTTCGGGCATTGCTGTGTCAGAGATAGATACACATTGAGTTTCTGTAGTAGAAAATCCGTATTGTGTAACTCGAGGGGGGCGGGCTGACTGGGGTATATTGAAGGCACTGTAAATAGTTTGCCTCGTTGCGTCCACGTTGATCGCTGTCGGAGTTGGTAGAGAACTCCGGGGACGTGCAGCCTGTCAATGAGGAAGCCCACACACCTGGTCAAGTCGACTTCGCCCTGTGCACGTGTTACAATGAGGATTTTCTCGCGAGGATCGCAAGCTTAAGCTTGAGCTTGAGCTTGAGCTTGAACAACTGTCACTGTGCAAACTCCCACGACGCCAGGAAAGCAAGAGCCTCGGCCTCCTCTATAGGAATGACGTTCCTGTTTCAAGCGTGGTCAGGTTCGATCTTTCGCTGGGGAAGTCTGGGATTGGCGCTGGGATGGCCTTGGAATGTTTGGGGCTGCGCAGATGGGGAAGAAACGACCTGCATTGTCCATGAATGGGTTCCACCATGTCTAATTCACAGTGATCCTCCTCTCCTTCAAATTTGGCGGTGCAAGGCATCGTTGCGTACGAGTAGCCACATCAAATATCCGGAGACGTGATCATCTCCGTTCCTCTGTCGCTCTATGAATTGGGAAACTCATTCGCAACAACACGTGTGGCATCCGCAAGGCCGCAGGGCGTCGACAAGACTAAGGTTGGGCGCCGGACGGGCTGCGCTTTGCTGTCTTTTATGGCGCACAGGAGCCCGATTCTCAGACCCTTTCGTCCCGACCAGTGTTTGCAAGAGCTGGCGGCTGCTGGCGTCGTGATGGCGGGCACGATGCGATGCGTGGTTTCGCGCGCCCGTCGATTGGCTGCAAACGACCTCGGGGATCACATGAACCTTGGCAAATCGCTAAGCACCTAATTTAATCCCCCATGAATCAATAATGTTCTGGCCTCACCGCACTCCACAGCTCCTACACCACCAACGATCGACCCCATTCACCAGCAAAGCCTTCACCAGCCGGGACAGCACCTGGCTTTCACACCGAACACACTCGCGCATCCCAAACTACCATCTATGGGCTCAGATTCTACTCCCGTCATCAGTTTCTCTACCCGCTGCACCGCCGTCAGCGCATTTTCGAAGACGGTTTTGGCTTTCGGGCTCTCGACGACAGACGCGAGCTTTGCTTCCCTCGTGTGGTGTGTAGCTGCGGGAGGTCCGCCTTGAACGGCGGACGGTAAACTGCACGAGTACAGCATCGAAGTTGGAAGTGCGCGCTTCTCCATCCTCCCTTTCCGAGGCGGCTGGACTGACGGCGCTGCGCAGCCCCAGCCCGGATAAGCGACCTGCGCAAAGCCCCCCCAATAATCACCTGGAAACGCGATCGGGATAAGATGGCGCTCTTCACTTTCGACCACGATGATGGCCATGTTGCATCGGCCAAACCGCAGCCTGCCGACATGCCCCCACTGTCAGGCGTAGACATCTCGGTCAACGGCGCGGAGGCCATGGACATCGATGTGCCCAAAAGATCGTACGAGTTCACTTCTGGAACCCCTCCGATCACCATCTCCACTCCCCAGCCCAAACGCCTGTTGCAGCCTGTTCCGGACATGCGATCCCAGGTAACCCCGGAAAAGCTCGATTTTGACTTGGTCCTCAAAAAGGCACAGAAGAAGAAAAAACAGAAGAAGCAAAACAGGAAGCCTGGTGCACCGGCTGCAAACACCATCCGAGGTTTCCAAACGCCGGCGACCTCCGGTGGAGAAGAGTCGGATTTCTCTGTTGTCAACACGCCGCGACTGGGCCCTACTTCTGGTTATCCGAGCATTGCGAGCAGTCCTGCATTGAGACCATCTTCCGCTGCCGGGGGCATCAGCAGTCTCAGACAGCACCTGGAGACGCTCAACCTCAATTCCAGGCAGGATTCGCCTATGAAGGGGGCCTTGGCTGGAATGATGAGGTCGGGTATCTCTAGCAATGCCAGCGTTTCGGGACTTGATAGTGATAGTGATCGGACTGAGATGGAGAGCTACGAGGTCAACCTGGACACCGACTTTATCAGTGTCGATGCGCCTTCCAAGCTATCCACCATGACCTCGAACGGCATGGAGCGTACTGAGTCCGCCGTGCGCAAAATGTCTGCAGAAGATTTCCAGCCACTGACGTGTCTCGGAAAGGGGAGCTATGGAACCGTTCTGCTTGTAAAGCAACGGGGGACTGGCCGTTTGTTTGCACAGAAGCAGTTACGCAAGGCGACGATCACGGTTCACAAAAAGCTTGTCGAACAGACAAAGACTGAACGCGCTATCCTGGAGAGCGTAAACCGACACCCGTTCGTCGTGAAGCTGTACTATGCATTTCAGGACCATGAAAAGCTCTATCTGATCCTTGAGTATGCCCAAGGCGGCGAGCTATTTCACCATCTCAATACCCAGCGCATGTTCTCCGAAGACACTGCCTCCTTCTACATGGCCGAGATGGTGCTCGCGCTCGATCATCTGCACCGCACCGTTGGTGTCGTCTACCGCGACCTCAAGCCTGAAAACTGCCTCCTGGACTCCGAGGGCCATCTCCTTCTCACCGATTTCGGTCTCAGCAAGGTAGCTGTAGAAGACGAGACTTCGTGCCGATCATTTCTTGGGACCGTGGAGTATATGGCTCCTGAAGTCGTCCAAGGAATTGACTACGGCATGGCCGTTGACTGGTGGTCCCTCGGTGCGCTTGGATTTGACCTCATGACCGGGTCCCCTCCCTTCTCCGGCAACAACAACGCGAAGATCCAAGAGAAGATTGTCAAGCAAAAGCTCGTCCTGCCATACTATCTCAGTGCCGATGCCAAGGATCTTCTCACCCGTTTCCTCCGCAAAGAACCCAAGAAGCGCCTCGGTGCCAATATGCCAAAGGATCTTCAGCTCATCAAAGCCCATCGCTTCTTCAGGAAGATCAATTGGAAGAAGCTTGAAGCGCGCGAACTGGAGCCCCCGATTCAGCCTCTGATTACGGATCCCGAGCTGGCGGAGAACTTCGATCAGGACTTCACTGATCTACCGCTTAGTCCCGTGGCCACGAGGAAGGGATTTGAGGACTTCATGAACGGTGAGCAGGATCCATTTGGGGGATTCAGCTTCGTGGCCAGTCAGAGCTTGTTGGAAGCTGGAGAATGGGGGTATTGACTACGGGTTGGGTCCGAGAAGTCCATCACTTTGCTTTCTATGGGGGAGGGATATCTGGGATATTCAATTCAATGCTGATGCCTGTACAAGTGTGGGTATGGCATGGTGTCTCTTGCGTTCGAGGGAGCTCTTTCTCTTCATTATTATTGGTCGTTTTGGTACGGGTACACTTGAGGGCTGGATATCACCTGCTGCTAGACGAGAGGACCCACTTGAATGTTTCTTTTTGGGAGTCCTTCATAACAATGCATTATAAATTTCTTTCTCAGGCTTCTCTTTGATATATTTTACATGGCTTTCTATATTCCTAAAATCTGTGGATCAAAGGGAGATGATAGGATATACAACAGCTCACCACAGACAGATCCAGAAGCCAAACTGCCAATGGCTAATCACCCTCAGGAACCGTAGAGTCTCTTTCCGTCCTCTCCATGTCCGTCCTGCTCTGCATCTTACCCCGTGAGATGATCCCGTCCGCATTCCAAACCACCCGTTCTCCAGATGGGGGATAATAATCCCAACACCTATCCCGAATCAGCTGCCTAGCCAGCCGACGACTAAAAGCCAGCATCGTCTTAGGATCCCTCGGATCCAACTGTGGACTAGTAGGCGTATAGTTCTCCCAATCCGGCCCCTCGATATTGCACGGAATCGTCCCCGAAGACACAGCAGCATACACCTCCGTCCACTTCCCCGTAAAATCAATAACGGACTTGACGTAATCCCGGAACAGCAGCATAAACCCGTGGTTCTTGTACGTGCCTACAAGGACCTTGTACCCTACCCGTCGAATGACTGCAGAATGCCCGAACGAATCAAGCCGCTCCCATTCGAATGTCGAGACAGCGGGATCGAGAAAATGGTTGAGACACTTGGGATGTGTTTCGAAGAGAACGGTGGCGACGGTGTCGCAGAGACGGGGGCAGGCGAGTATGCCGGAAGTGTTGTACGACCGCTCGTTGAGGAGGTGCATGTGCTGGATGGGGAGATGGGAGGGGAGGACGGAGTGGGGAATGATGTATTGACTGACTCGGCGGTCGTGGAGATCTTCGCTATCTGGATTCCCGTACTCCATGTTCACGAGTTGTTCGATGGTGGCCTGGTCGTAAGTCGACGGTTCGGGATATTGATCATCTGTTGTTTGAACTCCGCTGGTATGAATGTCGGAATTTGTTTGAATATTTCGATACCGCAAGGTTGATGTGCGGCGGTAGGTCTTGGAGGGTCCAGAGGGTTCTCTGCTTATATGAGTTTCCAAGTCAATTAGTGAATTCTGATGCCTCGACGTTATACTCCCGCGATAGGTTCTGCCCTCAAGTCGATTGCTTGATGTGCGCCGATCCCTCATGGACTCGAAGTGGGTGCTATGAGCCTTCCTGGTATTCTTCTCTCGATGGGTAATCCTGTATAACGTTAGAGGGTACAAGGGTAACTGCTATAAAAAAAACTTACTGGTTGGCTTCAGGCCATCGGTGGAATTCCTCCTCTTCCGGATCCCAAATACTCGCCTCTGATGTCGATACGGTTGGAAGTTTCGGAGAACTGTATGACACGGCAGGGATAGTGTCTACGTGCGAAGAATGCCGGCAGCAATCAGGTCTTTGGGTTCCTGTCAGTAAGTCGCATCACCTCTGCGTTTCCCAACTTACAATTCCACTTTGCGCCCTGGATGGATTTCACCGTCGATCCGCTTGTTCATAGAGCCAAGACCCAACGACGTTGGTGAACTAGAGTGCAAACCACTCCCGTTCACAACAGAAGCGTTGACCCGGCCATGAGGGTGGTCCAATTCGTCCAAATGACCTGGCCTCTGAACTTCTTCTGAAATAGTCCCTAGGACAGAACTATGTCGATTGCCATGCCCTGACACTTTTCTCCAGACACGACCAAAAGTAGGCTTGACAGGACCTTCTAATTTGTCCTTCATGTTTGAGAAAGAGACCGTTAGTGCGAGGTTGAACAGGAAAGTATTAAATAAGGGGTGGTTGTGTTGGGTGCTAGTTCAGGTGGTGTGTGATGTGGTGAGCCAGAATGATCGTCGTTTATATATTGACCTCGACAGACTCCCCGGTGTTTTCTACGTAGGTGGTCTGCAGATATATCGTGAAATCAGTTGCGTGTTGCGAAGCAAACGGCACGCAAGCGTTAGGTAACACAAATTCACAGTGCTGGCAGAATTGAAAGTCATGAATGTGAATGCAGCGCCAAACTATTTTGTACTTGCAACGTGAGCCTCGGAGATATGGTAGGTGCATTGCTTTGGTAGAAAGGTTTTATGTTGCTTTCATAAACCACATTATCTGATACACATTGAAAGTAGAGATCATTCTCCCCTCGAAGAATCGCCCATTTTTACCCACCAGTGCAGCTTCTTCCATACTGGAGTCAGGATAACTCTTGGTCATGTGGTTGTTTGATTGTGATATTCGAACTTCGTTGGGAGATCTTTAGTAGATTAAATGAAACAGCGAAATGGAAGCTGAGAGATCTTTCATCTCAGCTAGTGAGAAAGTCTGCCCCAGTAGCCCCTGAAGATCGGGCTGCTATGGCTTGATTGATAAATCTATTGTCGGTGGATGTAAGCTTCTGTATCATTGTAGATTTTTTAAGCCAACGCAACAAGCTTCAGGCCGGTGTCTATCATATAAAGAGCTCAGAGGGTCACCTTATTCAAACGGCCAGATTTGAAATGATTGCCTATGAGACCGAAAGAACGTATTGCCCCATTTCAAATTGCAGACACTTGGTGACGAAATAAAAGCTACATAGGTGATGGATAGTCCATTTCCCTACGTAGCCCTTGCTTCAACCCACCAACAAACCTGCTAATTTTGCCTCAACATTTGTATTACAACTATACTATCACGAATGGTTCATCTGCTTTAGTTCATGGGACAAAGTGTGACAGACTTGTTTGGGCCAGAAGCAAGTAGATGAACTTCACTTTTGGAGTCATGTTATTGACTGGGCATAAATATTGTCTCAGCCTTGGTCGTTTCTACCGATGACGCGGTCACTATCGAGAACTCGCTCAATTCGCTGTTCGACATTCAGAACTCTACGACTGGTCAACTACCATATGCTGGTCGACCCTTTCCATTATTTTTGTCTGCGACTTATCATCTCTATATGATGATCGGAGTTTCGGACCACTACTTACACACAGTATGGACCGTTGGTCTAAATAAAAGGCTGAGATTAATCCAAGCATTTAGGGAAACATTAAGTATCTTCAATCATTGTGGGATAAGTGCAAGCTTGCGTTGAACTTTTCTTTGAGCTTCGTAGACGATAGCGGCTTGATGAACATCACTTCTCCCAACGATTGGCTGAGATTCGGAATGGGAGGCCACAATATTGAGGTAAGTTCAGCAGGGTCTCAGCTGGTAATTCCCACTCAAACAATCTAGACCAATGCAATCTTCTACAGCACTCTGAATCAAGGCATCATGTTAGCAGAGGCTTTGAACGACACACATGAAGTAGCTTCATGACGATCAATAGCGGAAACGATCAAGGCCGTGGCAAATGCACGTCTCTGGAACGCGACTGCTGGAATGTATGTTGACAACGAAACGACCACACTTATGCCTCAAGATAGGAACTCATGGGCGGTAACGTCCAATCTGACGCAAAACTCTTCGCAAATCGAAGCCATCAGTGCAAAGCTTGCCCAACGATGGACACAATATGGTGCGCCAACACCCGAGGCTGTTGACGCGATCTCGCCTTTCACCTCGGGGTTCGAATTGCCAGCACACTTCCTCGTGGGCAACGCCACCGCGGGCTTAGAATTAATGCGAATGCAGTGGGGTTTTCGGTTGGACAATCCCAGGGTGACCAATTCAACGTTTACCGAGGGATAATCTACGACTGGAGACCTGCATTACGCACCGTAAAAAAAATGACGCTCGCATTTCACATGGTCATGGTTGGGCAACTGAAGCAACATGTCACTGACAATGCATGTGGCCGGTATCCAAATTCTGAGTGCATGAGGAAAGACTTGGCGCATTGCGCCAGGTTTGAGAGATCTCAAGTTTGAAGATGCGGGTTTCAGTACGAGCGTTGGGTTCTTCTCTGCGAAGACACAGGTCACTGGCGTGGGCGTGGAAGTGGATATTGAAACACCATGAAGAACGACTGGAGAAGTTGGAATGCCTTCAATGGCGTGTTCGGATCAGATCAAAATGCATGAACTGAGTGGGCAATGCGAAGATATCACGATGGAGGTAGATGGGGAGAATGTTGGTCCTGTCGCAGTCCCTGGTGTTGTGGGTGGTAGTTGGAAAGCAACCTTTACTTGGAGCTGGGAATTGTCTCGGAGATAGGAGCTAGGTAGTGTCAGATCAACTAGAACGAAGTAGGCTAAGTTAGCATACCCTGGTTAAGCGACGGATGAACATTGATCCTGCCGCCTTAACATCTCTGCACTTAAGTTCTTTCAATGAACAACCTAAGTTTTGCAGTAATTGTAAACTATCCACTAATCGTCGTGTTGTTACGCCTGTACCTAGGAAGCCTGGGGTTGTGTCCCTCTCATTGTTCCATTCACATTGTCGCAATAGATCCAGGGAAAGGCGGTCTGCTCACATGGCAGAACTAATCTGCAATACCCCTGATATCGGAAAAACAACAAACCAACGCTATGGGAAAGAGAAGATCAACTGGAAGGATTGGCCTGACGACTTTGCTCGAAAGAACAATATACCGCCAGAACTGGGCTTTGATGATTTGCAGCCGCCAGAATTGGTAGATCAATCACTTCTTGAGTGGGGTTTAGATCGAAGCTCAAAGTGGGATGGCCCAAAGGCGACCATCGATGTGCTTTTTGGGAATGGGAGTAATTTGGGTACGCTCAAATTCTGGCTCCGCCAAGGTAGACAAGACTGATCCATCCCAGCTTGGAAATATCAAGTCAGTGACGGTGAACTTGAAGACATCGTCAGGGTACATATGAGGATTGATGTATCTATAATATTGCGACTAACACAGAAAGGAAACAGGGCAGGATCATCTCGACACTACGGGCGAGTCGCTTCGGGTGTTGTATGTCTTCCCTATTCTCCATTATAAGGGCGGTAAACCTGGCGACCTTAATACGTTCCCGGAAGCGCTTGCTGACAGAATTATAGCTTCATAAAAACGACAGGCACAAGGGTGGGCTGGTTACCTGGTAATTTCAGCATACACCAGGATCAGGTACGCACTCTCCAGAAAGCCGGGCTGTCTTCAATACTGTTGTGTGCTATATATTCTTCCAAAGGCTATTGGGCGAAGATGGGAAGTCACTGTTTCACGCACCGGAATCAGGGAGGTGACATAACTGCATTCGGTATGTCTCAGAGTCAGTTGCGAATTCTTGTTGTCGTTCAGTTTCTAATGTTGATTGAAGAGATTGCGTATCGATACATATGTGGATGGGACACTGGAGTTAGTTTTACCCAGTTTGTTCGCACTCAATACGGTCGAACCTATTTTTGCATCAATTACTCATCTTCTGCACTCAATCGGCTCAAGCCATACGTTGATCGAACACCAAGTCTTGCATATCGGGATTTCTTCATCGACGCTATATCGGCAGACGAAAGCCTAAAAGAGATGCAAATTGATATCGACCACCGGCGAGAATCGCTAATTAAACACGTAAGTGCTCTTAAAGTAAGCTAGTTGGTTAGAATTAATGGGACCTAAGGAGAAAAAATACGAAGACGAGGACATCATCTTCGATACAGCCACTAGGGAGCTACACAGACTGGCTCGTCACTGGCTCACACTTACGCAAGATCTCACTGACTTCCATATCCAACTGAAGTTTCTGAAAGAATCATATCACAAATACGTCCAACTCGCCCAGGACCCGAAGCACAACTGGATAGTGTCGGCTCCTTCCAACATAGCAGAATCCCTTGATGTTCTCAAGTCACAATGCGACAACTATGTCCGGTGGACAACCGTATATCGGGACAGAACAAACATCCGTATAAATCTTGTAGGTCCGGCCATGCCCATGCTTCAGGAATTCCTGTTTGACAGAATATAGCTTTTCCACCTTGTCAATCAACGTGAGTCCCGGACCAACACCCAAATCGCGACCTCCACCGCCAAAGTCGCTGAGCAAACTCAACGGGATTCTTCATCCATGATTACTATTGCAGCAGTAACCATGTTCTTTCTTCCGGGCACCTTCGTCTCTGCTATATTGAGCACTACATTTTTCGAATACGGACCTGATGAGTTACAAGTTTCAAGCAAGTGGTGGATTTTGTTGGCTGTGACGATTCCGCTTATGATTGCCGTGTTTGCATCATGGTTTGGTTGGCAATATGTCAGATTTGGGAAAAAGACAATTAGTGTCAAATTACCGAGTTAAGACGGGTAACATCCGAGATGGGGCGTTGGAAAGTTTCGCTGCGAGACACACGTCAACGAAGACAGAATTGTGATTAACCTACAATCATGTGGAGGCCTTGTGCTGCTCCAGGTCGGGAAAGCCAACCGACCCGCTACATGGCGGGGTTCAGAAACCATTGTATCGGGATTCAAAGCTGAACTAACATTTCGGCTTTTTGAAACCTAGCCAAAATGTCCTTGGCTCTGGGTTTATCGATGAACGATTCCTTTGGTAGTACTCCACCCCATTGATATGTCAGCAGAGAGGAGGTGTGAAGCATCGGGCATCAGAATCAAAGACTGCTGGAAAACGTCCAATCATCCTGTACTAATAGTAAAATAGTATCATAGTGCTACCTCCGTCGGTCATATCCAAGTCCTTGTCGTTGATTGATTGATTGATTTGATCACGTAAAGCCTGTCCTGTGCCTCTCGGGTATGCAGGCTGCCTGTCACCCCTTGTTTCAGACTCTCCTTTACGTATACATGTAGAGATATATCTGACAAACTGTAAAGAAAAATCTCAGTACATAGCCTTGTCGTTGGTGGGGCTAAATTTAATGTCACAAGGTCAGCTGTGTACGAGTATCTTGCCTAACCTCCCATTCCTGGACGCATGGGCGGCTGTGATTCAAATAAGCTTGCCCACGTAAGAGAAGTGAAAGATAATAATCAGGCGTCCTCTAACACTGGGTGACGGAACTCCAAGCTGAAGGGTCTGCCGAACTATTGCACAGGAACTGGTGTTCACTAGTGAAACTATGAAAGCCACAGGACGGAAGCTTGACAAGCCACGCGCGCTACGGGAAAAGCACAGCTTAGCCAATCAGAAGACCAGTTCGGAACGGGACCGGATGTTAGAGTGGCTACTAGACTCGATCGTGAGTTTATGATGTCGTGGTGAGGCCTCTAGCGGGATCACTGCAGGGATCACAAGGACTGCTGTATACCAACATAATGGGCCGGATATTGACTCCCGTGGTCGTCTTTCTGTGCTGTGTAATCAACCTCGTGTTAAAAGAGCACTGTTTCCCGTGGTGTTTGTACTACCCAAGATCTGCTGCAGTGTATTCTCGACTTCCATTCACCTACTATACAAAAGTTCAAACATAACACCCCCATGAAATATTCAACCTCAAAACAGTTTTTAAAAATAAACTGGAGTATCAAAGCGGCCCACATCCATTCAATGAAATATCTTACACCTCAAAATCGTCGATTCTACCATCCCTATACTTTCACTGGCACCATACTCTCGAGTTGGGGCATTAATTCTAATGCCTTTGCATCCATGGCCCAGCTAAGGAGATCGGCCACGTGGTTTTCGAACAACGGAGTCAAGCGTGTACATCCAGCCTCGATATCCCAGTAATGGCACGCATCATCGGCGTAAGGCCAGGACAAATTTACGAATCCAACAAACGCGCCGACCATGAACTCTCCAGGATGTTGGTAAAGATGCTGTCGTAATTGAGGCCTGGTATGGTCAGCGAAGACTCTATCCCCCTCGGCTCGGGAAATAGGTACCAAGGGATGAGGTCAATCAAAATATCGTAAGGGGAACAATCTTGTCTGGGAAGAGGCATCATCCATTCAGGCATCGCATTCATGTTCTCAACCGTCGGCCATATCAACCACTAAGTTTCTGTCAGTAGGTATTACGAATATCGACCGAAGGACTTACCCGCATCATCTTCGTTAAAAGGTAAGTCGAAGCGAGTCGAAGCGGCAAGGGTGCTGCTGGGAGAAGTTTGTTGGTTGTTCGTGACGCCCATGTTGGTACTGGATGCGCATCGGACGGATCCACGAACCCCAAAAGGATGGTATCGACATCCATCTCATTCCGCCCAAAAACCTGAGTATCGTCCCAGCCATTTGCGAGCAACTCTCGTTTAGTGCGTCGGTAAAACGCGCAGTCGAAGCTGAACTTGCTGATTTCACTTGTGTGCAACAAGTTGAAAGACTCCGCTCCGTCGATTGCGCCATCGGTTTGTATGAAAGTAGGCTGAGACTCTTCTCTGCTTGAGAATTTATCAGTATGTCTTGGCTGAAATACCAACAATTCTTACCTGTCATCTCTGGAAGAGCCATCATAAGACGATGCTGCGATGCTATGCGGCGGGTGTGAGTAGGATTCGCTGCCCAAACTATCGAGCGAGTCATGCTGAGGTAGTTGAAGTCGCCGTTCAGAATCCTCCTTCTTTTCATCAGTACCATAACTTTCGTGCAAAGAAACTATTCTCACCTGAAGCGACCTTTTAATGTCCTCGACAGAATGGTGTGCGAATCCGTTCTTTTCCAACTCGTTTGCCCAACTCGCGGCTGCTGTTCGATCTGGAGCCATGGCCAACAACGATACAATGGATTTCATGTCATCCAGATCTTTTGCTAGCCTCCTCACGTGCGCACGCAATTGTGTAGTGGTTTTGCCATCTTCGGCAACATCGTAAACGCAAGAAAGGTTTTTGGATTGGCATGTGTTGCACTTGGGCCGTACCCCATCACACTGTGGAAATCAGAAAGCATCTCGATAGACCACCGAGCCGACATACCTTGGATTTCCTCTTTCGGCAACTGTCACAAGCAATGGACGTTATCTTTCCTCGTGGGGTGCGTAAAGCGTATATGCCCGAAATTGGTGACTGGTGCTGGGATCTGGCTCCTCCTAGTCCACCGGCAAGGCCCTGTTTAGGGGCAAGTGGTGCTTTATGATTCTGAGGTGTCAAGAGACCTTGTCCAGGACGAAGTGAAAGTGTGGCTGCATCGCTTGTGTCAATGTGGAGTGGCCCTTGGCCATGGCCCCACGCCGGATGTTCTGGACTTGGGGTTGTCAGTTGTGTGTTGACACTGGTAAACACGGATGTGAATTTCTTCATGTGAATTTAGGATTCGGGTTGACAACCGCCTCGCTGAGATCCGCCACTATATCTCTTGACATCGGGGTTTCAAAGCGAGGCACTTCGATCAAAGCTTTCGATCTGCCTGCCGTTCCCCTTGGAAGCACCTGATATTCGAGCATTCGAATTATGCACTGGTCCCAAAAGAAAGCGCGAAACAATCCCGATGCGGACCCAAGAGACGGAATCGATGAACTGTAAACGGATGCTTTTGCGTGCCGTTTATCCCGGTCCGAAAAGTGTAAATATTCCAGTACAGCGAGGAGAGATTCCAGAGGAAGGGGGCAAGGGCATCCGCCGACCAGTACGATTTACCAGAATGGCGTTCAACTTACCTCTGTCCCATATACGCTGACGAGATTACCACCTCTGAAGCTCGACGCATCATCCGAGGACCCGATCCATCTGAGGGCATCGCACCATCCAACCTGTCTGGCAATCTGCTGCCACCATACCAAAAGCTATTCACCCCTGGAAGAATTTCATCAGCTTTGACCACCAAGGGAAGTATCGAACATACCTGGTGGGGATTTTGCGGTATCCGAAGGCATGAATGCGATCATGTCTCTGTCTATACTTCCAACAGAAGGATTTTATGGTTGAGCATGGACGAATGATTTCCGTGCAAGAGGACCCTGTTATAGCCAACCCTGCATGTCGGGGATTTTCTCTCTATAAAGAGTACTAGAGTGTTGCATAGAGGGAGCCTCTAGGCCCATCCACATTGCACACTCGCGCTGCTGACACAGGAACTTTTCGGAGTTTCGAGGGTCTTGCCCAGCCATCTGCCAGCTGAAAAGAGGCGGAAGCAGGTTGAATCTAGTGCTTAGCGGACCATTGCCAACAACCGCGGGGAAGCCGGCTTATTCGACGGTACTGTCGGGATATACCACGCCGGCGCTCTCCGTAGATGTCATCAGGGGTCCAGGACTGAAATCGAATCCAACAAGATTTGGTGGTCGAGGGGTGCCGACCCCTGGTCCCCTCCCTGTCATCCCACACACATTACACATGCCACAGATTTCCCCCTTCTATTGTTCAATGGGCAGGCTCTGACAGCTCGCGGAAGCTAAAGTATCACGATCTCAAAGAACAACACCATCGAGGGCTGGCAAAAGAATGACGTCTGAGGATCGTTTATCAGTTTGTATGGCATCGGTGTCGCGCGCCCAGGGCGGTCTAGAACATAATAGAGGGTACGTGATCGCTCAAGAGGTTTGCTCAGCCAGGCACCCCTTTTGGCCAAGAGGATGTCATAGACCCAAGCAGGAAAGACATTAAGTGATAGCACTTAATCGGACCGATGCGTGGCGTCTCAGCGTGCCATGTTGCAAAAGATACTTTGCAATAGAAGTTGCAACTCCTGGGCTTGGGCTTGCGTGCAGTGACGTCGCTTTTTGATCTGAGAACTCACTCTACCGAGTTCTAGTGATGTATGCTCTAACATACGGCTGAAGTGCTGGGTAGGTCTAGCAATGAGATCTATTGCGAGGAACTCTCCATTCCGATCGCATGCTCATCAAGTCGCAGTATGGCTCCTACATTGTTCCATTTCAATATTCAAATATCCGATGCAGAGCTACAAATAAGCCGAAGCTCCTGGGAGACGCGTCAGTCATTATTCCTTGTTCGGCTACAACGAGTTGTCCTTTCACTCTCGTCTGTACCTTCTTGGAAATCTTGGTGCAGCCAACGGCCATAACGCTACATGCGCATCTCCCGCAGCCAAAGAGGATTAGTTCAGGAGCAAGAGGCTATTCTTTCTGATAGATCATGTTAGAGATTTTGCGGGTATTTGGGCTTGGGACCGGACTCTGTTAACACCTTCAAGGAAAGCTGAGAAGCCTCCACTCGCTCGCCGGGACATCTGAACACCACTATTTGCGACAGAGCACGCCTGCAATGAAAACGTCTTGAGAGACATTCACCGGAAGTTCTTGAAGTCTATCAAGGAAGCCTTTCATTCCCTGTTATTGACCTCCTCAAGAAACGAGCCGTTACTGGAGGGAGGGAGTGCCTGGTGAGGCAGGGTGAGCCAAATTTGGTTGGTGCATCAAGCAGAAAGCCTCTAACGTTTTACTGCATTTCGCGCCGTCATTCTGCCGAATATCTTGCCGTGACTGTTGTAGCCTCCCGCTGATCTCTTGGCTCCAGTGTTGAACGGGCGCAACGGTCCACCCATCTTCAAGTCATGATTACACTGAATTAAAAAGGCTTGTGGTTTTCGGATTGGGACTATCGTACCTAATTAGTTGGTGTTGATTGTAGTGTTTCCGCGGGAACATGAACAATCAGGAATACTACCGAAGCCGCGACCCTGTTTTCCTTACGGTGCGGTTGAAGTATGGGAAATTGTATCGTCTTTGGATTGTGGTCTTGACCCACCTCCTGTTCCCCGCATCGGACCCACACTCTTATCCTAGCCACCATGATACTTCCACCAACGCAACCTCATACGTATGTGCTCAGCCAGTAGACCCACATATTGCCTCCAGCTGGGGCTGCTAGCACAAATTGGTGCGGTCGAAGTGAAGCGTGGCGCCTTGGCAATGCGAAGCTTTCTGGCGAGCACTCACGTGCCTGTGCCTCTATTTTGAATCACAATCCCCTGATACATGCAGCAAGAACTTGTTGAAAGGGTTGAAGCGGGTCTGATCACATTTTGGCCGTCGCGACAAGGTCAGGCTACGTTTCTAACCCCAGGGGTCCACACATTCAGGGTTCACTATTGAAGTGGGGTCTCCAAGTCCTGAACGCTCCATAAACCTTCACGTTGACAGCTGTACTTCTCCTGTGGGGAGCCCCAGTTTCGTCATCCCCAAGAGGACAGCTAGTTTTAATGCACGTGCTCTTAGTTCAAGCGTTGCAGAATACCCCTTCCTTGGGAAAGATGGCAACGGCTTGGGACTACGATCCCGACAGCGCGGTGTGGGTTTGGTGGGCGTTACGTAGGAACCCACTGTGCCTAACCTTCCCCATACTTCAATGATTGTGACAGCTCCGGTCTTTGCGATTGGACGCTGACACACGACAGCGGTGACCGAGCCCAAACCATCAAATTTTCTTATCCATGGGTATTTGCTCTGCAGTGAAGTACGCTTTTCCGATCTGCGTCTCGGTTATCTCACTCGAAATCTGGATCTCCATGCTCGTCATATGGCTGTTCGGCTCCATGGCCGCACTCCCACAGGTAGTATCGGAGATACATTGTTATGGTGCACGGTTCATTCCATCAGAATGTCCTATCACTTTTAAGCTCCAAAGTTTGTTCCTTATAGCGTCCCACTTTGGACTTGCGCGAATATCTCCATGATCATGTGTACCATTTTCTTGTTCGTACATGGGTTCCTCGGCGTATCCCACGTACTCAGTCGCACCCAGCGCTTCACATTTCCGACCCGAATACGCAAAGTTTGTGTGAGTAGGCACGGACGAATTGGGTACCTAACGGACTTCCAGGGTTGCCGAGGGCCCCTCCACCACCCTAGTGGTTCCATCCGCCTCAAAAATACGACGAGCGCTTTGATGTCTCAGCCTCGAACACCCCCGGCGCCTGTAGAATCAAGCATGGTGCACTTGGCGCCCCGTTATGTATACCTTAGCCTCGGTACTTGCCCTGCCTTATGTTGATTAGCATGGTTCCGAAATACATCGGATCACTGGAGGTTACTGTACCGACTTGAGTATTACACCAGACTCTTCCTATGCCTCTAATATTTGTTAACAATTGGAAAAGTATCACTCATGTATCGCTTCAAAGGGATTTCCGCATGACTGCTATAGCGCTTGTTATTCACGTTCGTCAAAACCATGCCCTCCACAAGCTATCTATGGCCCAGTTAAGGCGGACGCAGGAAAGTAAACAGACAAAACTATGAGTACGAACCTGCCCAACTCCGTCTGGGACGCTTACCACATTGGCATTGCAGGCAGCCCATATATAATCGCCCTTCAGACTTCTTAATTTGTGATAGACGAGATTCGACATATCAGAGAGCAAATTCATGATTTAGTCCGCAGTGTCCCTTCTAGGCTCTGAGGGTGAAGGGAGTGATTTCAGGTACTAATATTTGGTGTAGATTCACATGGTCGCGTCAAGACGAGGCCTTACTGAAAGAGGCCTACCAAAATAAGTTCGGGGATGTTCGTTTACCAACACTTCTGAGGGGTCGTCACTGCCGTCCATGATTGGGTGGAAACAGTACTATGTTCCACAGAAGTATCCACGTTCGGGGGTATGAGATGCTCTATGTTTTGAAATTGCCCCTCGGAGTTATGTTCGCGAGATGTTGCTTCAGGTACAATCAGCCACAGAAAGTGATCGGCCGGCTGGTGATCCGAGCACGAACAGGGGATAGTCTACCTGATTAGGAAGGACCTTACACACTCAATTTTCAAGCAAAATAGATGAGAATAGGCTGATTTTGGTGCGTAGATTCGTGAGATTCGCCACAGCAGGCAATCTGCCTAGTAATGGGTAGCGCCGCCCTTGTTATTAATCACTTCCTTCATCCTCTCTCTCTACTGTGTAATACACTTCCTATAGTCTTCAGGCTTAATTCTGTCCTACTCTTCCTTAAGGATCTGCACTATCTGCTCTCTTATATATATATACTCTCTCCTCTTTAAGATTCTATACTTTATGATCCGCTATAGGTTCTCAATTAGGTTTAGATCTAGGCTTTGAGCAGGCTACTTTATATAGATTATAAAGTAGGCATTAAGATAGGCCTAAGTAACCTTCGCATTATAAATAGAAGCTCTATCTTGCATCTAAATAGCGTCCCCTCTCTTCTCTATTAGTCTCTTATAGAATGGGATACCTATATTATAAAGAATCTTACAGTATCTTGCCACGTTATTCCTCTCTCCCTTCCTATTAATAAAGAGTTCACTCTTAAAATCTAAGCTAATTACACTAAAAACAGAGACTGTTGTTTATCCACTCTTAAATGTAGGCTTTAGAAATTAACTCTTATACGCCTGGCTGTGGCGCCTGTAGACGTGGGGGGGAGAGGTATCAAGGCTAATCTCAAACGTGTGACGGCCCTGCGCGGTACACTCAGGGGCAGTTACATGATGACGTGAGGCGCTAGGCCGCGATCAGGCTAGCGCCCTCTTGGCGAGCTGAGCTTATAAGCGCGCTTGCCCTCTGCACCTTCTTCTCCTCCATCTTAGTGTAGCTGAAATAGAGCCAACCTATCCGACCGACTGCCTCCTTCTCGTAGCAATGTGAAGCCCGAGCTCGTCGTCACATTACACTAAGATCTCTAACGTTCGGCCGGCGACGGCGACACAATATCGGGTTAAACCGATCGATCTACCCGAGCGTATGATTTGACGATGACTACTACAGGAATCTACTGCACGACTAGCCTGAGCGCTTAGTTCGTTAACAGCACGATCTCCTGCAAACCCTAGTTGTAGGCTAGGTGCGTGTTCTGGGAACACGTTGATTGAGCCATAAGCGCTCTGCAAGTCCCCCATCGAGTAGGTAATAACTACCTAGGGCATAGCGTACGGTCAAGGCCTGCCACTACCCCTGGAAGAGAATTAAGGATTCTGCAACCCCCCTAACTAACCAACCTTCTCCTCGCGTGAGAACCCGACTACTGTGAGCTCCGCTAGCTTATTAAGAACCCGACTATCGTGAGCTCCGCCAGCTCATCAAGAACTGACTACCGCTGCACCACTGGCAGCCTATACACACGGATATGGGACAGCTATTGAAGCTTGAGATGAGGGTAAACCCAGAGGCAACAGCTACAGCTGAAGCCTATATGCTAGCCTTTAAGTCACTTAAGTGCAAAGCCACCTTCTACACTAATAATGAGATTGGAGAGGACTATAAGATTAAAGGTCAGTGCACCTACGCCCGACACCGGAAGAGTCCCTTCAAGATATTAACAGAGAGCAGCACCTGGGGAATAGAGACGTACGAGCCTTAGGAGATAGAGCTCACCCTGCCTCAGCTTATGACAGTTGAGCAGCCTGTCGTTGCTAAGGAGCTGGAACGACAACACCTCAAGGCCCTTGCGTACTGAGACCACGCCGACACCCTAGGGAAGGCGCTGAACACAGCAGAAGTTAAGCTCACTGAAGTTAAGGAGGAGCTAACTGAGCTACGTTAATTGCTTAGTAGTATGCTGGAATAGGTAGCTAGTAGGGATGAGGAAATTAAGGCCCTGCAGACCAAGGTCCAAACACGGACTACTATCTACTAACCCCTGTCTTCCTTCCTCTCTGAAAAAGCCCTTTGAGCCCTAGCCTTATTGCCTGCCCTCTAGATACTAGGCAAGAAGCTGTGATTTACTGCCCTGCCTCAGACGCTAAGGAACTTGCCCGAATCTAATGATAACCTGGATGAACCACCTTAGGCGTTACTGTTTGTACTAGCTACCCTACTCGCCTCCCGATCAGCAAGCAGCAGCTCGCACAGCTGCTCAGCTCGGTTCCCTGACCTACCGCTGCTAGATGATAGCAAGGAGGTTATATTTGATTAGTGGAGAGACGGCTTAGAAGACAAGATTCGCGCCAACTATGACTGGTTCACTGGGGCTAGTGAGCAAGCTACGCAGGAGAACATCGCTGCCTACATGTGCACCTGCACTAGAGGCTCTGTTAATTAATACCTCTCCACCCTGCTCTGTACCGTGCGAGACAGTGGCTAGCCAATTGACCGGGTACACTTGCTCGGCCGACTAGAGCGAGCCTACGGCGATCCGCACAAGAAACTCAACGCCTGCTGTGATTTTTAGAAGCTCTACCTCAAGGACCCTGCTGACTTTGCTCTGTTCTAGAGTACCTTCTTCTGCCTTGCTTAAGAGCGCGGCCTACCTGCAGATTAATAGGTAGAGGAGCTGTATAAGAAGCTTCTAGACGCTCTGCGCACATAGATGAGTATCTACCGCCAATAATATAGTAAGGATTATGACAGCTATATTGACCTTGCTTAGGATATCGCCTATAAGCTGGCCACTAACGCTTAGAGGAGCCGACCTTGCGCTGACAGAGCCCTGAGACTGGAGCCACGCCCTTACTGGCCAGAGAAGCCTGCCTCTACTGCTACCCCTACTACTGCTACTACCTCTGCCCCTGCACCTTATGCTACTAAGGCTGAGCTCTGCTACTAATGCTATAAGCTAGGATACTATAGCTAAGACTACCCTTAGTGAACCCATGCTGAGTACAAGCTTATTAAGGTAGACTTAGATGACAACCTTGAGCTAGGTGAGCTAACACTAGCCGACTCTGACGTAGATGAGTTGGGAAACGTCTCAGCCTAGGGGAAGTCTCCTCCCTAGAGCTATCTATTAGAGCTATTAACCTGCGTGAGCAGCTTTTCTATAGATAGGCCTTTACCCTGCCCTATAGCATCTCCACTAATGGCTTAGCTATCCAACTTACTGGCTTAATTGACACTGGCGCTGGCAGCTATACCCTAGTCTACCTGCGGCACCTGTATACTATTAAGAAAGGACTTAAGGCTCAGATCTCCTGTATGGAACTAATCCCCCTAGCTGGCTATAATAACTGACTAAATAGATAGGTAGATGAGTACTTCAAGGCTGATCTAGTACTGGATGGCTACTGCCTTACTACCTACTTCATTGTCTGTAATACTGGCCACCACGATCTAATAGTAGGCTGAAAGCTACTAGAAGATATAGGTATCTAGCTAAGCTACAAGGACTGAGTGCTAATATAGCCTAATGATAAGTATATCAACTATAAGCGCAACCTCTAGATACTAACTTAGAACACCTTAACTACAGCTGCTAATCCTGTATACTAGAGCAACTCTAATTACTGTAACAAGCTTATAGATGTAGCTGTAGTCCAGCGCCGTAGGCAGTATATTACTTAGTGTAAGAACCTGAGGAAGATGGACAAGTAGCTTTATCCTAAGCTATATGAGATGATAAGTAGATAGCCTCTATAGCCTTAAGTAGTCTCCTGTAAGGACCTCGCCGCTATAGGCCTAGAAATTAATACTATTGGAGCTGCTGCGTTTATGTTGTATATATGCTAGAAGAAGGTTACTCTAGGATATCTTAGCGTCTATGAGATAGATTAGCTTATCTAGGACTACAGCTAAGATGACCCCCTAGATCCTAAAGCTAAGCTCTACCAGCTTATAGAAGAGAAGCTGCTATTACTAGGCTACGTAGGCGCTATGCTAGCCCACTTCTCTAAGAAGGATTCTAACGTCCTGCCTCTGCACTGCAACGGCGTTGATTATAATATTAAGCTGATAGCTGAGAACTTACTGACCTTAAGCCTACTATATAGTATATTACTTAAGTAACTAAAGCTTGTTAAGACCTACCTGGATAACTATCTTTAACGCAGCTTTATTACTTATAGTAATGCCTTATACACCTTACCAGTCCTATTTGCTAAGAAGCCTAGAGGAGGGTAGTGTTTCTGTGTTGACTACTAGAAGCTTAATGCTATTACTAAGAAGGACGCCTACCCAATCCTACTAATCTAAGAGACTCTTATATGCCTAGCTCGCGTATATGTCTTTACTAAGCTAGATGTCTGCTAAGCCTTCTACTGTATATACTTGACCCTAGATATAGAGGATCTAACAACGTTCTGCACCTGGTATAGGAACTATAAGTACTATATATTACCTTTTGGTCTCTGCAACGGCCCAGCTACGTTCTAGCGCTATATTAATAAGGTACTCTATAGCCTACTAGATGACTTCTGCACAGCCTACCTTAATAATATCCTAATCTACTTAGAGGACCTGCTATAGTATAAGGAGTACGTTGCTTAGGTGCTGAGATAGCTAAAGGAAGCTAGCCTCTAGGCAGATATTAAGAAAAGCGAGTTTACTATCACTAAGACAAAGTTCCTAGGCCTAATTATTAGTACTAAAGGTATCTAGAAGGACCCTAAGAAGGTAGCAGCTATGTGTAACTAGCTAGTACCTACCTTAGTAAAGAGCCTCTAATCCTTCCTAGGTTTCTGCAACTTCTACCAAGCGTTCCTTAAGGACTATAGACGTATTGTACAACCTCTTACTAAGCTACTTAAGCTGGGTACCTAGTACGCCTTTAGTAAGCTTAAGCTAGCTGCCTTCTAGTATGTAAAGGATCTTATGCTGTTAGACAACGTACTAGCTTACTACTTACCCTACTAAGTAACCTAGATAGAAATAGATGTAAGTAATAGAGTAGTAGCTGGAGTACTCTTATAGCTGTAAGGTAATAGTCTCTAGCAACTAGTTGCCTTCTACTTAAAGACTATAATAGTACCCTAGATGAACTATGATATTTACGACAAGGAGATGCTAGCTGTAA
The DNA here is from genome assembly GCA_010015725.1 of Amniculicola lignicola CBS 123094. Classification (NCBI taxonomy): domain Eukaryota; kingdom Fungi; phylum Ascomycota; class Dothideomycetes; order Pleosporales; family Amniculicolaceae; genus Amniculicola; species Amniculicola lignicola. Next base: position 401,944 of record ML977558.1, read on the forward strand.
TCTAAGGCCTCTATAAGTGGTACTCTTAGCTGATAGGCCTCTAGTTAATAGAGCCTTTTAGTGCAATTACTAACTACTAAGCGCTGGAGTACTTCTCTACTAAGTAAGAGCTTACTCTATAATAGATATGCTGGGCTATAGCTATAGCTAACTTTAATCTAACCCTTACCTACTACCCTAGATCCGCTAATATAGTAGCAGATGCACTGTTGTGTAAGCAAGAGGAACTTAAGACCTAGAAGGAGAAGGACAAGGCTACGTGTACACGAGCCTTCCTCTCTGCTAAACAGCTTAACCTTAGCCTAATTAAGGTTGCAGCTGATAACCTAGCTAAGCTAGCTACTAATGGCCTATAGCAGATAATTAAGCTAGTAGTAGTAGACACCTTTATGTCCCTACCTCCTCTGGATGACCTGTATGCGCTAATTAATTGTGTGATTAAGACTAACTAGAACTATAAGAGCCTGCAGGCCTACTAAGAGAAAGCTCTCTTAGGTAAGCCTACCTCCTAGACGCTTACTTAGGAGGGACTACTCCTATATAAAGGTAAGCTCTTTATATCTACTCTATACTTCCTAAGGATGCACCTTATCTATGTGGTTTATACTACTTAGGTTACTACTTACCTAAGCTGATGCAAGATAGCTAAGCTGCTACGTAATTAGTACTTCTAGCTAGACCTAGGTAAAAACGTTGATATGTATATTACTGCCTGCAAAGCCTACTGCTAGAGCTATATACCTTGTAACAAGACCCCTAGCCTGCTTAAGTTGTTGCCTATCCCTAATTAAGCTTAGTAAGATGTCTTAATGGATTTCAAGTCCTTCCCACCTGACAAGAAAGGGTATAATAACGCCTTTGTAATAGTTAACTGCCTTAGTAAGTAATACTTCTCCCTGCCCTACTACAAGATGGTTATAGCTACTTAAGTAGCTGATATGTACTATTAATATATCTAGCGTATGTTTGGACCGCCTAGATTAATTATCTCTAATTAAGGCCCTTAGTTTATCTTAGTATTTACGGATGAACTCTGCAGGCTCACTAGCATTAAGTAGAAGCTCTCTACTACCTACTACCCTCTAACTAACAGCTATACAGAGATTGTAAACTAGTATCTTAATTAGTACCTCCAGCCGTTTATTAACTACTACTAAGATAACTGGTCTGACCTGCTGCCCTGCATAGACTAGGCCTAAGCTATCCTACTATATAAGACTACTAGCTTATCTCCCTTTAAGATTGAATTTAGCTATTAACTAGTATATTACTAGGACTGGGAGAAGTGTACTAAAGCCTTACCTACCCTATGTGAGCAGATATCCCGTAAGGAAGCTCAGAGCTTTGCTAAGGCCCGCTATAATGCTGTAAAGCTTACTACTAAAATAGCCTAGTAGGGTATTACCTAAGCTTAGCAGTAATAAGCTTAGTAAGCAAATAAGAAGTGCTGAGAGCCTGACTTTGCTGTAGGGGATAAAGTCTATATAATACTAAGGGGCTTTACTACTAGCTGCCCTAGCCTAAAGCTTGACTAATAGATATATAGTGTTAGGGACATTTCTACATGGGCTCCAACGGAGATCCTATGGATCTCCCTTAGAGGTGCCCCAGGCTAAGACCGGCCCTAATTACCTGACCTATCCTATATATTCTTGGATGTATCCTTGAGGGCTCCTTAAGGATTTGTCTTAATACATACATTTTGCCCTAAACCGAATTGCCTACCCTAATATGCCTTATAATTCAAATCCTTCCCTTTCCTTAATACAAGGAGGCAGTTGATTTGCAATTAACTATCTATTTTATCTTTTTACTCTCCTCCAGCAACCTAGTGACACGCCGTCACCTACCTACACTGAACCTAAGTAATAAGTATACCCCTAAAGGCAAAGCCAGCTTAAGCTCGCTCTGCGTGACAGCAGAGTAAGTAGCTAGTAGTAGACCTACTGGAGCCTTGATTTATAGAAGTCAACGACGATGATAATAATGAAGAGGAATAACTCTAGTAAGAACTTAAGAGTAGGGGAGCCTGAGGCAACCTATACTCAACCCGTTGAGGGGCCAGCGTTGACCCTGAAGATGGGTAGGATAAACTTAATAACTGTGAGGTCCTAACTACCTCCTACGTAAGGGATAGTCTGCGTACAGGGGCATCCACTTACACTACGGTGTTGGACAGCTACTGGGGCGACGGCGGGACCCAACTGGGAAATAATAAGGCTGGAAATAGTAGTGTCCCCACTCCTAGCAGCTTGGTTGACGGATTGGTGCGCTACTATAATCTAAGCGTTAACCCTCTTTCTGGCAAACTGGTCCTAGATTGAAGCCTTCCTATAAGAGTCCTAACCACTATTATGATACTAGAGTAAATCTTAGGTTAATAAATGTAAATGCTATTTGCTGCAGAAGACTGAGGAGCCCCCTAAGAGGAGCTTAAGCGGTTGTAATAATAGATAGATATAGCTAAAGCGCTAGCTGTCCTAGTCGCCATCGCCTCCCCAGCCTATGACCGACCCTGGTCCATGGCTAAGGAGGCGTCTAAAGTGCTTAGTATACTATAGAAAGTTCACCCCCAACTGAGTTTAGGTAATGAACAACGTGCGCCTCAGGCCGCTGCTGTTGAATAATGGAGGCGTAATATTAAGTCCGCGTTTGATATAGTGTAGATTGTTACTAACTTAATCACAAGGACTAGATAGGCCCTTAGTACTATACAGTTCCCTATTCATAGGGAACTATGCTAAAGAAAGGTAGAAGATAGCACTATTGCTACCTGGATGGAACTGCATTAGGAAGCTACTGCCCTAGTCTAGGACCTAGTCTTAACTAAATTTAACAACTATCTTTGGTTCTTTAACCTGAGTTAGAGAGATATAGACTTAGTAGACTTATTCCTGCTCTAACTTAGTAAGAAGGAGTTACTCCTAGATAGCTCATTCTTCAAGCACCCTGATAGGACTGATAATAAGCACCTAAAGATCGCTTTTGTATAGGCTAAGGCCCCTAATACTATATATAATAAAGTCTAATGCCTAATAGTGTTGCAAGAGACTTAGGATTAGACGGCTTTTAAGAGAAACCTTAAAACTACTGAAAAGTTGCTGTAGGTGTTAAACCCTAGCAAAGGGCCCTTGGGGGGGAAGTGAGTTACTTCCTAATAGAATACTAAACCTTCTAAAGAATGGAAGAGGACAGACTGGAAGTTGTCCTAAGGGACATGATTTTTAATACTGACTTGAGCTGAAGGTACCCTAATACTAAGCAGTAGAACACCTAGTAAGGACTAGTCCTACTCTAACTCTTAAGACTCCTACAGGAATCAAGGGGGACAGGGGGGTAACTACTAGAAACTATACTGGAAGAACTAGCAAGGTTTAGTAGTAACTAGTAGTAATACCACCCCTGGGCTATTACATAGCAACTTGGGAAAAGACTAGCCCTAATTGTAAACCTCTCCCAGCTGCAGTTAGGGAAACACTCTAAGGGGAAATACCTATAGATTGCCGTGGACGTCCTTGTAGAAAGAGATAACGGCAATCTATTGAGCCTCTAAGCCCTATATAATAGTAGTGTAGAGCTGAACCTAATTAGCAATTAGGCAGTAGAGAAGACTAAGCTTAAGCATAGCTTATTCCATAGAAAGCTAGTGGCTATGTTTGTTAATGACAATAAGCTACAACTTAGCAAGCCCTATGACCTAACAACGAGTTATTACAATTCTTAGGGTATTAGGAAGTTAGTAGGCCCTGAGCGGTTTTGGGCCGCTGGCTTTATAGGATATAATTTAGTATTAGGATATCCGTAGCTGTAGGCTGCTAACCCTCGAATCCGATTCTCTACTGGTACCTTTGAATAGTGGGATGATAAGAGTACTCCTAAGAGAGTCTAGATTATTGAGGCAGTAGACCTCCTAGGCGAAGTAAGCTATAGAGAACGTGCCTACGTCCTTTAACCTATATAAATAAGGTTTTAAGAAATTAATAATTAAGCCTGTAAGTAGATTACCTTGGAACTCCTCTAGGAATTAGTTGGAAAGGCGAAGGGGCCAAAAGGCCCCAGTGGGGATGAGGTCTATAACGCCCAGTATTACTAGAACTAAGGACTGCTGTAGTTAAAGAACTGGACCCTTGATGTTATAGACCACCTGAAAAAGTGCGTTGAAAATAACCCCGCACTGTTATAGCTACCTGAGGTGGCTGCGCGTCGCATAATAAGTGATATATATAATACTAAGCTAATGTAAGCTATACTTGCCCTGGTCCAGTCCTGTAAGCAACCTAAGGAGGCTTATAGATACTTAGCAGACGACGTGCTGGACGCTGAGGAACTGAAATACGTACTAGATAAACTTTATTATTGGTAGTGGAATTTTAGTAAAAACCAGACAAAGATTATCCGCCTAAACGGCGAATATGATCATGCTATTGATATTGAAGAAGGCGGGAAGATTCCTAATATACCTATCTATAACCTCTCTAGAAAGGAGCTGGATCTCCTATAGGAATACCTTGATATGGTATAGGATAAGGGATGGATTTATCTAAGCAAATCGCCTGTAGGTGCCCCTATCCTCTTTGTCCCTAAAGTAGATAGTATAATATAACTCTGCGTAGACTATCGCGGTCTAAATAAGGTTATAGTGAAGAACTGGTACCCTATCCCACTGGTTAGCGAGATGCTGGATAGACTATCTAAAGCTAAAATCTTTATAAAATTGGATCTGAGAGACACGTATCACAGACTCTGAATTAAAGAAGGTGATGAGTGGAAAATAGCCTTTAAGACCCGATATGGCCACTTCAAGTACCTTGTAATACTATTTGGGCTTGCTAATGCACTAGCAACGTTCTAGTCCTATATCTAAAGGGCCCTCAGAGGGCTCCTGGATCGTACCTGTGTTATGTACTTGGATAATATCCTTATCTATAGTGAAGAAGAGGATTAGTATAATCTTTACGTTGAAGAAGTGCTAGAAAGACTCCTAGACTAGGGGCTTTTTTGCAAAGTAAGCAAATGTGTGTTCTCTACTAAGGCTGTAGAGTTCCTGGGCTTCATTGTTACCCCTAAGGGGGTAGTGATAGACCTAACCTAGGTCTAGACTATCTGTGAATGGCTAGTGCCTATGAGCTACTAAGAGGTATAGGTATTCCTAGGGTTCGCCAACTTTTATAGGTGCTTTATCTTTAACTACAGTGCAGTAGTAGAGCTGTTGATGAACCTGCTCAAATCCGCCTAAGACCTGAACTAAGGCTCTGAGAGCCTTGGAAAGAAGAAGGGGAAGAAGCTAACTAGGAAGGGACTAATGAAGTGGTACCTTCCCTAGAGCTGGCTAAAGGAAGTATACACTACTTTTGAAGAACTGTAAGAGAAGTTCCTAGGGGCCCTAGTCCTGTAGTACTTCTAGACTGAGAAGCTAGTGATAATTATTACTAATGCGTTGGATTTCGTAATAGCAGCTATTATACTCTAGCTGTAAGATACCTATATGGCTTCGGAAAAGCATTGGAAGCCAGTTGCCTTCTGGAGCTGAAAGTTCTTAGGACTAGAGGTTAATTGGCTAATATATAATAAAGAATTATGTGCTATTGTATCTGCGTTCTAACAGTAGTGGCACTATACTGCTCACGCCCCTAAAGTGATCTAGGTGCTTTCTAATTACAACAACCTACGGTACTTTATAACTACTAAAGTACTATCCTTAAAGTAAGCCTGCTGGGCTGAGGAACTAGTAAAGTACAACTTTAAGATTAAGTATAAGCTAGGGGTGGATAATCCAGCTAACGCCCTATCACGAAGACCTGACTATAAGAAGGGCTTTGCACTTAGAGTAGGCCAGCGAATGTGAGACACTATGTTGCTAACCCTCTAACAAAAGCTTCGAATCTGGTCTATCTGGATAACTAGGGCTTAAGCGCAAAAACAGTAGGAAGCTGGGCTAAAAGCGCAGAGAGAGGACCTCTCTGGAGTAGGGCCTATGGGTTCCTATCAACTCTCTGAAATAGCACCTTTAGTATAGGATATCTGCGGCATAAGTCTATATAGTGATACGTTACCCTTAGGTAGTCCCCTAAGCTCCACTGATTAAGGCGATCCTCTAGGGACTGACCTATTTGAAGCTATATATAATAACCAGCCGGATCTAGAGCTGCTAACTCCCGATCAATGTGCTAAGGCACTTATAGTTGAGGCTCTAATCACTAGAGCTGCTTCGTCGTATATATAGGCACGTGGAGCAGCATCTAGAGATACTACGTTTGCACTAGATACCCTAGACCTCCTCTTAGACTATATCAGAGAGTCCTAAGCCTAGGATGTAGCCTATTCCGGGTATGAGGCGCTGATGTGGCGGGAAGAGGGTAGAGCAGTTAAGGGCACGCTAAACTGGATAGTTGACCCTAGTAGTATCCTCTGTAGAGATGGGAAAGTGTAGATCCCCAATGATATATCTCTACGGGAAGCCATCCTTATTTAGAATTATAATGACCTAATGGGAGGCTACTATAGCGTTACAAGGACAGCAGAAGTCCTTAGGTAGAAGTACTTCTAGAAATACCTTAAAGAGGATGTAAAGACGTATATCCGCTACTGTGCACCTTGTTAGACGAATAAGATTCGTTGGTATAAGCCATGGGGACTGCTGGAACCACTCCCCCTAGCCTCTAAGCCTTAGAAGCACTTCTCCCTTGACTTTGTGACTGATCTGCCAGAGTTGAGGGATAACAACGGCAATACGTACGATGCTGTTCTAGTACTGGTGGATAGATTCTCTAAGTATACCTGGTACCTCCCTATGAACAAAACGATCATGGCCCAGTAGCTAGCTAAGCTACTACTAACGCAAGTTTTCCTGAAGGTAGGGCTACCTATATTACTAGTGACTAATTGAGGAGTAGTATTCACAAGTTAGTTCTAGTCTAATATCTGTTACTACCTCAAGATTAAGAAATATCTGTTAATAGTATTCTATCCTTAAACGGATGGGCAAACTGAACGCTAGAATTAGGAGATAGAGTCTTACCTCTGGATCTACATGAACCGCAACCAAGATAATTAGGTGGACTTGCTACCCTACGCAGAGTTTATATATAACTCTAAAGAACACTCTGTAATAAGGTTCACCCCTATTGAACTTGCTTATGGCTTGAAGCCCTTAAGCTTTGATAGGGTGCTAGACAAACACTAGCTTTAGAGACCTAACCCCTTGCTATAGTAGGACGTTAGGCATACTAGAAGTTTAGCAGACCTATAATAGTAAGTCGTCGCAAAGATGCAGGAGTGGTTTAAGAACTGGGAGGCTGTAGCTGCCAACCTTAAGTGAGTATAAGAGTAGTACTAACGTTGGTATAATAAAAAGCGCCTCCCAGCCCACTTCTTACCTGGCGATAAGGTCCTGCTTAACTGGAAGAACATCGCAATGATGAAACCGTCTAAGAAGTTTAATTACCGTTACCTTGGGCCGTTTATAGTCCTAAAAAAGGTTGGTAAACTAGTATACCTGCTAGATCTCCCCCCGTTAATAGCACGGATCTATCCGGTATTCTACATCTTACTGTTGGAACTATAGAGACCCCCTCCTAAGTTGAGGGGTTTCTAGCCAGGACCTATAGAGGTTCTAGACTATAACCTAGACCAGGACAGTGCCGCGTACTATGAGGTTAAGGGAATCTTATATTATAAGGATATTATATCTAAACGACATTTCAAGGTTAAATAGCTAGGCTGGCTAGAAGAGAAAGTAATATAGGAATATAAGGTAAATCTTACAAACTGTACCAAAGTACTCTATAAGTACTGGATCTCCCCTTAAGACGCGTCTTAGGGAAAGGGTGGAGAACGGCTGTATAGGCCTTAGGGTAGAAAAGGCCCTTCCTAAGACAAAAAGGCTAAGTATACCAGAAGCTACAGTAAAGGGAGAAGTCTCCCTTATCTTACTAAGTTGGGAATAAGGAGACTATGTATTATAGATTACTGAGTTAGTTAATGAAATATACTACAGCTCTGAAGTACTAAGTACAGAAGAGAAGTATAATGATATTCATCTATCTACAACTCCATAGCGCCTAAACTAAGATCTAGGGAGGTGGAGTGACTAGGAGTCTTCCTATACTTAATAGGGCTCTTACTTATATCTATCCCCTTAGACTTGCTAGGGATATAAGTACTATAGTAGTAGAATTAATGCTTATGAGGAGTTAAACCCCCGCTAGAATCCCGGAAGATTATCTTATGTTAAATACTGACAATAATGTTAGTAGGGCAACAGAGGCCTATAGAACCGATACCCATCTAAGTATATTAGTGGAAACTCTTTAGGAAGATTCAGGAGTAAGGGTGGATAAACCTTATAGTAATACAAATTGTTGTCTGTAGACTGCTCCTGAGCCCGCTAGTAGGCTATAATATCACCTTGATATATCTCCTTGATTAATCGCTTCTCTTCCTTCTTAGCAGTACTGAAGGCGGGAGCTAATAACCAAGTGTAGCTCTATGCGCGACTCTAGTTACTATAGAGTGTAGTATTTGCCAGCAAGGCAGCCATGAATGCATTGTTAGGAAAAGCGGGCACAGTACCAAACTGGCGGGAGGTATAGCGGCGAGCAATCGAGAGAAGGTATTTGAGGATGTTGACGGCACGACAGAACATAGGCATAACCTAAATAGGGCGTTAGCGGAGAGATTACGGGAAAAAAAAACAGAACTACCTGCCTCAATGCAACCCCCAGCCTTTATGTCCTAATAAGGCTTGCACATAGTCTACGTAGAAGATGCTACCTAGTAGAACTTGCTAGGATGTAATAGAGCCTTAATAAAGCCCTTGTAGGACCCGTTAGGAATAGTCTTGCTTGTGGATATGAGTCTAATAATACAACGCTCGTACCTGGACAGTAGTTAGCGGGAATATACCACAACACCAATGGGGCGCTGGTGGGAATAATAAAACCTACTAGTAGGCCACTAGTGTAGGCTGCGGCTCTATGTTTAGTAAGAGCAATAATACATAATGTGGAATAGGAGTGTTAAGGACAGCACTAATGGGAACAGTAGTAAAGGATAGTATAATAGGAGTAGGCAGTGATAGGAGTAACTTAGAGCGCTTATTAAAAGTAAGGTGTAAGAAGAAGAGTCAACCCTGAGCAGAAAACACCTTTTTATACCTAATCTAAAGTACAGTACCTAAGTCCCTAAACTATGCTCTGGTGAAGAGCTACCTATACCCTAAGAGGTAAATGGTGAATAGCTGATAACTAGAAGAGGAGACTACTAGCCTCCTTACTAGTTATCTATTATATCGCCTACTCAAGAGGACCTACAGTGGACCTCCTAATAAGTAAATAGCACTCAGTGCTGAGTATATAAGAGGAGTAATCTCTATACTATCACATCTACTACTAAGGGAAACTTGGTCACTGTCTAAACACTAAGTCTCCCCCCCAGTAGCCTGTTAAAAGGGCAAGTGGTGGGAAGGTATTGCGCTGATCAGGGGCATTAGATACACCTAATTAACAAAGTAGAAGGCAGAGGGGTAGATACTATTAGTAGACTTTATATAAGAGTTAACCCCTTAATAAACCAGCTCTGTAGATAAGCGTACTGTATAAAAATATCTGTAGGATAATTCGCAAACGGGCTGCGCAGGGCCTGGGCTGTTGGTAGAGGTACACTGCTACGCTATAAGCGTTTATTAGGTTAAGTCAATGATAAAGATCTTAGGACGTCCCCTAATAATGATGCTAAGGGTGGGGAGGCAATTTCTCTAAACCAAGGTTTCTCCTACAGGGAGTTTTCCCAGAGTTTAATTAGCTCCTCTATGAGAAGGACCCCCTATAAGACTAATGGATGCTTAAGAGTAACCCGTTTAACACCTAGTTATAATGACTTAGGCTGAGTTATTAAGAAAGGGGGGGGTAGTTGTTAGGGATATTTCTACATAGGCTCTAACGGAGATCCTACGGATCTCCCTTAGAGGTGCCCTAGGCCAAGACCGGCCCTAATTACCTGACCTATCCTATATATTCTTAGATGTATCCTTAAGGGCTCCTTAAGGATTTGTCTTAATATATACATTTTACCCTGAACCAAATTGCCTGCCCTAACATGCCTTATATATAGACCCTATCCTATTACAGAGATAAGAGGTTACTTATACTACCTGTAGCTGCCTTAATATATATGTATATACGATGTCTTCTATGTAGATTATCTCTAGAAATCTACAGAGCCCCTACTAGGGCAGATTAAGCCTAAGGAGCTACCTGTTGAAGTTAATGGTAACCCTAAATGGACTGTAGAAGAAATCCTAGATAGCTGTATCTACTGTAGCCGCCTGCAGTACAAAGTATCCTAGACTAGCTGTGACCCTAATCTAACTTAGTATAATGCTTATGGCTTCGTAGGAGCTCTATATAAGGTTAGAGACTACTATGAAGCCTACCTAAAGAAGGCAGGTCCCCCAGCTCGACTAGATGCCTGGTTGCGAGCGTACGAAGTAGGTAAGGACCTAGAGTTGATAAAGGAGGATAATAAAGCTGCCTCTAAGGCTGAGACAAGGATCCGGCGGAGGAACTGATGAGACTCGGGGATGAGCCTCCCTTAGAGGGGGGTGATGTGATAGCCCTGCATGGTACACTCAGGGGCAGTTATATGATGACGTGAGGCGCTAGGCTATGATTAGGCTAGTACCCTCTTGGTGAGCTGAGCTTATAAGCGCACTTGCCCTCTGTACCTTCTTCTCCTCCATCTTAGTATAGCTGAAATAGAGCTAACCTATCTGACTAACTGCCTCCTTCTCGCAGCAATGTAAAGCCCGAGCTTGTTGTTATAAAACGTGGATTTATTATAGAACGTGATATAGGCTATATCCTCCTCTCTCCAATATTAATAGATCTTAGTAAATCTAATACAATTATCTTTATAAGTCTTTAAGAGGTAAGGCTTATAGTGAGGTTTAAAGGCGTAGATCTTATTTTTAGCAAGGTACTTCCTTGCAGTATTAAGATAGATACGGTATCCTGCCTTAGATGGTGTTGTAATTATCTCAAGGGTTATAAAGGGATTAAGAGCTACCTAGCGAATAAGATGCCTCTTAGTGCGTTTATTAAGCTTTGGAGGTCTCCCTGTTTATAGGGCTTTAGCGTAGACCTAAAGGGGTTGCTTTCGTAAGCGTTGGATAATATTGTTGACAGAGGACTTTAGTAAGCTAAGGTGTTATACTATCTTCGCGCCTGAGATCTTGTAGAGATGGAATTGCTATACAGTATTAACAGTAGATTTAGAATGCTTATGACAAGACGATTTTTTTGCTCTACCCATGATAGATTGTGGATAGAAACTGATTAAGTTATTCACTGTTGAAAAAGGTGACTGTGGGTGGCGTTGGAAGGATTCTCGCTTCGGCTGATTACTTCCTGTATGGGATTGTACAAGCAGGGATTTATGCTAGCGTTATTAACAGGTGATGATCTAGTCGAGTTTCGAAGTTGTGAGGCATAGTGCATCAATTTGTGATCCTCATGCGTATACAATGGTTCCCCTATTGATTTGAAAGATTATCTTGAGGGATGTGCGTCCGTGACGGTGGGGCATGATAGGGCACAGCTTCACTGCGATACCTTGTAAATACAATGAACTCTAGACTCAACGCCTTCAATTCAGATCTACAGCTACAATGAACCGTTGCGCTGGTGAGAATCTCAAAGCCATATTATAGATCATTGGTAGTTGAAAGTCCAAAAAGTGGTCTGATCCGCTCTACGGAAGCTAAGGTCAATCCGGCACCTATTACTAAACAGCTAATTAGCCTTCGATAACACAATCTCAGAATCCGCTATATGGTACAACTACAACTGCTGGACAACAAAATTATGCGTATCTAACTACATCCCAGGCTAGGTACATGTCCCAGAATTATGGGCAAACTCCGTAATCCCAGACTTACGAATATACGCCGCAATCCCAGGGCTATGTATATAGCCAGTCAACGGCACCCGCGGCTTATGGAACATCCTACAGCACGACATCTCAAGCCGGGCAGTACCCAAGCGCGTATTCCAGCCAGGCTCCGTCTCCGTACGGCCAGAACGCTTACTCGGCTCCCGTTAGTCAAGCCCAGAATCCATACGCTCTGGCCAGCCCTCACCTAGGACAAAGCCAAGCTGCTAGTGGAGTTGCAGGCCTCACTGCCCGCTTTGGGCAGACAATATCAGCAAGAGCACTTAATATAGGCCCTAAGCCGGGTTACTGAGAGATATGGCCTCTGGTGTATCGTTCGACAACGTTTAAGTCTTACTGGGCAATCTGGTATCCCCGAGCCGGCAGCGTACGAACTTATAATTAAGATCCGAAAGGTATACTCATCCACGTCTTTAGTGACGCTAGAACCGGATTCCAGCACGAGTGTCAAAGAGGCAACTATGGACCCAGGAGTGCGAGCTTCCCTAAAGTATTCAAACTCGGCGAAATTGAGGATAAATACCTGACAGATGGCCCAATAGACGAAAAGCACGCAGTGGCCTATAATATGGTTGAGGACATTGCCCTATCCGTACCAGCACCAGCAGCTTCTCTGACGCCAGCTGAGAGTGATCTAAGAATCTACACTTGGAAGTCAACATATCATTGTGTTCATAGGCTAATCATTTCATAGGAAGCTCGTACACGAGCTAATATCCAGGACTGCCAGTATTAGGCTAAGATGTTTATTCAAGCTCTCCAGACGAACAACTTGCTTGGTCTAGAGACCAGCGATATCGTAGCAACTGCTCTGATACAATACATGACTTCCGTCGATCATGAGTGCTTCGAAAGGGTCTAAGCCTATTAAAATCAAGCACCCTATTGCTGATATCCTATGCTGTGCCTGGATATTGCTTTTTGTTTTTGTTTTCGTTTTGAATGGCCCACTGTCGCTTGTGTCTTTGGCAGTCTTTATATTGTGTTTCTATTGGAGTTGATGTTTTCAACTGGTCTTTTATTATAGACTTGAAATTACACTTCTTGATTTCTCTTGCGGTACCGTAAATTCCGGATATATGTTTACACAATCTTCATAAGAACTTCCTGCTATCACTGATACACATAGTGGTAACTTTTGCAGCCTAGACTAGGGTAATAAGAAGTAAAAGTGATTGTGTTCTTCTCTATTCTCTTTAATATAGACTGTGGCAAGAGGATTAGAGGATGGTAGTCTAAACGCCTATCTGGAGTTCATGGTACTGTGAGAGCTGGTAACTTTTGTGTCTATTTCGGCCAGGTATAATCCAGTTGTAGATTAAAACCTGCTAGCCTGTTCAAGAAATCCACTCCAGTACCCATACTATTTCTCAAGCTCTCTCCCCCATATCCGTGGTATGCATTCCACTTCCTATTTATCTTCCAGCCTTGCTACAAATCTGACCTTATAATAATCCCAATAATCCGGATACTAGCCCGCCTGTCCCCAATCGACCACAGCGCGAATTACCGGTCGGCCTGTACGTAGTACAAGAAAATTTTCACGGTGCAGATCTGCATGGGTGAAGCGTATAGAGCTGGTGTTGGGGAGTTGATGCCGGTAGTAAGATGGAGTACTAGGGGGGAGGTTGATGCTGCTGAACCAGTCGTGAAAGGAGGAGATGGATGGGAAGGGGCCGGCAACCTTTTTGTGATATAATTACTTGAAGGCGTTTTCGGGGAGCGGACCATGTGAAATAGCGCCTAGAGATTATGGGATATAATGTTAGCGTTTTATGATATAGAACACTGCACTGCGCACTCTTTTTATACATAATAGTAACGTAGTAAGTTATGTTCCGCTAGTTGTGTTACTTATGCACTCACCTATGAATTCTCGGCCCTTATCCTGCCTTAACGTTCTTAGTGCCTCCACGATCCCCTTGATGTCCTGATAAACCCCCTCCTTCTCCTCCCTACTCAGACTAGGCCATTGTTCCTGAAGAGTGATCCCCTCCACCAAATCCATGAATAAAATCGCTTCCTTGCTATCCTGATACCACCCATATACTTCAGGAACCGGAACGCGATTCCCCAGCTTTTCGCGCACGAAGCGCAACGATTCAGCTTCTGACTGAAGGACGCTTGGCCCAAACTTGACAAATATATTTAGTAAAGGAAAGATGACATTGGTAGCAACGTAACGCCCCCTTTTAAGCCCAACAGGGGCTCCAGCGCGAACTTCTTGGGGTGTGGGGAGCCTATACCTAGATCGAAGAAGGGTAGAGTTGGTATAGTATAGTGCGTCATTCGCTGTGCCAGTGAACTCTGCCATGCTAGTATAAACGGAGTCTTTGGTATCGATGGTAGTTGCTATGACTAAGCGGCGTAGTAATGTATGGGTCTTTGGAGCAGCGCAGCCTTATTTAAACTTAGAAGAAGAGTAGTGATGATTACCAAAGTGGAAGTAGTTCTGCAAGAACGTTTCAGAAAGTTAGTGTACTAGGAGCCTGGTATATGGGAGGTTTTTAGGACGGTGAAGGTGGTGCGTAAGGCGCGGTGCTTGCCGTTTGTTGACTTAGAAGGCGTAGGGCATGGTGATACACGTGATGCCTGTGTGGGGCTAAACTATATCTGGATATAGTATTGAAGCTTGATCTTCTATCCTTAACGCTGATTAGTTGATAGGAGTTCGTATCAACAGGTCCCGTTATATTCTGCGCATATATTATCTATAAGCTACTATATACAGTGCCTTACAAAAAGTCTGTGTGCACAACCTCGGCCCAGCTACTAACACCAACTTTACGTGAAATCAATCTTTGTAATCAACTACGCGCAATACTATGTCCAAGAGGAGTTTTGGCACAGAAATTAGTGCAAATCGCAGGTGTAGAGGAGAGCTTTTAAATGAGACGCGTGCAGCCTTAATTGCTTAGTATAAGGCTGGGATATCGCCGCCTGAGCTGGTAAGGCAGTTTAAGGTGTATTGCAATACAGTCTGTAACACTATTAAGAGGTATTAAGAGCTTAAAACACTTGATAGCTGCCCACGATCAGGGAGGCCTAAGATATTAAAAGAGAGGGAGAAAAGGGCGCTCTTTTGAGCTGTACGAAAAAATCCTAAGCTTTATTATTATAATCTCCTAGATAAGTGCGGATTCTAATACACCTCCCCTGTGTGACTACGACACCCCTACTGCAATATAATCTATACTATACTTAAAAGATTTGGCCTTACAAACCACTGTTGTGCTATATATCTATACTTAACCTAAAAAAGGGTGACTATAAGGCTTGCTTTTAGCAGAAAGTACTGCTACTTTAACTGGTGGTAGTGGACTATTAAATTCTCAGATAAGTGCTCTATCTAAAGAGGCTCTGGCTAAGAGGCTAAGTGGTGCTTCTACTTTAGCAAAGAGAAATTTAAGCCTAAGATAGTAACATAGAAATCTATAGGTAAGGGGATCTCACAGATAGTATAGGGGGTAATCTGGGTGACCTAGAATAGGAGGGTAGGTAGGTTACTACTAATTATTATAGAGAGAGATGCTAACGCAGCAAAGATAGGCTATTCTAGAGTCTCTTATTGTAAAACTCTTTGTAAGGGCCTCCTGCCTTAATACAAGCCTAGAGATATATTTATTTATGATAATATGCCTATCTATAATAGTTAATATACGCGTAACTAGATATAGTGCTATAGGATCTGGTAGCTAGATTAGCTACCCTACTCCCTAGACCTTAACCCTATTAAGTATCTATAGTAGGCCTTAAAAAAGATAGTCTATAGGGAGCACCCTGAGCTTACTATAATTAGAAGCTCTAAAGAAGACTAGAAGGCGTTGTAATCTATAATTAAAGAGGCGTAGTTGTTAATTCTAAATAGCCTTATCTATAAGCTTATTTTTTTAATACTATAATAATTGGCTGCGTGTAGGCGCGTGAAAGGCTAGTAAACAAAGTACTAGGATATCCTGTGCTAGATACACCTTAAAAATCTATGTATAGGCAATTAATATGTGGCTCTAGAGCTTCAGGTTGATTGATTGATTTTTTGGTAATCTTGCTTAAAATCCTGCGTGTATATAGACTTTTTATGTAGTACTGTACTACATAATACCTACTATAGACTAGAACTAAGCTAAACATAGGAGCTGAGTAAGCTGAACCTCAATATCTAGACCAATCAGATAAAGGCACAAATACAGCTAATCTATTTAGGAAGTAAGGTGATCAGTTGAGACTGCAATAGCTTGACTTGTGAATCTTCTCTCTGGGTTAGAGCTGTGAAATATATAGAGTGATCCTAGTGTGAATAATAGTGGGATAGTGTTGGTACTATGCGTGTAAGTCTCTATCCTGATTTAAATACTTATTAGGATAAATATTAGTACATGTCAACAGAGTAGGTCTATCACGACTAACATAGGTTGACTTATATTCCTATAACACAACTCTAACCTAATACCCTAATCCCCTCTATTGCTATGAAAGCTTAAGTCTCTCCTGTATATTTCACTTCCTAGCCCTTAACTCCAAGGGTGTTGTAAGCTTGGTGGTGGTGCAGGTTGAGGTTGAAGGAATTGGTCTATTGTTCTAATCAATTGAGCTTGAGATACTAATATAGGCTAAGTACACGTGATGCTAAGATATATGCTAAGGCTTATATCCAGCTTATACACCCCCTTCAGATTCGAACTTATTTAAAGCTGATAACTCAGCTAGTTTATCTATATAAGGTTTTGATGGATGTAAGCAATAATATTAATAATATCAGCCTTAATAAAACTCTCTAAAACCTAGCTTTGCTAGTAAAATGAGAGAAAGAGTATCTAATATACATAGGAAATATAGGAAATATCTTTCTTATCTTAATAGGGTCGGTAGTTTATTATCTTAATAAGGCTGATTTTTTATCTTAATAAGGTTAGTAGTTTATTATCTTAATAAGGCTAAGTTTTTATCTTAATAAGGTTAGTAGTTTATTATCTTAACAAATAAGGTTGCTGTTAAATAGACTTCCTTCTATAAGGTATAATAGGTATATAATAAGGTACGCAAGTGCAAAGGTGGAAATCTATCTTCTATATATATATATTGGTATAGGCTTAATAGGGGTAATACTTAATTAGATTGTAGTATTATTTATATCTATCTAGATATAGCTGGGATAGAGGTTTTATATATAACCCCCTGCTAAGCCTTTATATAGGCATTATATAATAAGATTATATAACTCTATATAAGGGCAATATATTACCCCTTTGTTATCTACGTATAGATACTAGTAACTTTTTGTTTTTAGGTTACTTACTTAATAGTCCTAGCTATATAATTCCCCTATATCCTAATATTTACTTATATAATTATAGTATTAACTTTTAACTCCCCTTCTTAGGATCCTTATTACTATGTAATCCTAAGATACTACCAGTATTATATATTTCCCTACCCCTTCTAGTATTATTATATATAATAGGTATTCCTATTAGGGCCTTCTCTATTAGTCTATATAGGTCTTCTCTATAGGTAGTTAGGTACTAATCTTACAGTAATAAGGCTATTAATATATAGTATTTGTACTAAGGGATTCTATAGGTACTATTAGCTAGTATCTATTAGTTAATTAAGAGTAATATCACGCAATAGTAGTATTTGCTAGGGGTTTATTATAATAATACTAGGGCTGTATCTTATAGTATTATAATACTTATATAAATAGAAGATACTAATAGAGAGTAGTTTTAGCCTACTCTAGTGTATAGAGATATAGGTAGAGTAGTAAGGTGTAAATAGAGGTGTACTCTGTATATAATCCCCTCTAAGACCTCTCTTATTCTTCTTTCCTTTATCCTTATTTTGGAATCCTTAATATATAATTATAGGCCTTTTCCTTTCTAAGTTTTTATATAATATACTAACCCCTAGTAGAACTTCAAAATCTCTTATAATAGCTCTTATTCCTACTAACTAGCAGCTCCCTACTAACTAGTAGCTTATCCCTACTAGCCCTATAGGTAATCTTCTTATAGTTTAACTTACTAATAATTAAATTTGTATAACCCTTCCTACTAGATAGGCTAGCAATTATATACTTATATAGGCACTTACTATTAACATAAGTTCTTCTCCTTTTCCTATCCTTATATAATATAGGGTTAACTTTTGTTATAGGCTAATAAAGTGAATATAACAGCTATACTATTATATAACATTAATGTTATACTTAATACTAGTACTAATCTTTATAAATTTATTGCTAAGATTATTTAGTATAAAGGCTACTTTTGCATAGTTTTAGTCTAGTTATATAGTTAGGCTACTCTAACCAACTATCTCTATAAGTATAGTTTAGCTTATAGGCCTTCTCCCTTTACTTAGTGCATTGTCCTTACTAGTTTCTAGAGGGGTTTATATAGTTATTATATATAGATAAGCTATAGTACTTATTATAAGTATAAGGTCTAATTTAGTCTTCCCAGATATATAGGGTAGGGGTTTCTTCTCTAGGGTAGATTAAATAGGGGTTGAACTTTATAGTTCCTCTATATAGATCTTATAATCTACCTTCTTAATAAAAGTATTTGCTCCTATAAAAACATATATATATATATATAAATAAGTAACTTTAGTAAGTATTATAGTCTAAAATAAATAAAAGATATATATAAAATAACTGTGAATATAAGAAATATATATAGTATATACTATAGGTAGAGCTATAAGCTCTATATAGGGCTAGTTTAGTCCACTAATACTTTAACCTTGATATTTAGCTTGTTAGTTAAAACAAGGGTCTCTAGGGTAGAGTTTAGACTCTTCTTTATACATGTATTAGCAGGATTATCCTTTCCATTAATCTAGTGGATCTTAGTAATCTCCCTTTTCTCGTACAATTCTTAAAGGGACATAATATCAATTATAAGCCTCTTCTTATTAGTTGTACCAAGTTTAACAAGGCAATTATATAGAGATTTTAAATCTATGTATATTACAACTGGAATAGGGGGTAGATCTAGAGTTTATATAATCTAGAGAAGTATAGAACTTAAGGCAATAGTATTATTAAAACCACTAACTATACTATATAGTTCACTGGTAAGTACACTTTGTATAACTCTTTTACACTTAATAGAGTTCTAATATATAATATTCCTATAGATTTAGAAGTTATATAAGTTCCTAGTATTATATTCTTTAGCTAGAATAATAAGAAATCTAAGCTAAGAGCTGAGATCTTTGTTATTAGCAAATAAACTATTAGTGAAAATAAATAGCTTCGTACGACGTAGATCTAGGGGAATAAACATTAAGCTATAATTATAGTGCTTAATTTGCTATAGGATTTGTGCATTTAAGGCTTTAATATCTTTATCCTTTAGCAGGACTATCTAGGCTATAATAGAGAGGTCAAATAAAGCCTCTAGTTAATATACTAAAGTAATATATACTCCTCTTGCTCTCTAGGTAACATACTACTATATTATATCTAGAGATAAGGGGTTAATTGCGTAAAGGTTCTTAGATTACCCTTTTTAGGTTAGTATAACCTTACTGTTAACTAGTATAATCTTCCCACTATTAAACTTAATAGGCTGTTTACTTAATAGGATAGTTTTAGGCTTTATATAGAAGTTTACCTTTACTAGTTCTTCTTCTTCCCTTTATATAAAAGCTAGTATAATAATACTTAATATATTATTAGTCTGTAGGCCTGTAATACCAAAAATTATTATTCCCTTATTAGTAATTAAGAGATATAGATTATATAAGGAGTTGAATATTTATAGTTTATCCCTATAATAATT
>ML977558.1:435484-451612 GCA_010015725.1 Amniculicola lignicola CBS 123094
AGCTCTATTAGTATAGAGGGTTATTAGATTAAGGGTTTATATAGTAGGTTTACTAGTGGATTATATAGAGGGGGAGCTAATAGTCTAGTTAGTATCTTAGGTACTATTATCTTAGTTCCTATAGGTCCTTCCTTATATAAGGTTAGTTTAGGTAGTAGCCTAGTAGATAAAACTATTAATAGTGTATAAGATTCTTAGGGTAGAAGTAGAGTTTCTATAAGATCTCTATTTACTAGACTTTTCAGTTCTATAGCTATTTTATAGTTTATCCTAATTATTCTATATAGTCCTTTATAGTTTATTATATCCCTAAGTTCTTATCTAATTATATAGTTAATATATTAGAAGTATTCCACTTCCTACGCATAGAAGTATTCCTTAAAGTTATTAAGGATTTAGTTAGGTAATCCTTTTAATTAGTAGATATTAGTAAGAATATACACAGCGTATATATTAAGGTAGAAGGTTAATAGGTCTATAGTTATATTAATCTAGTTATTCTAGTATTAAAGGCGTACAGTGCCTTAGAGGGTAGATATTCTAATAGTGGTTTCCTCTGACAGGTCCTTATATAAATATAGGAACTTTGCTTCTTCTTTACACAAATCTAATTAGTTCTTATCTAGGATTGGTAAACGTGTAGGCTGGCTAGCTTTAGCTGATATAGTATTAGCTAGTTAGTTAGGTTAAGCTATTATAGCGCTGGTGTTAGCATTAGCACTAGTATTTATTTATTTTAGTTGCTACTAGGTTTGTGTAGCAGGATTCTTAAGGTATATAATATACTATCTTCCTTTATATATTCTTAAAGGTTAATCTCTCTATTCTGTAGCTATGAATAGAAATAGTAATAAAATAGAGACCTTAGTAGAAGTTAGTTTTACTAAGGTATAACTCTATCTTTACTCTTACCAATTTACAGTTAAAGTTAATTAACTACTAATTAGTATTAAATAGACTTTAATATACGCTGTAGATAGGTAGCTCTATCCTAATATATATGTCTATAGTATATATATATATATAGGACGTAACTAGGTAGTATATAATTAGGGGTTAGTATTATTTATATCTATCTAGAGTTGGATGAAAGCTCAGCTTTTAGGTACCCCTTGCTAAGCCTCTATGCGGTTAATTACATAAGGTAAGCTTATATAATCCTATATACAGGCTAGTTAATACCCCTAAATTATCTATATATAGATATATAGAGTATTATTTTTATAAGTAATCTCTATAGTCTAGGCTTAGTAGATCTCTAAGGTCTCCTCCAATTAGCTGTATATACTAAGAATAGTATTATTAGTAGCTCCTAATTAGTTACTAAAGGTTGCTAAGTAATAATCTAATAGCCTCCTTACTTTATAAGATTAATAACATCTTGCTAGGATTCCCCTATTTTTTAATATAGGATATTTCTTCCTAAGTTGAAGTAGATATCCTCTAAGGATAGTTAATCTAGTAATATAATACTAGTAAAGAAGGATAGGATATAGGTAACCTCCCTTAATATAGTAGTTTTAATACTAGTAGGCATTAAGATTATAATATCAATATCTCTCTAACCTAATATCTATACTTCAGTAGGTCCTAATTAGATAATATTATCTAGTATTACTGGATATAGCTACCTAAATCTAATATAGTTATTAGTAATATAGATATTAGATCTAGGATCTAGTATCTAATAGTTAATAAGAGAAGAGCTATTATTACTAGCGTATAAGAAGGTAGTATAGGTCTTATTAGTTAATTAAGTACCTTAGTAGCAGTTACTTAAGTTAATTATAAAGTGATCTAGAGTACCTTTAGATAGAAGTAGTAAGGTCTTTTTCTATTAATTTTCTTAATCCAGCTTACAGCGGAGGCTGTTTACTTATACCTTTAATAGGATATCCTTGCCTTTTTTAGTAGTATTAAATTAAGTAATCTTAGCGCTTTTCTTAGGGTTAATAATAAATCTGCCTAATTTTAGATAAGGATTAATATATAGGTAGCTACTCTAGAAATAATCATCTCTATAGAGGTAGGGCTTATTAGGCTTTCTATTAATTAGAGTATTACCTAGCCTCCTTTTTCTATATAGAGATTCCTAATTATCTAGGGTAGCTATATAGGTGCCTCTAATAATATTAGCTTTTATTCTAGTTATTCTAATATAAGATAGGAACTTAGTAATTAACTAAGTTACCTCTATCCTAAGAGGTATATCTATCCTATAGTACTTTTCCTTACCTATTATTTTATATAATAATATAGCTCTATATTTACTATTAACTTGTTTAAAGGCTCTAAGCAGATCTTTCTAAGCTCTCTAGCTAGTAACATTAGGAAGATTGATTAATCTAGCGTTATTATAGGCAGTGATATATTCATTATACTAGTTTTCTATATTAATCCTTTATAAGCTTAGGGTATAAGCTTTTATATATTTATAAAGAATTTATTATTCTTAATTAATTATTAATAGTAAGAACCTTTGTTAGAGTACCTAAAGACGTTTATAAGACATTAAGAACCTCTTAATATAGGGTAATAGGTCTAGATAGATAGATTTAGTGATCTAAGCATAGATCTAATTAAGTTAATCCTTAGTTCAGTAAAATTCCTTTATCTTAGATAAATACTACGCCATCTGTATTCTATAGAAGTTGTTTTTATCTACTAATAGGTAGATAATCCTAGGCTATTAATCTGCCTAAATTATTACTTCCTACTGTAAGGCTGTTTACAGGGTATTATTATTACTATTAATTGAATCAGGTGTATAGAGCATTAGTTCTGGAGCCTTAGGCTCAATTAGTACCTATAGTAGGTTAACAGGCTTGTTAGGATTAATATATATCCAAACCTGTGCAGAGATTACTAGATCCTTGATTATGAAGAACCAGAGGTCCTATTAATTAGAGCCTTAAAGGATAACTCTATCAGCAAGGCTGACGTCATTGTATTTCGTCATTTTGTTTGTTGTTGATTAACGTGTTTGAGGTGATCAACCGTAGGGTTTTCGCGTTTAGTGAGGATTGATATCAGTGGAAAATTTGGATTGAAATTGATCGATATTGGTCGATATTGATTGATATTGATCGGTGAGGTAGGTGTCAACGACTAGGATAGATTACGGTAACGGATAGTAGAGATTAATAGAATTGAAGCTGATCAGTGAACTCAGCGGGTTGATATTGATTGGCTAGGCCGGGCTTATAACTGTAAGCTTGGTGGTGGTGCAGGTTGAGGTTGAAGGAATTGGTCCATTGTTCTGATCGATCGAGCTTGAGATACTGATATAGGCTAAGTACACGTGATGCCAAGATATATGCCAAGGCTTATATCCAGCTTACAGGTGTTATAGTCGACGTCGCGACCGTTACAGCTGATATCTCCGACCCTTTCGCATGCCCCAGAACATTAGCCCCGTTCGTAACTCCCTCATATACTGCATATCTCGTAATCACTTATTATTATCTATCCCCTTCCCCCCTCAAAACCTTACAAACTCTCCAAACCCCTCGTCTCCGCCCTTACTCCCCTTTTCCTCCTACCCCGACTATCTTCCACCATCCCCATTTCCTGCCCCCTATCCATATCTACTTTCCCCTCCAAACCCTCCCCCCAGACCCGTCCCCTCTGATGAAAACCCCGTATCCAATCTCTTCAGCGACGAGCCTCCTGTATTTTTTCTCCTCTTCCTAACGATGAGGAATATGATGACGAAGGCGAGGCTGATGACGAGGGCAGTGATGCCTATTCTAATGCCGATTTTGAGGGTGTTAGAGAGGGGGCTGGGTTTAGTGGATGTGTTGAGGGGGAGGAGGGTGGGGAGGGAGGAGGGGAGGGTGAGGGTTTGGGATGGGGTTGAAATGGAGGAGGAAGGGGGTGTGGGTATTGTTGAGGGTGATGAGGGGGTGGGTGTAGGTGTGCAGGTCGAGGGTGCGAGGGCGTTGATGGAGATATTTATCTGCGCGTAGACACTATACGCTTCTCCAATGGATCCGCCTAGTAGAACACTATGAGAAGGAGTTTGGTAGGGAGCCGGAGAAAGGGCGTGGAGGGAAGAGATGGAGTAGCGATGAGCTGAGATAGCTAGCTGAATAAGTTGAAGAGCTGAATGTTCACGAGTATACATTAGGAGTAATTTTAAAAGACTTCTAATAAGGTATAATTAGTAGGGTGGCAAATAGGTTGGGGTTGGGTTGGCTTACGCAAGACATAGACCCAACCCTAACCCTAACCCTAACCCATTTTTTAGTACTCACAATAGGTTAGGGTTAGGGTTGGGTTGTACAGACTATAGGTTAGGTTAGGGTTACCTTATATAAGACCTATCCCTAACCCAGCTGTAATAAAATACTATAATAATATGTTTTATAAGCAAGCGGGCTATATAAGTAAGTAGGCTACCCTACTAACTTTGTGTACCTCTATAGGTATATATCTTAACTATATTAAGAGATAATATAAAGATATTAATAAAATAGATTAAGTAGTACCTAGAGTATCTTTCTTATATATATATAAGTTATACCTAGTCTCTCTATACCTCTTATAGTGCACTAGAGCCTAGTAGCTAAGGCCTAATTACTCTCCACCTTAACACTATTTATACTCTTTCTACTAGTTAGCCTCCTTTTAGGTAAGTATATCCTCTCCCTCTCCCTTTATTAAGCTCCTATGCTTCTATAGCTACTTCTTTTTATATTACCTACACTTTATTACTACCTTATTAGCTCTTTTAAGACTAGTAATTTAATTATATATTAGCTTAGCTGAGAGTATTATTACCTCTGCCCCTTTCTTAAGCTAATTAATTACCTTAATAATTAAGGCTAGTAATAAGCTCTTATACTACTAAATATAATTATATATTAGTATTAATTAAGCCTTAAGCTTACGTATATTACTTAGTATTTAAGCCTCCTAGATAGTATCTAGTAGAGTAGTTAGTAAAGGGGTATAGAGCTATATATCTAGCTTTAATAGAACTATGTCTAGCTGGAGAGGTATAAGGCCTACGCCTTAAAAAGCTAAGTATATATTAGCTACTATAAATAATTATATAAAGGCTACCTTAAATACTAGCAGAAACTTAAGCTTAGTAATATAGTTAATATAGTAGTAGATTAGATCTTTAATCTTATAGCTGTATACGCGCTTTAGCACTAAGAAGTAGACTATATTAAGTAGCTATAGTAGGTGTAATAAGTAAGGTAGTATATAGAGTATATAGATATTATTCTCCTTATAGAGCTCTTAAAACTTAAGAGACTAGTAGCTCTTATAGCTATTAAGGATAAGTAGCTAATATATCCTAACTACCTTACCCTCTATATACTTAATAAAGTACTTTAGCTACTTAACTCTAAGCTTATTAGTTATCCAGCTATTATTACTAATAGTAATAGCCTAGTTATATAGGATATCCTCCTTATACTAGGTAGATAGGTAGTACTAGCTAGTAAAGATAATAAATAGTAGGATAGCCCAGCCAGCAGCGTTGATTCCCTAGATTACTATTACCTACTTATGATTATCTAGCTGGATAGCCTTTAGACAACCTCTCCTCTCTAACCCTATTATAATAAGCTAAGCTATAATCTTACCTATTATAAAGCTAGCCTTATTAAAGTTATAGACGTCCTTATTATAGATACTATACTTAGCCTTTATCTACTTAATAAGCTTAAACTAGCTCTTTATTAATATAGGATCCTTATATAGAGCTCTCTGCCTATTATAGGCTTAGTTGAAATATATTATAAGAGAGTCTATATACTTAACAAAGTTGCGTAGCTAGTAGATACTAACTTAACCTCTACTATATACAGCTAGTAGCTTATTAGCTATATTATAAATAGCTGCGTACGTAGGCATAAATCCACATTAATCTAGGTTAAGTATATAGCTAATAATTACCTCCTCTTCTAGCTAGGTAAGCTTCTTTAAGTTAGGCTAATAATTATATTAGGTAGGCTTACCACTGCATCAGCGTTATAGAGTAGTTTAGGGGACTTTGAATATCTAGGCAGTATATCTCTTAGTTAGTATCTAGGCTTAATTAAGAGCTAATATTATAAGGTGTATATTAGCCTTATAAGAGGCCTACTAGGCTTGTTTAGGGGTTGCTATAGTTAATAGAAGTTAATATATTATACAAAGTTAGTAGGGTAGCCTACTTGCTTATATAGCCTACTTACTTATAAAATACGTTATTAACAAGGCTATTAATTGTAATATTAATTAATATCCTTAGGCACCTTAATATTAATTAATATCCTAAGGTACCTTATTAATATCCTATGTTATAGCATTAATATTAATTAATATCCTAAGCTACCTTATTGATATCCTATGTTGTAGCTAGACACTTTGTTTACCTAACCCTAATACTTTATTTACCCTAACCTAGCCTAACCCCAGCCTAGCCCTAACCTAGCGCTTTAACTACCTTAACCTAACCCTAACCTAGTAATAGGTACCCTGAACCCATTTACCAGCCTAGCTAAATAATTAGTATCTAAGGAAATAGAAAGATAGATAAAGGGACCCTATATAAGTAGTAGTAAATAGTAATAAAGAAAACTATAAGCTTAGTAGTAGTGCAGGTTAAGGTTGAAGGAATTAGTCTATTATTATTAAATGGACTTCCTTCTATAAGGCGTAATAGGCGTATAATAAGGTATGCAAGCGCAAAGGTGGAAATCTATCTTCTATACACGTGTATTGGTACAGGCTCAATAGGGGCAATGCTTAATTAGATTGTAGTATTATTCATGTCTATCTAGATATAGCTGGGATAGAGGTTTTATATATAACCCCCTGCTAAGCCTTTACATAGGCGTTATATAATAAGACTATATAACTCTGTATAAGGGCAACGTATTACCCCTTTATTATCTATGTATAGACACTAGCAACTTTTTGTTTTTAGGTTACTTACTTAATAGTCCCAGCCGTATAATTCCCCTATATCCTAATATTTACTTGCATAATTACAGCATTAACTTTTAACTCCCCTTCTTAGGATCCTTATTACTATATAATCCTAAGGTACTACCAGTATTATACGTTTCCCTACCCCTTCCGGTATTATTATACATAATAGGTATTCCTATTAGGGCCTTCTCTATTAGTCTATATAGGTCTTCTCTATAGGTAGTTAGGTACCAATCTTGCAGTAATAAGGCTATTAATGTATAGTATTTACACTAAGGGATTCTGCAGGTACTATTAGCTAGTATCTATTAGTTGATTGAGAGCGATGTTGTATAATAGTAGCATTCGCTGGGGGTTTATCATAATAATGCTAGGGCTGTATCTTATGGTATCATAATACTTATATAAACAGAAGATGCTGACAGAGAGTAGTTTTTAGGCTACTCTAGTATATAGAGATGTAGGCAGAGTGGTGAGGTGCAAACGGAGGTGTACTCTATATATAATCCCCTCTAAGACCTCTCTTGTTCTTCTTTCCTTCATCCTTATTTTGAAATCCTTGATATACGATTATAGGCCTTTTCCTTTCTAAGTTTTTGTGCGATGTACTAACCCCTAGCAGAACTTTGAAATCTCTTACAATAGCTCTTATTCCTGCCAACTGTCCCTATAAGTGTAGTTCAGCTTACGGGCCTTCTCCCTTTACTTAGTACGTTGTCCTTGCTAGTTTCTAGAGGGGTTTATACAGTTATTATATATAGATAAGCTATAGTGCTTATTGCAAGTACAAGGTCTAATTTAGTCTTCCTAGACATACAGGGTAGGGGTTTCTTCTCTAGGGTAGATTGAATAGGGGTTGAACTTTATGGTTCCTCCGTGCGGATCTCATAATCTGCCTTCTTAATAAAAAACATTTACTCCTGCAAAAACATATGTGTATACGTATGAATAAGTGACTTTAGTGAGTATTATAGTCTGAAATAAATGAAAGATACGCACGAAATAACTATAAATATAAGAAATGTGTGTAGTGTATACTACAGGTAGAGCTATAAGCTCCATACGGGGCTAGTTCAGTCCACTAATACTTCAACCTTAATGTTTAGCTTATTAGTTAAAATAAGGGTCTCTAGGGTAGAGTTTGGACTCTTCTTCGTGTATATATTAGTAGGATTATCCTTTCCATTAATCTAGCAGATCTTAGTAATCTCCCTTTTCTTGTATAATTCTTAAAGGGACATAATATTAATTATAAGCCTCTTCTTATTAGTTGTGCTAAGTTTAACAAGGTAATTATATAGAGATTTCAAATCTGTGTATATTACAACTAGAATAGGGGGTAGATCTAGAGTTTATACGATCTGGAGAAGTATAGAACTTAAGGTAATAGTATTATTAAAACTACTAACTATGCTATATAGTTTACTGGTAAGTACACTTCATGTAACTCTTTTATACTTAATAGAGTTCTAATATATAATATTCCTACAGATTTGGAAGTTGTATAAGTTCCTAGTATTATATTCTTTAGCTAGAATGATAAGAAATCTGAGCTAAGAGCTGAGATCTTTATTGTTAGCAAATAAACCATTAGTGAAAATAAATAGCTTCGCACGACGTAGATCTAGGGGAATGAACGTCAAGCTATAATTATGGTGCTTGATTTGCTATAGGATTCGTGCGTTTAAGGCTTTAATATCTTCATCCTTTAGTAGGACTATCTGGGCTGTAATAGAGAGGTTAAATAAAGCCTCTAGTTAATACACTGAAGTAATGTATACTCCTCTTACTCTCTAGGCAATATACTGCTATATTATATCTAGAGATAAGGGGTCAATTACGTGAAGGTTCTTGGATTACCCTTTTTGGGTTAGTATAACCTTACTATTAACTAGTACAATCTTCCCGCTATTGAACTTAATAGGCTATTTACTTAATAGGATAGTTTTAGGCTTTGTATAGAAGTTTACCTTTGCTAGTTCTTCTTCTTCCCTTTATATAAAAGCTGGTGTAATAATACTTAATATATTATTAGTCTATAGGCCTGTAATACTGAAAATTATTATTCCCTTATTAGTAATCAAGAGACATAGATTATACAAGGAGTTGAACATTTATAGTTTATCCCTATAATAATTGTAGTAGGTTTTAAACTAGTATAGGCCTGATTCAGCTGCTCTATACAAAGGTTATATGATTTGAAAAATTGTGTTAGGGGGAAGGTTATCCCTTATCTCTGCTAGGGGTTTCGTATATAGTATATAAAGTAGCTTATCTATAGCCTAGATATATGCTTATGTAATATCCCTAAGCTTAAAGTATATTCTATACAAGGCTATTAGTAATAGTCCTACTACTAGGATAAGTCTCTAGCTTATCTACTAGATCATAGGTAACTAAGTAAGAATCTCTTCTTTCTCCTTATCTAAATAACTAGTAAGGACTAATCTAGACTTCTTATACAGCTGTGTACTCTTCCCTTTCACTTCCCTAACTATATAGAGGTTAAAGATATAGCCTTTATAAATAGCAGGGTTATATTATAGGATCTTAAAGGTGCTATTTACAATAAGAGCCTCTATCTCTATATAATCTGATTCTTCAAATAGTTATCTAGGGGTTGTGATGACTCTATCCATATAAAGCTTTATGGCTAGGGTATAGTTATCCTACTCCTTCTGTATAAGGAATACTTTATCTATATATTTATCTTCTTTATCTTTATATAGGGGTTGCACTTTCTATAGGTATCCTCTTATCCTTCTTAGGATAGTTAGTTCCCCTAGCAGCTTTTTAGAATTTTTAGCTTCTTTAGGCTCTTTGTATAGTGCTTCAATAATAGGGTTCTTCCTTAGGTATCTATGCTTCCTAGGTTTTAGAGCTTTAATTCGTACAGGTACTAGGGGATTAGGGTCCTTAATATCTAGTTCTTCTTTAGGTGCTGTATAATAGTATAGCTTAACTTGTATACACCGTAGTTTAATAGGTCTATTTTCTAGGTTAATAGTAACATCTCAGCTATTAATGCTCTTGATTTTATATAGTCCTTCCTATCCTCTGTGTTCCCTCTAGATTATTACTTTAGAACTAAGTGGTAGTAATAGGATATCGTGCGAGCTTGGCCTATTATGGGTATTTAACGTATAATTAATATTTACTTTTACCCTCTCTGTATACAGCATCTTTATAGCCTTCTTAACTACTTCAGCTTATATAGTAATATCTAGGGATAGTAGTAACATATTACTAATCCTTGGATATACTCTAAATACTAGCAGTATTGGTACTAGGCTATTTAGGCCTACAGTGTCATTTAAGGCCTTTACTGCTATCTGTAGGATGGCTTTATTATCTATATTATATCCTAGTTTAGTATATAGGATATTGTACGTACAACGCAGTAGGGTATATGTACATTCAACCTTTCTAACTGCCTAGTGAGCTTCCACTAGTATCTGCTTATATTCTACTCCTATAATCTTTGCATAATTATAGAATTCATCAGAATTGAAGTTAGTTCCTAGGT
Source organism: Amniculicola lignicola CBS 123094 (assembly GCA_010015725.1). Lineage (NCBI taxonomy): Eukaryota > Fungi > Ascomycota > Dothideomycetes > Pleosporales > Amniculicolaceae > Amniculicola > Amniculicola lignicola. Next base: position 445,944 of record ML977558.1, read on the forward strand.
TATGTACGATGTAGTCTAGTAGGCCTTAATATACATTAATCTAATACCTGTAGAGTACATCCTAGGTATCTTATATAGATATAGATTTAAGGAAGATTGTAGCTTAGAATAATGTATCTACATTAATAATATAGAGAATATCCTTTCTACTAATTCGTACGACGTCTATAATGATCTCATAGTTGAAGTTAACATTATCCTTGATACTAAATTTAAATCGGCGTAGTACTGGGTTATACAATTAGTAGTAATAGCAGAATTTCTAGATTTCTTCTAAGGTAATATAGTTAACCTCGTAGCTAGTGTAGGTAAGTATTCTATAAAGCCTCTCTATATAAGGGTATCTAAAGTATTGGTATAGACATTAAAGTTGTATCTCTATAAAGAATAATATAGTCTTAATCTTGCTAATATTAAAGAATAGGTATCCCCACTTTTGTATAATAGGGATAGTACTATTATCTTTGCATATAATTACATCTAGGGTATTATTATAGTATACTCCTAGTCTATCTGCGTCTGTAAGGCATAGGAGGAATAGGGTTAGTATATCTAGGATATAGTATATAACTATTCTAATTGGATTCTTGATTCGTATGGTACTAATAGATCCTCTGGATCCTTAGCTACTAAAGCTAATGTTGGCTAATCCTAGGGTCCAGTTAATCCTAGTTTAGGGGTACTCTTATATATATACCTCTAGTTGTGCCTTACTAACTATAGATACTATAGCAGCGCCTGTATCCCACAGTTTACCTTGGTATATTATATGATAATAGTTATCTAAAATGAATTAATTGGTAACCTCCTACTTCTTAGCATTATAGATATCTTCACCTATTATATAGTAGAGATATAATATTGTAGTTAGGAAGTTAACTGCTTGTTCACTATCTTTAGGGTCGTTGTCCTTGTCGTTATTAAGATTCTAGTTACTAGCCTCTCCCTTGAAATCTTGTATATACAATATAATATACTCCTCTAGGGGAGCTTCAGCGTTAAATTGCTTATACATAGCTATATATTATTACTTTACACGATTCAGTTCTGTATAAGGATAGTTTATAGACTAGTATCCTTCCTTATAGTATATAAAGTACTTTTTCTTTGTGAACTCCGTGCGAAGGTCCCTTAGGGGTCGGCTTTATCCCCATAAACGTTAGGATAGGAATCTACTATAGAAGTTGGATCTTAGGTAATTAGAAAAGTACTTTTAGTCTATATAGTATGCCTCTCCTAGTTCCTAGAGATATTAGCCTATCTAGTAGTCTATACTAACTTATAGTACTATATAAAGGTTACTGAATAGTCCTTTATAGGACTAGTTATTAGAGAATATAGCTTGTTTAAATTCTAGTTGTCCTCTGTAAGCTTGCATAACAGCAGTATATAGTAGTTAATCTCCTTAGAACTATATCCCTATTACCCTCTAGGCAAGTGTAAACTTATTAATAAGTAGTTCCAATACTTTATATAGTATCTTATTAGGGTTCTCTTTTTGGTAGTATACAAAGGTTAATAATATCTAGTTAGTATAGTACTAATTATAATTGACCGTTGTATTAAAGTAGGTATATAGGGTAGTATATAGGTACTTCCAGGTGTAATTAGGTCTAATGTTGTGAATATAATACATTGCTACATAATCCTCTAAGATATTAGGGAAGATATTAGAGTACTATGTCTCCTGTATATCAAGGCAGTAGTATAGGTTAATAAAGATTTATACCTTATTAGCTAGTATATTATACAGTTTACCTATATAGTTGTTATATTTATTCTAGGCCTTCTAGAATACTACCATCTTTTTAGGTAGAAGCCTCTTATTAGTATACTTATAGATTAGTAGGAGTATATATAGGCTATAGGTATTCTAGTACCTAAGCAGTTCATACAGAGTAGGCTATAGCTAATAGTATAGGGATAGTTATCTTAGTAGGTATAGAATAGGTAATAGAGATAGTCTATAGGGTAGATTATATAGTAATCCTTAGGGTATCCCTATAGGGGTGGGTTTATATAAAGGTATAGAGGGTTTAGGTATATAGAGTTTAGGTATATACAAAGGTACTATAAGTATAGTAGGTTAATAATTAGGTGGGATTATATTTATATCTCCTTATAATATATTGTACAGCTCTATAGTAGTATTATCTATTATTCCCTTTAGGCTGTATACCCCTTTCTTCTCTATAGTAATCTTTAGTTCCTATCTAATTGCATAATTTATCTATAAGAAGTATTCTCTCTTCTATCCTCTAAAATCTTCTATGAAAGCTTATAGGGCGTTCTTGCCTATAGTAGTTATTATATAAAGGTTAATAAGTGCGCATCCAGCGTATAAGGATAGTTGGATGTTTAATAGGTTATTATCTATATTAATATAATCCATCCAGTATCGTAGTCGTATGGCGCCTCTTAACGTCTTCTTAGTAATATTAAGGCTTTCTGCTATGTCTTTGTATATGTTAATATACTTAGACTCTTCCTTAGGTATGTCCTTCTTGTTATTGTTGTTGGAGGTAGGCTATAGGGTAGTTGTATCAGGGGTTGCGTTAGGGCTTGCTATTATAGTAATGGCGTTGTTGTTGTTTTGTGCCGTTGGCTTGTTTATATAGCAAGGTTTTTATTTTATACGATTCGTACTATCTTCCTACACACTGGTTCAGCATGTAATCTAATCTCTCTATTATACGTGCTGGTTTAGCAGGCTTAATAGGTAATAAAACAAAGGTCCTTGTTGATTTACTAGGACAAGACTCTGTCTTTACTCTTGCTAATTTGCAGTTAAAGTTAATCAACTACTAATTAGTATTAAATGGACTTCCTTCCACAAGGTGTAATAGGTGTATAATAAGGTACGCAAGCGTAAAGGTGGAAATCCATCTTCTATACACATGTATTGGTACAGGCTTAATAGGGGCAATGCTCAATTAGATTGTAGTATTGTTCATGTCTATCTAGATATGGCTGGGATGGAGGTTTTGTACGTGACCCCCTGCTAAGCCTTTGTATGGGCGTTACATAATAAGACTATGTAACTCCGTGCGAGGGCAACGCATCACCCCTTTGTTATCTACGTATAGACAATTGTTCTAATTAATTAAGCTTGAGATACTAATATAGGCTAAGTACACGTAATACTAAGATATATACTAAGGCTTATATCCAGCTTATATACCCCCTTTAGATTTAAACTTATTTAAAGCTAATAACTTAGCTAGTTTATCTATATAAGGTTTTAATGGATATAAGTAATAATATTAATAATATTAGCCTTAATAAAACTCTCTAAAACCTAGCTTTACTAGTAAAATAAGAGAAAGAGTATCTAATATATATAGGAAATATAGGAAATATCTTTCTTATCTTAATAGGGTTAGTGGTTTATTATCTTAATAAGGCTGATTTTTCATCTTAATAAGGTCAGTGGTTTATTATCTTAATAAGGCTGATTTTTCATCTTAATGAGGTTGGCAGTTTATTATCTTAATAAATAAGGTTGCCTATTTTTTATCCTAAGGAGGTCACTAAATAAGGCTACCTATTTTTCATCCCAAGGAGGTCACTAAATAAGGCTGCCTATTTTTCATCCTAAGGAGGTTCGTTTGGTTAATTTATTTTAATTAGAAATTTTTCTATATATAGCAAGGATAGCTAATTCTTATAGTATTACTAAGGAAGGAGCTTTGTAAGGCTATTAGCTGGCTAATTATTTAATTGGATATAGGCTAGATTAATAGTATTATTCTATACTCCTTCTTAGAGCTAGTGGTAATAGATATCTATATAATATAGGGTAGTTTTTAGTCTAGGCATTGCCTTAGTAACTAGTTAGATTGTTTATTTATTATTATAATATAGGATTTGCTCATTATTAGGGTTGAACTTAAGGTCTTTAAATACTTACTACTACTAAATTAACTTAGTACCAGCTAATAAGGCTGTAATTAGCTCTGCCTTAATTATTAATTTAGTAATACAGCGTTATAGGGTTACCTTCCAATTAATTAGTCCTCTAAATAGGAAGAAGATATAACCCTAAGAGCTTTTATGTATTATTTTGTAATCTGTATAGGAGGCGTCAGCTACTCTAAGGAAGGTAGGTTCCTTATTAATATAGGCTAAGTTAGTTGTAATTGATAAATTATAGCAGATTAATAGATCCCTTATTCCTATAAGGTAGTTAATTACCTAATAGGCTATAGTAATATAATAAGACAATAGATTTATAAGAAACTCAGCTAATTTAGAGTGAGATTTTGTAATATCAGGTTATAATACTACTATAATATATCTAATTAAGCCAACCAGCTGAGAATATTAATATATATTTACTTAATCTATAGGCTAGTTAGATAGAAGCAGCTCCTTAATAGGCATCAGTGTTAGTAGAAACCTTTTTCTAGTAATTAACTTAGAGGATTAAAATCTAAGGCTAAGTTTATTAATATATAAAGCTTATAAGAGCCAAATTTACCCTATTTATTAATCTCTATAGATTTATATCCCATAGAAGGTTAATAGGTCTCCTAGAGCTCTAATCTTATATTTCTTAAGTAGTTTCTGTTTAAAATCATCCATTACTGTAATATAGGCTAGTTTTACTAGAATAACAATATTATTAATATAGAAGAAGATAATCAGCTAATTAGATATCTATAGGTAGGGAGTATCTTTTATTAGTATAAGGCCTAAGGCTAAGAGTATCTTAGTTAGTTCCTAATACTATAGAGCTAGTAAGGACTTCAATCTATATAGGGCTTACTAGAGCTTCTAGAGGTAATCTATATCTGAAAAACCTTTAGGTAGTAAGTAGTATATAGGGGTTGTAAGCTTTACGTTGGTAAAGGTATTTATAGTATTATATTAATAGATCTCTATATTAAAGTAAGCTGTAATTACTATAAGGCCCCTAAATATCCTTACAGCTAGTATAGCTGTATAGGTATCTTTAGCTATTAATTATAGGTTACCTCTTACATAGATCTAAGCCTTATATTTCTATAGATATCCTTTATTATCTAGCTTGTATTTAAATACCTATATAAGTAGTAGAGCCTTAGGCTTAGCCTAGTTATTGAAGTCTTCCTAGGTAATAAGCTAATAGGTCTCTTTTCGCTTTATAGTAGTAATCTCAAGCTGTATTACCTAATGAAAGCCTTGTTTATAAGGATATTAAAGCTTTTTAACCTCCCTAAGGTACTTAGGCTTAGGAGGTAACTTGCTTTAATAGAATTGAGTTTTTAAGCTATTAATTAATGTTGATACAAAGGTAGCCTAATATTTGTTAATTATATAACTCTTATTAAGCTTCTAAGCAGGTTTTCAAGCTCTCTTTATACCCTATAGAAGGATATATCCTAAGCTAATATTAGCGTTAATTAATTCCTAGTTTAGAGCAATATTCTTCTACTTCTATAATAAGGATAGAGGTAGGGTTAGAAGCCCCTAAGGGAGCTGGTTAAGCCCCTAAGTACTTTCCTAATTTTAACTATATAGATCCTTTATAGCAGTAATATACCTTAATAAGCTTAAGGTAGGATTAATATCCTCTAGCTAAGGCTCTTAATTAATCTTATCCTTATTAGATAATTCCTTATTATCTACTATAATTGTATAGATTACCTACTAAAGCTTAGTACCCCTAAGTTAGTCTAATATATCTT
>ML977558.1:460124-657461 GCA_010015725.1 Amniculicola lignicola CBS 123094
GAAGCACTAATTACTAATAGTACCTTTAAGATCCTCTAATTTAACCTAGCTACCTACAGAGGCCAAATCTTCAACCTATGTATAGTTAGAGAGATTAAGGGTAAGAGTACTTAGCTATACAAGAAGTCCTAGCTTATTTTTACTAGATATTTAGATAAGGAAAAGGAGGAGATCCTTACCTAATTACCTACAATCCAGTAGATAAGCTAGAGACTTATCTTAGTAATTGCACTATTGCTAATTACCTTATATAGTATATATATTAAGCTTAGAGATATTACCTAGGCCTATGTTTAGGCTACTAATAAACTGAGTTATATATTATATACAAAGCCACTAATTGAGATAAGGGATACCTATCCTCTAAACACTATTTTCTGGATTGTGTACCCGTTATATGGAGCAGCTAAGTCAGGATTATACTAGTTTAAGACCTACTATAATTACTACAGGGAGAAGCTCTAAATACTTAATTCTATATATAATCTATGCCTTCTAATTATAGATGAAGGACCTACAACTTTTAGCATAACAGGCCTCTAGACTAATAATACCCTAAGTATTATTACCCCCTTATTCGCACGAAGGGAAGAGGATAAGCTTGCTAAAGCTGCCTTCTAAGTAAAGCCAAAGACTATCCTTTCGCCTAATTAACCAATTGAGTTCAATAGTGGAAAGATTACCCTTGTGAAAGGGAAGGTTATCCTAACTTAGAAGGGATAATTAAAGAACCTCTACGTGATTGATCCTTCTGCCCTAGATATAATATAGTAATATATTACCTAATAAGTAAGAGGAGTGTACGTTGCATTAGTGTATTAACCTAAAGCTTTATTTGATCTTTTAACTGCAGCCTAAATAGTCCTACTAAAAGATAAGGATATTAAAGCTCTTAACGCACAAATCCTATAGCAAATTAAGTACCCTAACTGTAGCTTAATATTTATCCCCTTAGATCTACAGCGTACGAAGCTATTTATCTTTACTAATAGTTTATTTGCTAATAATAAGGATCTTAGCTTATAACTTGGATTCCTTATTATTCTAGCTAAAGAATAAAGCAAGGGAGACTTATATAATTTCTAGATCTATAGCAATATTATATATTGGAACTTAATTAAGTGTAAGAGGGTAATAAGGAGTATACTTGCCTCTAAGCTATATAGTATAGTCAGCGGTTTCAACAACGCTATTGCACTAAGCTCTACACTTCTCTAAGTCACCTATATACTAGTATTACCCCTAATACTAGTTATTATATACATAGATTTGAAATCCCTATATAATTGCCTTGTTAAGCTTAGTACTACTAATAAGAAGAGGCTTATAATTAATATTATGTCTCTTTAGGAATTATATGAAAAGAGGGAAATTATAGAAATTTGATAGATTAATAGTAAAGATAATCCTACTAATACGTGCATGAAGAAGAGTCTAAATACTATAATAGAATCTCTTATTTCAACCAACAAGCTTAATATCAAGGTTGAGGTATCTGTGGATCGCACTAATCTAGTATAGAGTACTTAAACTCTAAAACCCCTCTGTATATAACACTAATTCCCTATATTACTTCGTACTTTCTATATATATATTTCTTATCTGCTGGATATAGATATACTTACTAAAGTTACTTATTTATATAAGGGAATATTGTATATGTTTAGAAAGCACTTTTCATTTAATATATATCAAAATACCTCCCCCCCCTCCTTCCCTATCCCCTCCTCCCCCAGAAAACCACAGAGAAGAATATTACACTAGGTGTAATGCTGGTAGTATGCACTATGTGACTGCTATATACAGGAACTATAGGCACCTGCCTAGTAACTAGGCAGCATGTAATAATCCTTAAATAGAGAGGATCTGGAATTACTACTATAGCGCTGTATATACGGAGTTGCATACAGAGCCCTGCAGCTCTAGATAAGTAGTGTATAGAAGTAACCCTCCTAGCGCACAATCTTGGCTATGAAAAGCTAGAGGTTGGTGCTAGTAGCAATAATTACAGCAACGTTATATAAGGGCAGGGTAGTGATAGTGGTCTCATCGGCCTACAAAAAAAAATATATCAGATACTATCTAAACACCGCATAAAAGACAAGGCATATACATTAATGCAGAGACCCTATATAAACTGGTGACCCTACTGGGTCCTAGTGGGCAGGATAACCCACCAGCGGCTGCCTAGAGTAATAGTAATGGCTATAGGGCTAGTAAGGCCCTATTAGGCGGGAGTGGGCTGAAGAGCTATTATATAAAGGTCTACCACAAGTTAACTAATAAATTAAAAAGCTGCTAGATTCTAGAATGTACAGAAGAAGATGTAGAGGAGAGAATAAAGAAGAGAAGCAAAAAGGGGGAAATCTCCCAGAATCTTATACCTGGATGGCCTCCCTAAATAATGGTAATTACTACTTATACCTCCTTATGGATTAGTTAATTAACTTATTATCTAACGTACCTCTATTCGTACTCTATAATGCAATAACTTGCTCAACCCCTCTTTTAACGCACCTCTGTTTGTACACTGCGTCCTAATAAGCATATTTTAACTTGCTTAATCTTAAGGACTATTTACACGCTCTAGCTATTCACTAGATCTAGCTATAGAAGCTCTCTATACTAACTTACTAACTCTACTAGCTATTTATATAGGAGCCTAAGCTATAAGGGGTGTAGACTAGGCACTAGAACTGCAAGATTTCGATTATTAATTAACATGCACTAGCGAATTACATCTATATAACCCCTTAGTAGAAATGGCTTTTATAGAGAGCCTTATCTCTAGGCAAGATCAAGGTCTGACCGCCCTAGATAAGGGTATAGATAAATTAGGTAAACCTTCCTAACCTGAGGTATATAAGGGGCTTATACAATATATAGGGCTAGTAAGGGAGGATATAGATTTAATATTGTAATTAGGTATCTAGAGACTATAACTAAAGGAACGTATAGATAAAGTAACTTAATTAATAAAACAAAAAGTTGCTAGTGTCTATATATAGATAATTCAGGGGTATTAACCAGCCTGTATATAGGATTATATAAGCTTACCTTATATAATTAACTGCATAGAGGCTTAGCAAGGGGTACCTAAAAGCTGAGCTTTCGTCCAACTCTAGATAGATATGAATAATACCAACCCCTAATTACGTACTACCTAGTTACGTCCTATATATGCATATATACTATAGATATATATATTAGGATAGAGCTACCTATCTGCAGCGTACGTTGAAGTCCATTTAATAATTATACTAGTTTTCTATATTAATCCTTTATAAGCTTAGGGTATAAGCTTTTATATATTTATAAAGAATTTATTATTCTTAATTAATTATTAATAGTAAGAACCTTTGTTAGAGTGCCTAAAGACGTTTATAAGATATTAAAAACCTCTTAATATAGGGTAATAGGTCTAGATAGATAGATTTAGTAATCTAAGCATAGATCTAATTAAGTTAATCCTTAGTTTAGTGAAATTCCTTTATCTTAGATAAATACTGCGCTATCTATATTCTATAGAAGTTGTTTTCATCTACTAATAGGTAGATAATCCTAGGCTATTAATCTACCTAAATTATTACTTCCTGCTATAAGGCTGTTTATAGGGTATTATTATTACTATTAATTAAATCAGGTATATAGAGTATTAGTTCTAGAGCCTTAGGCTTAATTAGTACCTATAGTAGGTTAACAGGCTTATTAGGATTAATATATATCTAAACCTATGCAGAGATTACTAGATCCTTAATTATAAAGAACTAGAGGTCCTATTAATTAGAGCCTTAAAGGATAACTCTATTAGTAAGGCTAATATTATTGTATTTCGTCATTTTGTTTATTGTTGATTAACGTGTTTAAGGTAATCAACCGTAGGGTTTTCGCGTTTAGTGAGGATTAATATCAGTAGAAAATTTGGATTGAAATTAATTAATATTAGTTAATATTGATTAATATTGATTAGTAAGGTAGGTATTAATGACTAGGATAGATTAATAGATAGTAGAGATTAATAGAATTGAAGCTGATCAGTGAACTCAGCAGGTTAATATTAATTAGCTAGGCTAGGCTTATAACTGTAAGCTTAGTAGTAGTATAGGTTAAGGTTAAAGGAATTTGTAATAGTTAATAGGCTATACCAATTGTAGGATAGCGTCTTAGCTCAGTGATTAATATATAGTTGACTTAATAGCCTAGCTCTAACAATTAACCCAGTTCTTCTCCCTAATATCTGCCTTATTAATCCACCGTAATAGTTATAAGCCTAGGAGCCTTTAAATAGGCTGTGTTTAATTAATATCCACTTAATCAACCTACCCCATCAACTATAGATGATTCAACCAACTATATAATTACAAGGTTATTAGTAATCCTTAATAAGCTAGAGGACTAGCAGACGTGGCTGTAGCTTAGAAGGAGCTTAGCTAATTACCATGGGATATAGGACTATGTAGATCTAACTAAGGAAGAGGTAACTCTTAAGAATCTAGAGGATAAGGCTAAGAGCAGTTAGCTAAGTAAGCTAAAGATTACAGATCTCTATAAAGGAGATAAGGTAAAGACAAAGATAATAAAGGACCTAGCAATAGACCTATTAAGATTCCAGGTGTATTAGTTCATAATAGCTTAGTACGATAAGAAGCAGGCAGGCAACCTAGCTAAGGAAAAGAAGCTAAAGGACCTAGCTAATAAGATCCAATAAACAATCACAAAGCGTTACCTCTACCTAATTGATAAGTGCAGGACTATACAGGAGATGCTAAAGACCCTAAAGACCTACCTCAGCTAGTTGAATCTTAATTGAGAATATACCCTACTAGTAAGATATAAGAAGCTTAAGGTTGTTCTAAAGTGAGCTAACCTAGAGGATTGGCTAGCCTAATAGCTACGTCTTATACTACTACTTAAGGCTACTAACCTTACTAAAGCGTTAAGATATTAATAGTAGAAGGCCTTCCTACTAGCAGTAAGGCCTCTTAATAACTTATAGGCGACTTAGCAGCAGTTAGAGCTCCTCTAAGCTAAGATTAAGGGCTATACCTAGACAGAGATAGTAGAGCTTATTACGGAGTATACTACCTTCTATAGGATAAACTACCCTATAGCAGTAATGATTAGAGGTAGCTTATATATAGTAGTAATGCTTAGTATAGCTACTTAGGATAGGAACTAGCAAGGCAACTAGTAAGGTAGCTAGTAAGGTAGCCAGCAAGGTAACCAGCGATTGAACCAGGCCCCTAACTACTTCTGTAAGAAGACCTACTAGTAGGTAGACTACCTATATATTAATCCTACTGTAAGGAATTAAGGATAGAAGCTAAAGCCCTTAATTAAGCTAGTGTATAAGGCTATTATTGAGTCAGATTTATACCTAGGCTATACGCTAGCCTAAACTGTCAAGCAGTATACTGAGGCATTACCTGCTAGGAAGAATCAAGGCCTAAGAGACCTTAATAACAACTTACAGCTACCAGTAATAGTATCTAGATATGCCCTAAAGGTCTTTAACACTACTACTTAGGAGGTCCTACTAATGCTAAGCAATTAATAGGTAATAGACCCTAGATTAGATACCTATGTAGTAAACAGCAAGGTGTTTAGATAGGAGACTACCTTAATGGGTAGCCCCAACAACAAGATTATTACTAGTAGAGAAATTAGATTAATTACTAAGTAGGGAATAGTAATCCTTACTATTAATATACCTTAAGGTAGTAAGATAGTAAAACTTAATTAGGTTACCTATGTCCCTAGATTCTATATAAATATTATAGGCCTATCTAGATATAGGAACAGTGGGATACACTTTAACTTAGGTCAGAACCTACTGTATAAGCGATTAGATTAATCAGAGCAATTAGCTTAATCAGCTTAATCAGCTCAATTAGCTCGATTAGATCAATTGGATTAGAAGAGGATAGTAGCCAACCTTGAGTTCACCAGAGGTCACTGGCTAATTAACTCTAATCCAGCTGCTAGGCCTTAGCTGCAGCTAGCCTAAGTCTTTATAGTAGCCTTAAAGATAGATAGAGCTCTACTTTAGCTAACCTATAAGGAAGCTTATAGATTGTATAGGTACCCCAGTAAGAAGGCCATTAAGAAGCTCCCTAAGAACGTTAACGGTATTAAGCTTATAGGATATAGATCTATACCTATAATGACAGAGTGTGAGATATATATCTATACTAAGCTATATCAGATTATTAGTAGAAGATTAGCTAGAGAGCCTACTTAGGCGCCGTTTAAGTGTCTTAGGATAGACCTGATCCAACTAATAGAGACTAAGAAGTAAGGATATAGAGGAGATAGACTCTTCTTCTACGCTATCTATAAGAACTCTAAGTACTATAAAGGAGAGGGAATACTAGATAAAACTAAGGTTACCCTTACTTATGTAGTAAAGAGACTTCTTACTAAGATCCTCACCTAGTATAGTATAAAGGTGAAGAGCGTCTAGGTAGACTCTAAGAGAGGCTACGCCAACCTGTAGGGGATACTTAGAGACCTAGGGATTATTACTAAGTGCAGAGCCACTAAGGCTTAATTAGGCCTACCTAAGTGAGCTGGGAGGACGATTATTACTCTAGTAAGAGTAGTTTATATATAGGCCAACCTACCTAAGGAGCTTGCTATAGAGATTACTCAATTAGTAATCTATATAATTAACTGAACGCCTACAGAGGTACTAGGGTAGAAGACTCCCTATAAGGTTGTGCGAGGCATAAGGCCTATAGTAGCTTACTTTATTACTATTGGTACTCAAGCATATATCCTTAATACTAAGGTTCTACGTAGAGACAAGCTGGAATTAAGAGTACTAATTAGCTATCTAGTAGGATATAACTCTACCAATATCTTTAGGATCTAGATACCCTTACTAAGGAAAGTAATCTATATAAGAGATGTTGTCTTTATAAAGGGTACTATATAGTATAATTAGGAGACTTAGTATAGTAAGAGATCAAGGATAGAAGAGCTGGTGGAGGTGATTAAGCTTAACAAGCTAAGCAACTATACTTAGGAGGTGATTAATCAGCTACTTGATTAGTCTACCTAGTAGTTACTAACACTAGGATTAATTGCCCTATTAAGAGCCTACAAGGTATTAAAATCCAATAAGCTATTAGATAATACTATAGATAATACTAGCTGAGATACTCTCCTAACACCAAGTTGCACTCCATTACCTAATCAATTAGATTAATCTAATTAACCTAATTAATCTAATCAATCTGATTAACCTAATTATTAGATTAATACTAATTAACCTATTAGACCTACCAGCTACCCTAAGCCTAAGCCTAAGCCTAAGCCTAAGCCTTAGTAGGAGCCTTAGCTATAGAAGTATAGTAGTAGAAAATAAGTAGCTCCTTAAGATTAGCCTAAAGGATAGGAGATACTACTAGCAGACGTAGTAGCACTAGATTAAAGCTAGAATAATGCATTAAGAGCTAATAAGATAGGAGGCAGTGTTACTATAGTAGGGAAGAGATCCTAGAAGCTACCTAGCTGCCTAGGCTATATAGTACTAGATAAGAGCTATAGATTCTATATATAATTATTTCTAGCTTAGCTGTATCTAATAGCCCTCTCCTTAGCCCTAATAGGAGAAGCTCTATAGTATAAGAGATACTATACTAAGATACTAGTTATACTAAACCACTTTAAGAACCTTAAGACTTACTTATTTGGAAAGGAGTTCTTAGCAGCCTACTAAGAGGAGGTGGAATCAGTCTAGTAGAGGGGTATTCTAGGGAGATTAGTAAGCAAGCTAATAGTAGGAGCTGAGATACTCCTACTATAATAGGTATTTATATACAAGTTTAATAAGGATAGGTATCTATATAAGTTTAAGGCCTGCCTAGTTATATATAGTAATCTCTAGTAGAGCTGGAATAATACCTACGCAGCTACGCTGGCTGCTTAGATATTTAGATTCTTAATAGCAATTACAGTAGCCTTTAGCCTTAGAGCCTTCTAGTATAATGTATGGAACGCCTTCCTCAATGCACCAATTAATTAACTAATCTATGTGAGAGCTCCTGAGGGCTTTAAGGATCAGCTTAGCCAGATACTAGAGCTCTGCTATGCCCTCTATAGCCTCTAAGATACACTAGTACTGTAGTATAAGTACCTTATAGTAGTGCTTAATTAAGCAGGACTAAGCAAGGTTACTAGTATCCCCTGTCTCTACACCAGCCAGTACCTAATTATCTTCTTCTTTATTAATGATATAGTGATACTAGTACATCTAGATCACATGATATATTAGGAGAGCCTAGAGAAGGTCCTCCTATCTACCTATAATGTACGATGCCTAGGAGACCTAAAGTAGTTCCTAGGGATAAGAGTTGTTAGAGACCTAGCTATAAAGAAGATATAGCTAGTATAAGACTTATTTATTGATAAGGTAGTTAATAAGTTTAATATTACAATACCTAGGAAGGTAGATTAATTAGCTTAATCAGCTTAATTAGCTTGATCAGCACTAATGTATAAATCCTACCTATTACTAAGCTTAGAACCACTAGATATAGATTGGACGAAGGAGTACAATCAGCTAGTAGGATCTATAGCCTTTCTTGTATCTATAATAAGACCTGACGTAGCTTATACCTACTCAGTCCTCGCTTAATATCTATAAAACCCTAGCTAGCAGCACCTATATACAGCCCGCAAGGCGTAGGAGCACATAGTAGCTACTAAGTACCTTGCCCTATATACTACCAGAGATTAGGCTGTACATCAGATATACGTAGGCAGAGATATCAATTAAGATTAGGGAGACCTATATCTAGGAGAACCTATCTTCTTCAGAGCATCAGACGCAGCCTTTAGTGATAATGTTGAGAGTAGAAGAAGCTCTCAGGGGTATCTGTTTAAGCTCTATAGGATAATAATTAACTAGAAAGTAACCCTGCAACGTTGTATTACTAAATTAACTACTAAGGTAGAGCTGATTACCCTATCCTCAGCCTCTACAGAGATTGAATAGTAGAGCAAGGTATTTAGATTAATCAACCTCAGGATTAATTAGAGACTAATACTGTACTGTGATAACTAGCAGACAGTAGGAGCTATTACAAAAAGTGATGAGAAGCTTTACACGAAGCTAAAACACGTGGATATCTATAGCCTATAGTTACGTCAAGAGTATACAGAAGGTCGGATCTACGTTAAGTGGAAGCCTACTTCAGAGATGCTAGCCAACAGCCTTACTAAGGCACTACCTCGTTAGAAATACTAAGAATTCGTGAGGCAGCTTGGTATAGAGGATATATCCAACCTAATTACTACTACTAATTGACCTAGCTAGGCCTCAGAGGGGAACCCTGATCCTACCAACCTCGGCTGCTAGTACTAGGACCTAGGGGGTGCTACTACACGGAGTATTACGGATTTCCTATTTGGGTATAGTATATAGCTTTAGAAAACAACATTAACAGGGCTCGTAAAGGCTAGCTTTGGTCCTACTTGCAGCTGGGGGGGTATATAATAGTTAATAGGCTATACCAATTGTAGGATAGTGTCTTGGCTTAGTAATTGATATATAGTTAACTTGATAGCCTAGCTCTAATAATTAACCCAGTTCTTCTCCCTAATATCTGCCTTATCAATCCACTGTAACAGAATTAGTCTATTGTTCTAATTAATTGAGCTTAAGATACTAATATAGGCTAAGTACACGTAATGCTAAGATATACTAAATCTTATCAGCTGGTATATGGCCTTGCCTGATGTATACCTACACCAGAATTTACTAAATTTTAATATTATTGTAACTCCACTAATATAGACCGTATTAAGGAAGCGCTTACATATTTAGAATCCCTAGAGCTAGGAGAATCATTTAGTTACACTGAAGTAGCTAAAGAATATAGTATTAAGAGAAGCAGGCTGTCAAAGCGCTAGTGAGGTATCTAGGGCTCTTATGCTGCATAGTATGAAAATCAACAACTACTTAATAAATAGTAAGAGAAGGAGCTTATAAAGTATATTAATTACCTCTATAGCTGTAGCCTACTACCTATAAAGTAATAGCTACGCAACTTTACCTTAGAAATCTATAGTAGAGAAGTAGGCAAAGCCTAGCTAGATCGCTTCCTTAAGCGTCACGAAATCTCTCTAGTTTCTTACTAGACCTTTAGCCTAGATTATAATAGGAAGAGTACTAATTCAGCCTTTAAATATAAGCTCTATTTTAAGCTTCTTTAGTAGAAGATTTAAGAGTATAGGGTACAACTATAGCATACCTACAATATAGATAAGAAGGGCTACCTTATTAGTGTACTCTTAAGAACAAAGCAAATCTTCTTAAGATAGAAGTATAAGGAAGGTACCCTTAAGCAGGCTATTCAGGATAGCAACTATAAGTAGATAACCTATATTACTTATATCTATGCTAATAGATCTACCCTACCTCTAAGCCTTATCTATTAAGCTACTACTAGTAATATTTAAGATAGCTGGCTACAAGACTTTGACCTAGTAATATATACTACCTTCTTTGCCTTATCTCCAATAGGCTGGATAAACAACGACCTAGGCCTACGCTAGCTAGAATAGGTATTTAACTTAAGAATAAAGAAGTCAGCCTAGAGGGCCTATAGGCTCTTAATCCTAGATAGCTATAGATCTTACATCTCTATAAAGTTCATTAACTACTATAATTAGAATAAGATTCTGCTAGTAGTATACCTGCCTTATTCAACCTATACGCTATAGCCTCTTAATATAGGCTTATTCAAGCCTCTATTATTAGCTTACTCTAACAGCCTAGTGAGGTTTATGCACGAATTAATAGGATTTACAGCCCTTATAAAGCAAGACTTCTTCTACCTATTTAATAAGGCCTAGACGATCTTATTTATAAAGGAGAATATACTCTTAAGCTTTAAAGCCTATAGTATAGAGCTATTCAACCCTTAGAGAATCCTTACTTAATTTAGTAAGCCTACTAGTAGTAGGCCTTCTTCTAGTAAGAGCTCTCAATCAGTTCTTACTACTCAAGATTAGAGATATATTAAGAAGCTTCTTAGCAGCATAGTTAGTAATATATATAATTAACAAGCTAAGCAGCTTAGTAATATAATCTATAGTCTCTCAATCTAGGTTATAACTCTCTAGATAGAGAATTAAGGCCTAAGTAAGGCTCTAGTTAATAAGAAGAAGAAGAGGAAGCGTAGCAAGGCTCTCCTCCTTAAAGCTCCTACATAGTACTATAGTAGAGCTGTATTCTATAGTCCCTAAAAGGTTTAGTAAGCATATAAGTAATAAGCTAAGAAAGATACTGCAGTAGAGCTTCTATGCAATGAAAAAGAGGAGAAGGTAAGGCTTAAGGTAACTGAGAAGCTTGAGAAGGCTTAAATAGCTAAGGAGAAGAGACGTATGAAGGCAGCTGCAAGGAAAGCTTAATAGGAAGAGCTAGAGTAAAAGTAACTCTAGAAGCAGGAAGCCTAGCTTACTAAGTAGGCTAACCAGCAGCTTTAAAATGACTGTAAGGCAGCTAGGAAGTCTATAAAGGCTCCTTAAGCTTATAGTACTACATAAGAGCAGGTAGTTAATAAGTAATTAGTTATTGAAGTAGTAGAGCTGCTGCAGCAGTAGAATCAATAAGGTAGAACTATTAAGCTCCTAGATTACTATTGTAACTAGCTAGTACACGCAATAGAATCGCTGTAATTGATTACCTACTCTATTAAAAATCTAGATTAATCAATTAACTACTTAGTACTGTAGGCCCTTAATTGTAGATGTACTACACGGCAAATTCCGTGCGTTAGGTGAGGCCGTGCAGCAGCTAATAAGATTTAGTATACTAAGGCTTATATCCAGCTTACAAAAACAGTGAAAACAAAATAACAAACGTTGACTATATTAGCTCCGATACACTCTGGCGCAAATTCCCCAATAAATTATTAATATCTCCTTGGCTAAGCACCATTAACAGTATCTAACGAATGGCTAGCAATTGCGAAGTTCTAACTACGATTTACTTCCTCTCCTTAAAGTCATTTTCAAGCTTCACTCTTACTCAACTCCTATCTATATCAACCTTTGGGTCTATTGTTCCCTTTGCCAAGATAGCGTAACTATCCTTCTAGGTAGCCTCTCTAACCTTTGTATCTGCTGCATTTTTGTTTACTTATACAATTAGCTCAGGTTTTCCATTAATATCTAAACCCTTATCAATCCTGAAATTGTAGTTTATGTTGTTCTTTGGAGTACAGCTTAGGAACAACCTCTGTCCCCTTAGAGTATTAGGTGCTTTTTGAATAACTCTGTTCCATTAAACCTTATTAAGGAATGTTTGGAGCGTTTTGAAGGAGATGTTATAAGGCATATTAATAGCGAGGAAACTTCTAAGAAATAAAGGTCAGTAGGACAACAGAAAAGTAATTGAGCGAAATACCTTTGTCCTAATATACTGATATCTCCAACAACGTAGAAGTTTGATATCTTATCCTTGATAGGGTCCAATATAATATAATATAAAAGAGGTTCAGGGTAGTTAATAGCAAGGGTGTTTTGAGAACGAGTTGTAATAAGATAGAGAATTAAATAACGTACTTTAGGTACAAGCGAGTCGGGAATATAAGCAAGTTGGGAACTTTTCAACCCTCTCTACCTCTGCAGCGATCTATCTCAACAACGCAACAAGATAATATTAATATAGTAACTATCCTAGACTAAGCAGTATCTATAGTACACTTCTGACATATTTATAAGTTATAACTAGTCTCTCTACAGCGTGTACAGCGTGCTAAAGCCTACTAGCTTATACCTGATTACGCCTTGCCTTAATACATTTCCCTATCTAATTATTTCTCAACCTCCCTTTAAGTAATAATATCCTCTCTATCTCCCTTTAATAGAGTGCCTTGCTTCTGAATCCGCTTCTTTTTACGCTTTCTACGCTCTGTAGCTGCCTTATTTGCTTTCTTAAGACTCGTGATACACTCGCGCATAAGCATAGCTAAGTACACTATCACCTCAGCGCCTTTTTTGAGCTGATCAAGCGCCGCGATAATAGAGGCAGGTAATAAGCTCTGGTGCCTCTGTATCCAATCACAGATCATTGTTGACTGAGCCTCTAGTTCACGCGCGTTGCTAGGTATTTTAGCCTCCCATAGGGTGACCTCTGGCGTAGGTGGCGTTGGCGTACAAAGCTTCACATCAAGCTTTAATATCACTGCCTCTGGATTATATAGGACTAGGCTAGCGCCTCAAAAGCTTGCACAGATATTATCCTTTGTAGTTACCTAATTATAGGCAGCGCAGAAGGCTGGTAGGAATTTAAGCTTAGTGATATGATTGATGCCGTCACAGATCAGGCTCTTAATCTGACGCCCGTACGCACGCTTCAGCAGCAAGAAGTAGCCTACGTCAAGTAGCTGCAGGAGGTGCAATAAATAAGGCAGTATACAGAGAGTGAAGATATTATTCTCCTTACAGAGTTCTTGAAAGTTGAGTAAGTAGTAGCTCTTATAGCCGTCAAAGATAAGCAGCTAATGTACCCCAACCTTCCTGCCCTCTGTATGCTTAATAAAGTACTTTAGCCACTCAACTCCTATCTTATTAGTTGTCCAGCCATTATCACTAACTGCGATAGCCCAGTTATATAGTATATCATTGCCCTTGTACTAGGCAGAGAGGTGGTACTAGCTAGCGAAGATGATAAACGGTGGGATTAGCTACCCAGCAGCGTTGATTCCCTAGATCACACTAACCCACTCACGATTGCCTGGCTGTATAGTCCTTAGCCGACCACGTCTCTCTGAGCCAGTGACAACGAGCTGAGACAATATCTTGCCTATTATGAAGCCAGCCTTATCAAAATTATAGGTATCCTCATCACGGATACTATACTCCGCCTTGGTACATTGTACAAGCTTAAACTAGGCCTTTATAGTCTTAGGATCCTCGCAGAGAGCTCACTGGTAATCATATGGTCGGTTAAATCACGTTGTGAGCTTTTCTGTTCGGTTGACAAAGTTCCTAGGCTACTGCTTGCCAACCTTGCCAGCGCCGCGCTCAGCAAGTAGCTTATCTGCCATATCGCGTACAGCATCTAGAGTAGGCGGAAATCCTCGCGAATCCAGGTCAAGTATATATCCAACAATAACCTCCTCCTCTAGCTCTGAGAGCTTTTTTGAATTAGGCCTGCAGTCGCGTCATGAAGGCTTTCCAGCGCATCAGTCGCGCAGCGTGCTATCTGGAACACTAAATGAGATTGCAGCTTGATGCGTGTTCTTTACTTACTGCTGATTGATAGCTGAGATAGCTAGAAGGATATCTGCTTCATCGCAGGGCAGTTGAATAGGTGTTGGTGGAGGCATTGTAGTTGATAGTTAACGCGTCGCGAAAAGTTGAGAAGTTCCCGACTCGCTTATATTCCCGACTCGCTTGTAAAGTACGTTAATTGAATAGCAAAGATAGATTGTTTATATACTTCTACTTCATAGACATGTGTTTAAGTATAGATCCCTTAGCGCTCGTATATTGTGTGATCGTGCTTATTAGACACCATTTTGATGCTTTCGCATCTATTGGACAAGATAGATGCAATCTGCTGCAAGCACTGTTTCGCTTTGCCGCGCGGTAATCGAAGAATTCGTGTGCTGTGTAAGGAAATACAGGCTGTAATGAGAAGCGTATATTCCTATCTCAAACAGGCAAGGATGAGAGAAACAAGGGGCTCTCTGTCTCGAAATACAATATGCTGATCCGAGGCATCACCAGTGGATCAGCCAACCTTAGCCGCAGCCTCTTACATCCTGATCAGACCTAATGACCAGAGTCTTGCTCCTTCTCGTTGGGGACGTAAAAAAATGAGCTCAGGGACCAATGGGGACCGCAATCTTCGAGCTGGCAAATTCTAAGCGCCTAGTATTGCGGCACCAGAAGGTTGGACGGACACAATTGCACCATTTGGGAGGAAGATGGAATTGGAAACGACAAGCACGGAGAGCGAGCGCTTGCATCCGGAGATTCTTTGTTCCGTGGAAGTTAAGTAAGCGCCCACCAAGTCTGTGCACCGACCATGGCAATCCATGACGCGAACCTTTCCATCTCGCTCGAATGTGCATCAACTGACTTTCACAACCCGAACATGATCTGCCATGCCCTCACTTTTAATTCACCTCCAGCACCTTGGAATTAGCCCCAGATACAACACTCTTCAATTCTCTAGTCGCTTTCTTTTGCCATCCTTTGGATCGTTTCGATCTCCTTTTCGAACAATGTCTGCGTGTCCAGATCGTGACTGCGAAGATTACTACCGCTACACCAGTGGGCGCTGGCTATGGGATGAGGATTGTCAGCTTCGCGAACGGTATAAACGCTTCAATGTGTCTGAGCTCAAGAAGATCGCAGCTAAAACTATTGGCGCGCAGGCTTGCGTGTCTATTAGCAAGCTTGCTGAAGGTGGGTTCAATAAGGTCTTTCGACTTGCCATGGATGATGGTACTATTGTGATTGCGCGTATACCAAACCCTAATGCTGGGCCTCCATTCAAGACAACCGCGTCTGAAGTCGCTACCATGGATTTTGTACGTTGACCCGTTCACCTTGATTTCGAGATGCCCAAGCTGATACGATCGGATTCTCAGGCCCGGACTGTCCTTGAGATCCCCGTGCCAAAGGTCTTGTCCTGGAGCGGAGAGGCTGAAAACCCCGTAGAATCAGAGTACATTCTAATGGAGGAGGCTACTGGAAATCAGCTCGGTGAGGTTTGGGATGAGATGGAGCTTCATGATAAACTCAAGATTGTGGACGACATTGTCGCCATCGAGCGAAAGTTTCTGTCCCTATCATTTACTCGGTCTGTTTCTCCGAATTAGTGCACTTATGCTGGCGTAGTTGACGGGAGACCACAGTTATGGTAATCTTTATTTCGCGAATGACGCTTTCTCGGGCTGCGAAAAAGCTGAAATCATTGGCGAGGTGCCGCAATCCTTGAAGAAAGAGGTAGAGAACCGATTTGTGATAGGCCCAGTCGTTGATCGAGGTTTCTGGCACCGAGAACGAGCATCTATGAGTATTGATCGTGGCCCCTGTAAGTTATATCGTATGCAAACCACAAAGGACAGTTGTACTAATGTCACTTTATAGGGAAAAGCCCTCAGGATTATCTTAAAGCAATTGGCCAACGAGAGATTGCCTGGATAGGCAGTCACGCTGCTCAAAAGCCGCTAGGTGGTCTATTTGCAACGTCCGAAGCACAGCGCACTCCGGATGCCCACGTTGTCCTTTATAGGAAGTTTCTGGACGTTGTTGAATATCTGTTGCCCAAGGGAGATCAGATCAGGCCTACTCTATGGCATTGGGATATTCATGCCCCTAACATATTTGTTCACGAAGGCCATGTCACTGGTCTTATTGACTGGCAGGATACATGGGTCGGCCCTTTGTTCCTTCAGGCACGACACCCGCGACTTGTTGATTACAACGGAGAACTCATGATGAGGCTACCTGAAAGCTACGACGCACTTGAAGATGGAGACGAAAAAACGCGTATTCGGATCCAAGTTGAGAAGTCGATTGTCCTGTGGACATACGAAACTGAGACCAAAAACACGAATTCGATCCTCCACGACATTTTGCACATAAATCAAGGGCGTACGAGGCGCGACACCGTAGACTTTTCTGCCAACACGTGGGATGGGGATATCATTCCCTTGAGGCAATGTCTCATCCGCATAGCACGGTATGTTTGGCCCAATATCCACTACGTAATGTCAACATAGACCGCTAATACATGAGAGCTACAGTCACTGGAACGAGATCAACACCGAAATCCCCTGTCCGATAGAATTCACTGACGAGGAGGTGAAAGCACATCTTCGGGATGGGGAAGGCTGGAATGAGAATGCGGACTTCTGGGACTCACTTCAGGGGTTTGTACATCGCGATGGATGGACATCGAACGAAAATTATGAGCAGGCACTGGAAATGTTCGCACAGCTCAGAGAGCAGGGATTGCAGAGCCTGAGTGGCGAGGAACGATCGGCGTTTGAGGAGAGCACACGCTGGGCTGTAAGAAAGCTTGACTAGATTGGTAATGTGCAGTTTAGAGAGACATACATGAACTGAACCCAGACTTCCCGCCTGCCCGAAATACAGGCTGGCCTAATAATTGAATCAGAAGAAGTCCCGCACTGATGCTGACCTAGGGATGATGCGGAGCGCAGGTAGTACCCATGTATTATAAGAGCCAGACCTCTGCTACCTTATTTTCTCTTTGCTACTAAGTCTCTTCGCGTTACAGGCTATGAAAGTGTCCACCACCTGCTCGAGTTAGCCCTGTCCAGCTAAGACCCCGTCCTGCTTTCAACAGGAGGTAGGTTACACTCTTCAGTGCAATGTTAGAAATTATGCAGCATCCGTAATTTCTTCATCAAGGGCGGAGGCAAGGCGGTGAGGGTACGGAAATTGCACTCTCTGCTAAGGCTATCACTCAGCTCGTCACTGGAGGTGTACGCTGGTTTCTGCTACCAAGACATGGCTCGAGTGCTACCTAGCGTGTCACTTATTGCAGTTTTTGCTGTACTATCGAACGTGGAAGGAACAGTAAGGACCTAGCTATACTTATCAATGATCTAGATAAACGTTAAGGGTGTATACGAGAAGTAAGACACAGTTAACAGACTACAGTGTCTTCTTACCTTTCTGCAAAACTTTTAATGCGTAGATAGCAATTGGGGCAAGTGAGGTCTAAGCGACGAGAGACGGATGGTTTAAGAAGGTTGTAAGGCTGGGTGGGGCCTTGCTGGTCAGATAAGTACAAGCCGGGCTCGAAGGGGGCCGTCGGGGTTCAGTCAGGATGGAGTACTTAAGAGAGAGCTGCCCGATCCTATGTAGGGCAACGATTTGTCTTTGTCTCTCTCTTGGATAGATAATCAAGCCTATGTTTCGTGCTTCAAGATCATCTCCTCACCGTATCGCGTACGATCCCGTCCCCAGCATTACAGAGGTGGCTGAGCCGAAGGCAGCAGTCTTAGCTAAAACAAAGTTACACGCGAGTAGGAAAGTATAGCCAAGTGTCGAGTTCCCTAAATAGGCCCCTTCGTTTATGCTTAGGGGCTTTACAGGTCCAGTTTTAGACCTTCCAACATGTGCTCAGGCTCAGATCAGGGGTCTCCCAGAGTGACTCACCCTCTGCTCAGGTTAAAGCAGCGACTGCTTAGGCTAGCAGCTGTAACCAGAACTAGTCATACAAGAGAAGTTTGCCTATCTCTTTAGGTATACCCTGCTTAGGCGTGACATCTTAAATCCCGAAATGGCTACGAAGACTCAATTTATCAGGGCAGTTACAAATCCTCAAGGTGTCAATGTTGGCCTGGCCAGTGGACGTTGTTACAAATGTAAAAGTCCACTTGTTCGCAGGGAACCGATCCTTTCAAATCAAGTAAACAGCGGTGATGCGAGTAGGACTCATGAAGCATCACTTTGTAGTTCAAGTCTACTACGGGTATTTGACGCATCAAATTTTCATTGAATAGAAAAGTCTCCGTCAAGAAGCACAACAAACCACAAGTTCTCCCCACTCCCACTTTCTAGATCTCTCCAGCCCCATACCCCCTTAGCACTCATCTTCAAAGCGGACTCATAGCCCTGCAGTCTTGCAAATTAGTATAATTCGAACCAAGCGAGAAGATAAACAAACATGATCATGGACTTATTCTCATTCATCATTTGGGACGAGCTTAACGGTAAGAGGAAGATCGCTCCCACCCCGACCCCAGTAAGTCGGGTCAGGAACTGCGTTGATATCAATGCACAGAAGATTTGCACCTTCGGCTTTCTTGACAATCTGTCCCTTTTCAGAGGGGTTGCGTTGGTGGGTTTTCATGGCCAAGATCGGAAGCGGGATGGTCAGGAGAAAGATGGACAAGGTTGGGATTGAAAAATGCATGTTGGAAGGTATCAGACGAACGTGCGACTTGTAAACGGATGGCTTGATGTGTATAGTGGGAGATCCGGAAGTGTTGGAGTCTGCTGAATTGTGTTTTGGAAGAAGGGAGAGCTCGTCTTTATACCTTAAATGCTCTTACATGAACGTTTGTTTGAAGAGCACACGGCATCGCCGAAGCCTTAACAGGAGTATCATATCAGAAAGAAAATTCACAGGACAACCAAGCTGTTGGGAGGATCAATATGAAGACATCATCCTCCTAGCACGAACCTTTCCTCTTCGTAGAAGCTGGAGGATTGATTTAGAGCCCGTGAGGGACTTCCTTTGTCGAATAGGACTGGATATTAGAAGCATACAAACAAGATGTCTCAACGATAAAAGGCAAGCGCTTACAATATCCGGGCTTCGCAGTGTGATGAAATGCGGCGAAAGATGTGATAGGATTTTGTTTCCACTCCGCAACTTCAACTCGCGCATGTGATCATCAGGGAAGACCACCAGGTCTCATTACGTTGAGCACAGTTCAAATTCAGATGTTGGCTCAAATCACAAAGGAAAGTAATTGATATACATCATAGGCTTGGAACTATTCGTTCTGAGTGCTTGCTACAGAGTGGTGCAAATGTCAAAGTTGTTTGCCAGTCTGCGCATGCCGCCGGGATTGTCGTCATAGAGGTCAGTCGATGCCGCCTAAGTTGTCGTTTCTGGTCAACCCTGAGATTCGGCATAGAGGATCAAGCATATACAAGATGAAACAATGTTGAAGGCATTGCATGCTTTGCCTCAATTGCCCTCCTCCTATTTATGTTTGGTATAATTGCTGCCTGATAACTAATTGTTGGCAATTCACATTTGACCAAGCTAGCGAGAGAATTGATCCAATACTGCCTCAGCCCCTATCTGAACGTCGAGCTCATATTCTACTGCTAGGAACAAGTTTCTATTTGAGCAGTGCTTGGGTGTTGCGAGCACACCGTCTCATTATCCCAAAGAACATTCAGCAGTATGAGTGGAACTAACTTCAGTGCTGAATTCCAGAAGTGTTCAGAACAATCGACAAAAGTCGGTCCGAAAAACTGGCCAAAGTACAACCTGGGCACGAAGAGTGAAAAAGATATTTGAGGTATTCCTGAATATCTTCCAACATGCACCTCAACAGTAGAGTAAGCAATCTGGGATAGAAACACGCAGAAGTCTCTTTCACGCTCAGTTGATCTGGAGGTCCCTCGTGATTGCTCGCCTCACCGAGTGATATCACGTGACCGATGTTGCCTGCGTTGCTAAGACTCGAAGCGGCTAGCGCGACGCGGGAAAAAGTTATGCGCACGGACCACAACTTCGATCATCAACAGCTCGCGCCTGCCCCTCCACCACCACCTTTCTCTCTCCACCTCCCTCACCCACAAACAAAGTCGTAAGTAGCTTCAAAGCTCTACACAAAGACAGCTGACACTCAACTCAAATTGCTTGCTTTCAAGGCCAGCCAAGCTTCGCAATGCCGAACCAGCATCGCGATCGCGACTACCGTGGCTCAGGTGAGTGAGCTCAACCAGCAGCTTTGATTCCTCTGCTAACGGTCAACAGGCTACCGTGGAGACCGACGTGGAGACCGACGCGGAGACCGGCGCAACTACACGAACAGCTACCGCTCCGATTCTTACCACGATTCTCGTAACGATCCGCGCAACGAGCCTCACAACCATGAGCGAATCGACCGCTCCCCTTCTCCTTATCGTCGGACTCGCACACCGCCCTCACCTCCATCTTCTCGGCTCTCTGACCGAAACTTCAACGCTAACCCGCCTCAATCTGCGCGGCCATCCGACCGAGGCTTCAACGCCGCCCCGCCTCGTGGACCGCGCGGTGATGATCGCAACAAGCGTCGCGGCGATCGTATCGACAATAGACGGAGTGAGAAGCGCCGTCGTGACGACCACCAGACACCTCAACGCGGAGGTCCTCCTGCCGGCAACGCGAATGCCCTCAACGCGAATACCACTAAGTCCACTACAATCGATACCGCTCTCGTGAACAAAAATACGACCACCACTATTCTCGCGAACACTGACATCACTGACAACAGCCTGGACACTACACATGATGGCCCTCAGCCGAATGGTCGCCTCGAGATCGACGATACCGACTATGACGCCCTGCTCAGCGCCCCAAACAACGAACCGTCTGAAGAGGAGATACGGGAGCAGCGCCGTGCACGATGGGCTGCCATGAGAGAACAGCTAGAGAGGGAGAGTACAGACGCTCCGTCAATTGGTACCTCCGGCCCCGGATCTCCAAATGCCGTTCCGGAGAACAGATCGGTTCCCAAGGACAGCCCTGCGGCTGAGGCTGCGTCTGCCGCCGAGTATGACCCCAACACAGATTTAGAGGCCAACCGTGAGCGTATGGAGGTGGTTCGAAAGCTCGACGCAAACAACAATGCCACACAGGCCGATGTTGCTCCTACAGCTACAAGTTCTAGCGCAAACGGAAAATCTCCTGCCCAAACTCCGGACCAGGACTCGGACGAGGAGTTCGACATGTTTAATCCGAACACCTACCATAAGCTCGATAAAGAGGACGAAGGCGAGGATAACAGTGGAAAAGTGCTTAGAAAGGGCCTGGAGCGGGACGACAACGACGGTTACTTAATGACCATCCGCAATGAGCTGATGGGACCAAAGCGCCGATACAAGGTTGAGCAGCAGCTCGGCCGCGGCATGTTCGCCAATGTGGTCCAAGCCGTCGATACTCTAGTGCACACACGTGAAAAGCCGGCTCTCGTTGCTGTTAAGATAGTCCGCCGAAACGACATGATGAAGACCGCAAGTCTTCGCGAGGCCAAGTTCTTCGAGAAGCTTAAAGAGGCCGACCCCCAAGATGAGAAGAACATCCTTCGTCTTGTGGAACACTTCAATTATGATGGCCATCTGTGCCTGGTCTTCGAGCACATGGAATGCAATCTCCGAGACTATCTGAAGGTCACGAAGGCCGAGCTCTCGGTTACCATGCTCAAGAGCTACGCGCTCCAGATGTTCCGAGGATTACGTTTCCTCGAGGAGAACAACTTGATCCATGCCGATCTCAAACCAGACAACATTCTGATTTCGGCGAATCACAAGACAATCAAGATCTGCGATCTTGGTACTGCGTTCGATCTACGGTATTACAAACCGGAAGAATATACCGAGAATCTTGTCTCTCGTTTCTATCGCGCCCCAGACATCATTCTTAACTTTGAATTAGGCCACGGCATCGACATGTGGTCGATTGGATGCACCCTGTATGAGCTATGGACGGGTATGATCCTCTTCAAGGGAGACACCAATAATCGTATGCTTCAATCATTCATGGAGTGTTTGGGATGGCCTACCGAGAAGGTCCTTCGCCGAGGCATGCCCAACCAGCTGGAAGTGCATTTCAACATGGGAACTCCGCTCAAGTTTTTTCACCATTATTATGGACCTAACTTGGTACGTACCCCTCAACAGAGTTCGTGATATATGCAGGATAGGCTACACGAGGGAGAAACTCAAATTTGCCGATGAAGACTCGTCTGAGGTACTGCATCTGCTCATCACAAAGTGGAAAAAGCCTCACGGTTATCGCTGGAGACCTAGGCACCACTCTGAACGGATGCTGACTCTTGATTCATATCGAGAGATAGCTTTGGCCGGCCTGTATAAATCGCGAGCTCTGAGAAAGCGCCCGTTGCTAATTCTTTTAGAACGTCATCGATGCCCGCAATCTGGAACCTCATCAGATGTCCATCAAAAATCTCCCTACACGTCTCGCTGAAGACACGAAGAAGAGTTTGGGCACTGCCCTTGCAAACGAGGCCGACAAGGCCGATTTCATTCAGCTTGTCAGGGAATGTTTAACCTGGAACCCAGTCAAGCGCATCAAACCTGCCGATGCCATGAAGCACCAATTCATCGTTGGTCGCCCTGTGGTAACCAAGAAGCCGACGGTCCCGAAGCCAGTCAAAGTTGTCCATCGCGTCATCAAGTCAAAGAAGCACTATTAAGGTTTGTTCACTCTCTCTTCATTGCGATACCCTCTTTCGAAACAACTTGATTTCCTATGCACGCACACTCTATAAGATTTCACTTGTTGATATAGCGCTCACTACAGTCGACTTCTGGGGAGTCCAGTATGGGTTTTTCTTTGTCTTTTACAACATCCACCGATTAATTTCCTCTCCGCATTTCGTCAAGCTGTCTCCCTATCTACATGGAGGTACGGTTCTTGGATTATGGAGTTCACTAACTTCACCATTTCCGGAGTTGCTTCGTCCCCTCGACAGGAGTTTACGGTCTTCAGCATTTGTGGTGTTCTCGGGTGGATCAATCTGGTCATGTCAGATTCTTTTTCGTGTACATTAGATAGGGGCGGGAGTTTGGATGGATGGATTAATATGGGTTATGGCATATGGCGTACGGGATATATTTTTGCTCAGGCGAACACACCAGCATCTGAGCTGATGATTGGTTGGTCTACAACTGATCAATCATTCGCTATCCCATACAGACCAGCTTTTTTCAACAAGCTGTCATCCACGAGAGTAGTTTAAAACAACACAGTACACTGCATTTATCGTAGTATAGCAATATACGTCGTCATATGTGGTATGAATCTGAAGCTAGCACTATATACAAGTGAAGTATTTCAATGTGTAATAGATATTATAAACCAAAAACAAATATGATGACTTATCTGGGTGTGTGTTCCGTTCTCAACCTCATTCGCCCTTCCCTCCAAGTCCCAGCTCCCTATCATCCTATAGCCGTAACCATACGACCTGTAACCCACTCCGCAAACCCTTTCTCCACACTTGCACTAAACGCCACCCAAAACGCCATCCCCTCACTCATTGGCGCAGGACAATGCTCCACCAGTGCCCTAACCTGCATCTCTCTCAACCCGCGTATCGCCATCATCTCCCCCGCCCAATCCAAGTCTATATGTGCACCTACGCCCACACCCATCCCCGACCCTTGCATTTTATGCAAGACGTCGAAATCGGTCGCTGAAAGCGGGGCAATGGTATCCCAACCCTCGTCCCCTGGCCGTCCTGCTACGACTGCTAGACGCAGCGAGTGCAGTCTCATCTCGTTCCTGCCCTCGGCGTCAGCGAGGTAGGTACACATACTACTCCACTCCGCGCGGTCGAATTCCTTGATATACGGCAGTGCCTTTTTGGTGAGGGTGAGGTGGCGGATGGAGGAGCGGGAGAGGGGGGTTAGGTCGGAGAGGAAGGGGGTTAGGGCTTCGATGCTGGTGTGGAAGGCGAAGGTGTAGGTTTGGTAGAGGAGCGTGGAGGCTTCGAAGTGGATTTGACGGGAGAGAGGGAGCAGGGAGGGGATGGTTAGGTGCAGGTGGGCGGTGTGGGGGGAGAGGAGGATGCGGTAGGTTGTGGGGTGAGTGGTGGTTAGGAAGGGGCCTGTTGGGGGTTACTTGGCGTCATTAGTGGTAGGGGAGGGGGTAGGTACCGGTTCGAACGTAGTAGGTTGAGCGTCGGCGCCAGGTGTTGCGGGAGTGGGGGGAGAGGTATGGGTCTATGGTTCGGACACTGAGGGTGAAGGGGTTCGAATTTTTGTCTGTGGAGGCGTATGTGTGGTGGTTGTGGAGGAGATTTGCGACGCTGAAGCTGTAGTTCGAAGCTGGTCGTTTGGACGGGAAGAGGAGGTATTCGTAAATCATCAGTCGGATCTCAAATGGGAGGCGCAGGAACGGCGATGTGATTTCCTCCATGGTATAGTCCTGATCTATGGTTTTCGTGGAGACTGTAGGAAGAACCAAGTATTGGGGTATTCGAAGAGTAATATGTTTACCACCCTACTCGTCGTTGGGATCCCTCTCTTCTTAATCTCGCCGTTCCGATCGCAACCCAGCGTCATTTATTTATCAACGCAAGCCACCAGTTCTCTCCCCTCAGCTCAGCCTAATTTCTTTTTACAACGTCTTACGTGTCTCCAATCACTCCAATCACCAGATCTCTCAAGTTTCCCTCGTTCAAAAGTGGGCGACATGTCTAGCCTTATAAAGAACACTTTACCTTGCTGTCGTGAGCGGGCCATCATGGTGCTTGCCGATAAGGCCGAAATTTATTCTGACAACGTCCGAGATGCCGTCATGCGGCTCGCATGCGGTGCTTACCCTCATCCAGTTTAACGGCCTGATGCGAGCCAGCATATCTCGCAGTAGCGTGCCCGTTAGGTGGGTCTAGGGTCCGATTGAGAAGCTTTTGATAGCAGGGCGGTGAGAAACGTCAAGGTGGGTGTGTCTGTGTCTGTGTAACCTTTCTCACATCGTGTCTGGAATTGGGTAAACGAATGGAGATGCCAGATCAGCAATTGCATGCCCGGATATACCACGAGGTCCAGGATCCTTCGAATCAACTCCGGATAAGATGCGCTGGAAGCCCAAGCTCGGGCTGACTAGGAAATAGCTAGGTGCTACCCATACCGACTGTCATACTAAACCCTCTCAACGATATCGGCGCGCCCCATCCATGATGTCGTTATTGCGGGAATATAGAAATGAGAAAAGGTAGGGAACGCCGGAGGCCGCCGCCGGACTCGGCTGGCGCGGAGAGACGTTTAGATAAAGAGTGGGAACTTGGTTGGTACTGTATGGATGTACCTGCGTCTCTTCCGTTGTGCTGGGATAAAGACAGGCTAGCCGGGACCAGTCATAAGCTTTGCGTCGGCATCCTGTTCAACTTCATCCAGACGAGAATTTTTGAGAAACAAAAGTCAAGAGAGAGAGAGAGAGAGAGAGTTTCATAGCCGTGCTGTCGTTGTAATAAGCTCATTCGTTCTTGCATGTTGAGAGTTACTCAAGAAGGAAGGATCATTCCATGGAAGAAGCTTAAATTGACCGCAACCGACAATCGTCCAAGATGCAAGCTCAGATCACATGGTAGAAAAAGCAGATAAACCAGATGAGATCAGATCTCTCAGTAAAGCGTCGCATCGCTGCTACTTGTCTATATGCCGCTCATACCCATCTGCAAGACCGCAATCACTATTCCAAGACAGCCAAACAGGGCGTCCAAAAAGTTTGATTTTTGATGTCCTCCCTCGCCCATAGAATTTTGCATTACTTAATTAACGCATACACCCCAAGGCCCTAGACAATGGCGCCCTATCATATCGTAACAAAAGTGATCGGCATGCAAGAGAGGAGGGGAACTCATCGCCCATTCACAGCCCGTCAAGATAAAGGAAAAAAAGGAAAGCAAGATGTCCATGATTGGTGGTGAAAACAAAAGCCAGTCCGTCATAATACAAGGTGTGGGCAAATTTATCGCCAGCAAGAAAAAGGAGAAAAAACCCATTTGCTGATCTGTTTCTGCCTGCCTGCCGCAGTGCGCCAATCAATTCAGAAAATTGTGCTGAAGAAAGAGAAAAAGTCCTAACCCCGCGCCAGTTATCCCATAGCTAGTTCAATGACCTGAAAGCTTTCTTCGAACTTTTCCTTTCCGTGATAAAAGTCCTCCGGACTGGCTGTGCTTCGTAAATGGATTTAGTGTTGGCCACCGTAATTGGTGCCCCATCCACCACGGTTATAGCTTCCACCATATCCACCGCCGAAACCGCCATATCCAGCTCCGTAGCCGCCAGTCTGTTGCTGCTGCGGCTGTTGTTGCTGATGGCTACCACCACCTTGATGCTGTCCACCTAGTCCGCCAAGGCTTCCGTACTGGTTACCACCCTGGCCGCCCTGAAGCTGCTGGTTCAAGTGGCTGGGATAACCGCCAAATCCTTGCTGGTGCGACTGAGGAGGAAGACCTTGATTGCTCTGTCCTGGAGTGTTCGTGGCAGATCCTGGACGTCCGGGTTGAGCTCCGAGAGCAGACGGACTGGGTCCACCACTCTTCGCGTCACCGAAGGGCTTCAACGATTCCTCACCCTGCTGGCCAGACTGCTGTTGCCCGTACGACGAATTCTGGTTGGGATAGCCCTGAGATCGTCCAAGTGAATCCGGGAACCCTCCAAAGCCACCTGCTGCGGCAGTTGCGCTATGCTGGTTCTGGGACGTCGAGGATACTGATCGACCGGCATACTCTCCCAATCCACCACCAAGGCTGCTATCCCGATGCATCGACGATTGTCCAAAGCCTCCAGAATTGGCAGGGGAGGATGAGTGTTGTTCATAGGATGCCTGGGGCGACATTCCATAGTGGTGGGATGGTCCATACATTCCCTTTCCGCCAAAACCACCGTATCCTCCTTGTCCATAGCTACCAAACTGGTTTACATAGCTTGTATAGTACGGGCTGGTGTAGTATGGGTGGTTGTATGGGTAGCCTCCAGCGTGCTGCCCGGGCTGTGCATGTGGCTGTTGCATGTGCTGGCCTTGCGAAGCAGGTCCAGTGGGCTGCTGGCCACCTAAAGCGGGGTTAGGTGTAGTATGCCCGCTGTTCTGTGCCTCGTTGTATCGGCTCTGGCTCTGATTCATGTTAGACAAGACCTTGAAGAGCATTCTCAAGGTGCTGTTACTCACTTGTTGCTGCTGACTCGTAGGGAAGTTCGAGTCGCTAGGCCCAGTACCGAAAGCGCTGCCTGTGCGCTGTTGGGCAGAGCCGGCTTCCTGTTGGCTCTGGGCTCCTTGCTGGTTGTAGTTTTGGTAATAGTTCTGGTACGCAGAGCGTTGTTGCTCTGCGGTAAGATACTGGCTGCCAAAGTTGTCGGGGGCGGAGGAAAAAGCACCAGCCTGAGACTGGGGTTGCTGTTGACCCGCATTCTGGGTCTGCTGGTTTGGATAATCGTACTGATTCGGCTGGGGAATCTGGTGTCCAAATGGATCATATGACTTTTGTTGGGAGGCAGTCGACTCGGACTGGATGCCACCCTGGCCATAGCGACCGAACTGGTTGTACTGCTGTTGAGCACCCTGAGAGCCCTGGCTTTGCATAGCCTGTGGGGCAAGCGGGTTGGGAGGTGAATGTTGTCCTAGGGGTTGCTGGTGCTGGGGGACCGGAGGCAACCCAGGAGCACCCTTGGGAGCAGGGGTTGCGTCTTGGGTTGGAGGTTGAACCTCGGCGGGAGGAGCGGGCTGTCGGGGCGCTGGGGGGAGAGCAGCCCTTGGCTGGGCGACTGGAGAATGCTGAGGGGGTTGAGTCCGCGTTTCCGCCTCTTCACGATCTTCATCTACGTCTAGAGCATCGGGATCGAGCTCTCCATTGAGTCCCAAGCTGCCAAACTGAACGGCTGCTCTGTCTACGGCGTGGTTTCCGGGCATGACCACGGCCTCCTGCTGTTCCAAGATCTTGCGCTGGAAACTGGCGCTGCGGTGACCTGAGCCTGTGGCTTTCAGAGCACTCGTCTGGAAGCCTCCAAGAGCAGGACGACTGATCGGGGCCTGCGACGCATTCAATGGAGTAGCCACCTGGCTGCCAATATCCCTCGAGCTAGCAACAGTGCTCGCGACCGTCTCGGTCAATGGTGGGTTCGCAGTATCATCTGGAAGATGCTCGACATTGTCCTTGGTAAGCTCTGTAGTGACAGGCGCAAAGTCGGGCTCCGGGCCGGGCTTCTCTACTTTCTCATCGGGTGTCAAGTCAACGGGCGCCTCTGGGATTACTTGCGGCTCCTCTGGGTGCTCCTCTGGCACCGATGGGGCTGGCAACTCTTCTGCCTCTGCGACTGTCTCTTGTGCAATATCATGTGCGGGAGTCTCGGCGGGCGCGGGCGCAGGCTCTTCTTTGGCGGCAGGGGGTTTAGCCGCTGGTTTTGGTGGTGCGGGCGCTGGCTTGGGTGCAGCGAATATGCTGGCCCACGTCTTCTTGCCTGCTTCAACTGCCGCGGCTGCCACGGTCTTCGGGGCTTCAGGCTCGGGAACCTTTTCTGCAGGCGGCTCTGCAGGCGTGGCTTCGCCATTGGCCTTGGGGTGAAGAGGTGCAGCCGCGTCGCCCCACGCTGGCGATTCACCAGCAGGAAGTGCGGGTCGGGCACCGTTGGTAGGGCCTCCACGAGCTCCACGGAATCCTCCACGGCCACGGTCGGTGCCGCGTCCTCGGCCGCCACGAACACTGTCAGTTCCGCGCTGGGGGCGGTCGCGTCCTCCGCGCAGAGATGCATTCGCCTCGGCCGGCGCGCCTGCTTCCTTCACTTTGGAGCGGGATCGGTCTTTCGTCTTCTTGACTTCTGCAAACTGCGAGACATTGCCTGCGAGCAAACAGTCAGTACATCTGTTCAGCAACAACAATGGATGGGAAACGGCGCGGGCGTGCTCAATGAGATGCGCGCGAGGAGAGGGCCCGGGGAGACTGACCTTCACTGATCTTCTCGATGGTCGCCTGGAGGTCTCCATCAGATTCTTCAATCGCGACAACAAGGTCCACGTCCGTCCAGTCGGGGAACAGCTCCTTCAGCGTGGTCAATTGCGGCTGGTAACGGCGCTTCAGCTCGCCCAGCTCGCCCTGGTCGGCGGATGTGTCGACGGCGGATGCGGACGTGTGGTCGCCGTTCTGCTTGCTTGATCGCGGGCCTCGAGTGCCAAAGCCGCCGCGGCCGCCGCGGGCAGAGCTCCTGCCGCGGGGCGCGGGCCGGGACTGTATTTCAGACATGTGAAGGGTGCGGTGTGTGTGGGTGCCAGCAGCGAAGTGATGCTGTTGGGGGGTGCAGAGTGTGGGTGTTGGTGGTTGCGAGATGGCGGAGAAGGGAGGGTGTTGGGCAGCGAGAACAAGCAAACGCTCAGCGCTATTGTGCTGCTCGGAGCCTGCAGAGGGCAGCGTCTGTCGCGTCGTCGGGGGATTGCTGGGAGAAGGGCTTGTGCATGCGCGAGGGGAGTGTCTGGGGAAGAATGGCAGGAGAGAAAGGCGGCTTGCCGCCGCCCGGGCCTCACTCGCCCTCAGCTTCGCGCCCAGAACAGGCATGGAGGCGCACGTGACGCCTCTCCTGCGTTGCGTGACGTCTCGGGGCTGCATCGCCGCCCGCCCACGTCGACACACCACTCGCCCGCGCATTGGCTCCCCCGTCGCCGCCATGTACACGCCCGCTGCCCGCCGGGCCTTCAGCTACCTCGCGTCCAAGATCCACCCCCAGCTGCCACTGTCGCCGCGGGAGAGCGAGCAGCTGCTCGCGCTGCTCACCACGTCCTTCAGGGCGCAGCTCGACCACGAGCACCCCACCACGCCCAACAGACAGCGCAAGCGGACCGCGAAGGGCGTCCGACGCACTGTCTCCCCGGCGCGCACCCCGTCCTCAACGAGCATTGCCGGCCAGCACCTGGACGCGATCCTGACCAACCCGCTGTTCGCCGTGAGGCCGCAGCGACGGGGCTCGGATACCGCCAGAGTGAATGCTGGAGAGGTGCTGCGAGACCCCCTGTCGTGGTTTCTAGACCAGGTAGCGGCGGGAGCGGCAGATATCCCCAAGGCCACAGCATGTCTGTCTATGTTGAAAACGAATTCTATAAACCAAGCCGGCACAACACGGGGCACCCTGCAAGACGGGAGGAACCCCGGCGCGGAGATCGCAAAGTGGTTGCAGTCTAGTGGTGTTGAGAAAACGAAAGACTTCAGAACCGTACGAAACACGGAGCCGTTGCTGGTTGATCTCGTGCCCCTCCTGCTCGAGGAAGGTCAGGACACACACTGCTGGCGATGGTTCTCTGAAACGGCTACTACACAGCCTAGTATGGACGCCCACCACACAGCCACATTCAGATCGCACCTCCTCAAGAATATGGTGTGGGCAAGCGCAACCCAGGCTTCCATCAACCCCGCACTTCGCACCTTCCTACGAGCAGAGAAGATATCACCAACTGGCGAGATACTTCGCCCAGCCGGCATCTTCCTCGTCAAGCACATCCTCTCCCATCCCAAAGAAGCCCCCTCTCCCGACCTCTATGATGCCTTCCTGGCATCCGCCAGCACGTGGACTGGTCGCTGGTCCCGCGCGATGCAATCCCTTCTCTGGCTTCATCACCCCACATCACCTGACACCCGTCCCGGGCTAGCCTTCATCCAAGATCCCAATGGAGCCGCAGCTCAACTTCCCAAGGCGTCGTCGAAAATGCGACACATTATATCACAAATATGCCTCGATGTAGCACGGCTGTCGCTAGAGGCGCAGAAAACGACCGAGACCAGGGTCGTGTTGAATTTTGTGAACACGCACTTTCCGGAAATGGTGGCCCAGCCAGAACCGGAGCAATCGACCAGCCCAAGGCCGAGAAGGGTAGTAGACCAGAGGAAGCGCAGAGAAGATGAGAACCTGCGGTTGCTGGATCAGCTTGCGCTTGGTTGAAGGGTGCCATGTATAAAGCGATCCATGTGTCTATAACGAATTCCATGTCCTGCATTTGGCGTCATCAAGTCGAGCGGTATTCTACGGATAGCATTTAAGCGTTTACCTACGACACGACAGATCTTGAACAAATTATGAATAATGAGAACTCGTAGCATTCATAACGTCTATGAAAAGACGTATATATCAATATCAGCATTTGCAATGCAATGCAATGCATCTACAAATCCCTCCAACGCCTCTCCCCAATGCAAAAACGCCAACCTATGCAGACCCGTCATTGAACTCGTCCTCGCAGTCCCCCTACTCAATAGCACTCGCCCCATTCCCATGCAACACCGGGTTCATGGAATGATCAAACTCAAACTTGAAGTCCACACCCAACTCCTTCCTCATCGCCGTCTTCACCGCCTCCAGTACGTTCACAAAGACACCCACGCTCGCCGGATTCTCATCGTCGTTGCCCTCGCCCTGATACACCCCCGTCCGCACCAAACACGTATTCCAGTTATAGTTGTTCCCACCGACGATATCGGACGCCGGGTTATCGCCGATCATGTAGATGTTCTCGGGCAGCGTTTCGTCGTTGTGAATCTGTTCCATCCACGAGCGAATCACCTCGTCGGCGAACTGATATGTCGCGGGCTCGGGCTTGCCGTACACGATTCGCTCAAGATCAATACCCGTGAGGGCTTTATACATTGCCTCGAGGCCGATGCGGAAAGCGCCCTGGGACATGCGGGGAATGGGGTGCTCAGTCGGACACAGCAAGTCGCCCTGCGAGAAGTAGATGGGGATGCGTTCCGAGACGGGGTCGTCGGCCACCGTATGCAGTTGTCCGTTCTTGCTGCGGAGCAGATCCATGACGATCTGCATGTCGGTGGCATAGTCGCGGCTGTCAGAGAAAACCATGATGGCTTCGATGTTGACCTGCGAGAAGTCGCGTGGGCGGGAGGTGGCGCGCTCCTCATCAGTGAAGACGCGGTAGGGAGCAATGGTTGGGTCCCAGGCTACAATGTCGTTAGGCACAATGATGTCTTTGAAACCGTATTCCTCGGCTACTTCGCGGCATTTGTAGCCTTCGCCTCCGACGACAAGGACGGTGCTGTAGTGCTCGGCCAGAGCGCGCATGGGCGTGTGAGATTGGATGAATTGGTCCGTGGAGATGGGCGACCTGAGGATCTTGGAGAGCTGCTCGCAGCGGGGACCTTCGAGCTTGCCGGAGCCGTTGGTGAGGAAGATGTGGGGGATCTTGATGCCGAGTTCATTGTTGCCGTTGAGGATTTCGAGGACTTGCTGGCCTTCGGGGATGAGGCGGTCGCCGTGGACGAGAACACCATCGATATCGAAAACGAAAGCCATGTTCTTGGCTGCTCTGACTTTCTCCCCGGAAAGATCCTGCATCTGGGACGCTAGGATGTCACGGGAGGCCTGTATGACTGGCATGCCCGGTCTCTGAGCCACGCCATCGGGATAGTGGACAGAGGATAGTCGAGATTGTCTCTTGGACCTTGGAATGACGAGGACGGAGCCGATGGAGTTGCGAGACCCTCGTCGGTCCTTCATGGAAGGAGACATACTCAAGTTGTGCATAAATGATGAGGCATCGGCGAGGGTGGATTGGAAAGAATCCACTGCGATAGTAGGACCATCTTCGGGGATGCTCTCTGAGCCAGCACCACCATTGACAGTCTGTTGGACTCCATAGCTTCCTGTCCGCTTAACGCTCATACGAGAGTTGTCTCGGGACTTGGCTTTGGTCAATGGCGACTGTCCACCAACCTCTACGTCTTCGTATGAGCGTACGCTGGATGGCATTGTAGGAGTTGGTATGAATGTTCAGTTATTGCCTTGGGTGATGAGGATATGTGATGAAAGATAGATCAGTGATGAGTTAGAAAGTAGAGGGTGTGAAGCTGTAGTAGTAAATACAGAGCAGTAGAAGGCACGTCACAGGGTTCCATCCCCCTCATATATACTCCCTCCCCTCCACTGTTCAGTCCTGGCGAAACCACGGCACCTTCACCAATACAATTTCTCTCCAGAGCCTTCGTCCAGTTCCGTACTGGCCCGACAACACGTCCCCTGAAACTTCTCCTTCTCCACATAAACCCTCTTATCATCCTCACAAATATGAGAACGAGTGTTCTAGCATCCACACTAGGCATCCTCGTTGTCGTCTGGAAAACCCTGCTCCATATTTAATTATATACAAGCCGAGCCCCAACGTCATGGGCTGAAGTCGCGAGCGCAGATTGCATGTCACAGCTGCACAACATACCGGCGAAGTGCGCTGTGGGTCGGCCAGTGCAACCCAAGCATTCTCATCTGCCACTCGATGACTGGGCGAGCAACGAAAAAAGGGTCCCAGCTATGAAATGCTTGTTATCTGTATCCACCATTGAACCCGCAGAGCCCACGTCTGCACATGAAAATCTGCAAGTTTTAGCATCATGCCCGGTGAATCCTGCCCTGGCCGCTTGACATCGGCAGCTTTTCAACATCGGCGGGTGTGGGCAGGGAAGAAAACATCCTGGAAGGGCCGTCAAAATATATGGAGCTAGTAGCCTTAGGTATGAGGAGAATAAGTGGCGGAGCGAGGAGCTGTGGTTCGCCGAAGACGACTCATTGAGCCCCGTTCCTGAAGGGGATCGACAGTCTCGCGTTTTCGGCGACGGCCGAGAAAGCGCCTTTTTGTTATCCAACAACATTGTGAGGATCGCGAAGCGGCGCTGTTTCTGTATTTTTTGAGGGTCTGCGGGACGAGATGGGTGCACTAGAGTGGAGCATTTTGCTCCACCATTGCGTCATGGGAGACGAGCGCTGGTAAAGACGAGCATGATTTTGGAGTTGTTGGATGGAAGACTGGGGACGGTGGAGGGGTTGGTACCGGCCGGGAGGATGAGTGAAAAGTTTTATCTGATGGGATGAATTGGATGAATTGGATGAAGAGGGAAATTTGAGTCCGTGATGATATATCTAGGTGCTGGCTAACTATGTTCGGGGTCGAGCTTACCACTTTTATCGTTGCTGTCGCACTCGGAGCACAAAATATCGCATCATTTTACTTTGAGCAAATATTCACACCACTTTGGTACAACAGAACCCCTCACATTCGGCTTATATTCACATCTCTATTCCACCATGGGCAGCATGTCGCAAACGTTGAACGAAAAGGTCTACACGCTGAACAACGGTGTCCAAGTCCCGGCCGTGGGCTTTGGAACATTCGCCAACGAGGGGTCGCAAGGCGAGACATACGAGGCAGTGACTCATGCCTTGAAGACGGGATACCGTCATCTCGACTGCGCATGGTTCTATCAAAACGAGGCCGAAGTTGGCGATGCTGTGCGCGACTTCCTAAAGAAGAACACCAACATAAAGCGAGAGGATATCTTTATCTGCACAAAAGTCTGGAACCACCTTCATGAGCCCGAGGAGGTACAATGGTCCATCAACAGTTCTCTGGAGAAATTGAAGATGGATTACGTTGACTTGTTCCTTGTCCATTGGCCGATTGCTGCCGAGAGCGGCGACGACCATATGCCCAAGATCGGATCAGATGGGAAATACATCATCAAGAAAAACCTCACCGAGAACCCGGAGCCAACCTGGCGGGCCATGGAGGAAATCAACAAATCTGGCAAAGCACGCGCGATTGGTGTTTCCAACTGGACAGTCGACGGCCTGAAGAAGCTCGTCAGCTTCGCGAGAGTGAGGCCCACAGTCAACCAGATCGAGATCCACCCTTTTCTCCCCAACACAGAGACCGTAGACTTCTGCCTAAAGAACGACATCCTTCCCATGGCCTATTCGCCGCTTGGATCACAGAACCAGGTTCCCAGCACAGGTGAAAAGGTCCGCACCAACAAGACCCTCAACGAAGTTGCCCAGCGGAGTGGACACGATCTCGCTCAGGTCCTCCTGGCCTGGGGCCTCAAGCGTGGATACGGTGTGCTTCCCAAGAGCTCAACTCCTTCTAGAATCGACAGCAATTTCCAGATTCCAGAGCTGAGCAAGGAAGACTTTGAGGCCATTGAGGGTGTCGCAAAGGGGAGGCATACCAGGTTCGTCAACATGAAAGATACCTTCGGATTCGATGTCTGGCCACATGAAGACCCCAGTAGGTTTTCGAAAGCGGCTTTGTAGAGAAGGGTGTTGGCTTGGATTCAAGCGGTACCTCTGTTTTCTGACTCTGCTCATTAGCGATGTAAAGGTTCCCATTTGTTCACCATATGCTCCATAGACCCATCAATTAAGTACGTCGTTTTTGCTGAGGAGAAGACTTAATTCTTTGGCCCAACAGTGACATATGCGTCCTAAACTATGGTCGCCGATGCGGTCTGGAATTATTCCAATGTGCATGCCTTGGCGGACCCTTGTTCAGCAAGGCGCTCTTTTTGGAACAGCTTTAGACCCGCACTGGGCGCTAATCACTCACGACATTTTAGTGCAGCGTTCAATGGAAATAGGTCAGTGTGCTAAAGTTACCTGATCTGGCAGTTTGGAGATGCACCGTCTCTGACCAGCTCATCCGTCAGAGAACCTTATTCACCTGATGGTAACAGTGGCGTCGTCTGAACATGATAGGATCAGAACTTCCGGGCCGTCTTGGGCCTTCAGATTTCCTGCCGACCGATCGTCATTTCCTCCAGTCTTATTTTTACTTCCATTATTCCGTATGCCATGCCGTGGTACATACGAAGGGCGGGATCTTGCGTTGGTCCCTAGTACCTGGGAATGGCCTGAGAGGAAACCGAGCACATCCCTGAACCAGCTCCAGCCCATCCTCAATTCTCTGGACTGGCGACAAATGGTTCCGCGACATTGGACGCATTCCTATCCGGCTCTTGTCCTCGGCAGCATCAGCTGGTGCCCAGTGGTCTAGTCACGCCACAGAGGATCTGCTGGTGCGGAAACTGGCGGGGGTGGCCTTTCGGCTGCCCTCAAGCCTCCAGGCAGCGGTAAGCGGGAAGATCTTCTGAGATGCGCAGATGGAGAGACGGTATTGGCGGAAAAGGGCTACTGATATGCGCCCTGTGGAGGTTGGAGGAAGGAATATTGAAAGGAGTTTGGGTGTGTTCCTTGAAACCCGTGAACAGGCCTTGGAGTCCGAAAGGAAGGATGGCGGAATGCATATGCAATCCTACTCTCCACCTCATGCGGGTATTTGCAGAGCCGGGATGCCATTGGGTCGTTCGGTCCATCATTTCCTCGGGAGGGTCTTGGTGTGTTCTTGAGGATGAGGAGTCGTCCCGCCCATGATCGGCGACCAGGAGACGGCGCTTGCGGCTTCCTCATCGGCGCTATCTCCCATCACAGCTGGAGTGCACCTTCAGCCCAGCCTCTCCACTCCTCAGTGCTCAAACTTAAACACCCACTGTCAAACAACGTGAGCATTGTGACACATGGCGCCTGTGTGTTACTCCCACCCGACGTGCTGTACCATTTCTCACGTGGACGCACAACGAAAAGCACCACAGCGTTAGACCGCGCAGCCCTCTCAGCTCTTGCTTTTCCCCTGTCGTTATCCGCCAGGCACAACCCTCACCCTTCCACCAGACGCAAGCCAAGGTGACTTCGTGGCGTGTTGCCACAAAGCTAGCCTCGCTGCCACGGCGCGACCGGCTAGCAAAACGAAATTCCCCGTCGTGGTCGATGGCGCATGCCAAATCTTGCCGCAAAAAGCATGGTTCGAGATATATGGCTGGCTTTGATGATCGTGATTGCTCGGATATCTGCAGCAACGTAGGGTCGAT
Organism: Amniculicola lignicola CBS 123094; assembly: GCA_010015725.1. NCBI lineage: Eukaryota > Fungi > Ascomycota > Dothideomycetes > Pleosporales > Amniculicolaceae > Amniculicola > Amniculicola lignicola. The sequence continues at coordinate 497,063 of ML977558.1, forward strand.
CCCATGGATGCTGACTCTTCTAGGGCGGGATATGCGCCTGCGAGGTCGTCATCTCGTGGGATTCCGTGCGGGAGGACAAGAGCTTGTACCAGGTATATCATCCAAGGTTTGATAGCTACCTAAGTAGGTATATTTACCGGCGGCACGGCCTAGAGTCCGTAGACCGAAGACTTATGTTTACTCGCGTCTCCTTATTGTCTCAGCCTTTGAATGTTTGGCTTCTAGTCCTTCTTTCGCCTCTCTAGAACCTTCTGGTGCTCCAAACATTCTCGTCGCTGGCAGTCTCTGGGCGATTTGTGATCTATGATGTTGCGCCTCTTATCGCCTCGGAGAGACTTCCTTGCGGCCTCGGATGCCTTCGAGCTGTAAGTCTATGCTCTTAACACCTGATCGTACTCTAAGACACTAGCCTTGGCGGATGGTCAAGTCGTAGGATCCGCGAGGAGATTCCTTTCTAACAGTGCCACAGATGCGAACCGCCACGACCATATAAGCTGCATGAGATTGACACGAAAAGTTCAGTATCATCGCCGTCGTCCTCTTACCCGAGTTCAAACTCGGCGGTCTCATCGACGTCAAGACAATCCTCAGTGACCAGCCACACCGGCACGCTTACAAACGAGTACGGCTTCGAGATACCACATCTAACCAAAACCCCTTGGGAACAAGCGCGGAACAAGAAGAACTCAGTATGGCGTCGCACCGGATTCGAATACCGCTTTCCTGCAGAAGTCTTCAAGAAGCTCCCCAAAGAAGTGTATGATTGCATGGTAGAGCAACTAGAGCTTTTGCATTTTGAGCAAGACCAGTCGTGTCCATCATGCTACCTGAAAGATCTGTACAATCTATCCCTCACAAGCCGCGCCTGGGATCGGGCAGTTACAACCCAAATGTATGTCTCAAACCTCGAGCCTCGTTCGACTTAGAATCACATGAGCTAACTTATATCCAAGGTACCAAAAAGTATTTGTGCTAGCCACAGAAGACCACCCGAGGATGCCAAAACTGAGATTCAAGGGAACCAGCCGACTCAAACTACTTCGCCGAACTCTCCGTGAACGGCCAGCTCTTGCGCGACATGTCCGCGAATTACACATGTCTGATTTTCAGACCCTATATCGAGAAGCTAGTATTGAGCGAGAGGATATTGTAAACTTGGTAGCATCTCTTGTAATGGCATGTCCAAATCTCGAGCGTCTAGTGGGGTTCCAGATTCCTTACACACACTCATTTGACCGGTTATCGCACGCACTTTCAACACGACCGATGCTAACAGAGCGGCTATGGATGCTCGAAGATCCCGATATCGACGTAGATGAAGAGGAGGAAGATGACCGTGGCGGGTACTACTACTCGTCTGCGAACGATCCAACCGAGCGTCTCCTCGAACTGAACTCGAACCACCCCGATCTCACAACACTCGTTCTACATCAAAGGCAGCTCCGGACATCCACTCCCTTGACCTTTCGAGCCATTATCGGGACACTTCGCCAACTGCCTTCCCTCCGCAACCTCTCCATCTCCAACCTCCCAGCATCCTCCTTCACGAACCTGACCCTCAACGCTCTCCCACCCAATCTCCACTCCCTCCGCCTCGAGAACCTCCCCGGCCTCAACGACAAAGGTCTCCAACGCTTCGCCGCCTCACATGCCGCATCCACTCTCTCTACTCTTTTCCTTGTTAATCTCAAGGTCACCACCCTAATCACCCTCTCCCACTTCCTCAGTCCAAACCTGCACCTCCTAAACCGCTTCACCTTCGCCCAACACAAAGCGCCAACCCTTCCTTCCTCGTCCTTGACGCCGTCCTTCCAATCCCGTACTCTCGCATACATCCACTGGGAACTCCGCTCGCAAGCCTGCCCACCTCCGTCCCTGCCAAACCCCTTCCCAGGAACGACACCACCCATGCAATCCTCTGAGTCTGAGCCAGCCTTCCCCTTTCCAAACGCAGAACCGATATCTTGTCTAGCGTCTAGTCTGCTAGCAACCAGTATAAGGAACAATCTCTTCCCCTCGCTCCGCAAAATTCGGGTCCCACATGATCCCCAGGGCCTATTCCAGAAACTATGTAAACCAAAAGCCACAGCCTTACTCCCCTCAGACTCGTCGTTGCTCACGTCACCACCGCGAGCGAGTTTATTAATTGGACACCAGGGGAGGCGACCAGGAGTAGATCGCCACTCAACCTACGATTCAATGCGCTCATACAAGTTCCCCGAACACACTGGCATTGCGTCCCGAACTCCGATATTAGAAACCGAGAGAAGTTCGTCGGCCTCGACCTCGACTTCAACTTCAACATCTACATCGACATCACAAACCCCCCGCGCCGACTCCCCCATGTCCAGCACCTTCTCCGCCGCCGCCGCCGCCGCCGCCGCCACCGATCTCCTCCGTCCCCACCACACCCGCACCAACACGCTCACGCTCCCGCACATCCCCCCCTTGTCCCCCGCACACACGCGTCTCCTCGCCCAATCCCGCATCCTATCCGCGCGCCAGCAACCTTTCATCCAGTTCATCGTCACCGCTCCCTCGGGCGAGATCCGCGTGGACAGGCCGATATACGCCTTTCTAGGGAGGTTGGGGTCGAGGGTTGCGTATGAGTTGAGACCAGATCGGGGGCGGGGGAAGGGGGAAGTGGAGAGGGGGTTGATTGGGGGTTGTGGAACAGGTGCAAGAAGATTCTCGGGGAGTAATAGGGATGGTGATATAGATAGCGATGGTTCCAACGAGTGGATTCTTCGCGTTGAAGACGTGATGGGCGAAAGTGACGATATCGGGCTTGGAAGAAGGGGGTTGGGCGGATGTCGACATTTTATTCATGGGGAGAGGGGGAGCGGAAAGTGTGTTGAGATGGGGGAGTTGTTTACGTAAGGGGAGATGGGATGAGGGAGCTATCCGGGATATTCTTTTCTTTGTTACCACCTACACTTTTCCAAGGTTGAAGACGGACAAGACTTTTTTTTTAGCGGGATACCCATATCAGATTATATTAGGGTGTCATAGGATGGGATGGGATGAGATAAGTTGGCTCTCCGGGATATTCTCTCCTTTATTTCCTTTGTTCCTTCCTATACCTTCTCCGAGTTCCAGTATGGACAAGTTGTTTTCTTAGCGGGATACCCATACCAGATTATATTAGGACGGAACTGCAGATCAGTACAACACAACACAATACAACAATATCCTTTCATCATGTAGTCACTCATCAACATCATCACCACAACTCAGACATGAATCAACACAAATTTACGGACGCATTACGCAAAAAATTCCTATATTCTAATATCACCTCTCCCCAGTCCCATCCCATCCCATCCATTCACCCTATATGTATTTAATCCCAATCATCCGCCCATCCAATACCTCATCTATATATGACCCCCACCCCCAAAATGCAATGTCCAGGCCCATTCTCACGGACCCATATGAAAAAAACTCTGCCCTTATCAAAAAAGACAGGACAGCCCAGCCCTCCCCTCACCTCACTTACAAAGTCCTCGAAAATCCGCTGGAAAAAAAACGCCATACCATGCGAGTGCGTGTGTGCGTGCTTATGAGGCCCCTTCTTCCAAGAAAAGCCCCAACCAAATGCACCCCTTATGCAATCTAGAGAAAAGCGCGCCAAGAGGGAAGGAAGAAAAAGTGGTATAAGGACCTGCCAACCGACAAGAAAGGAACGCATTGAAGAAGGTTTTGTGCGTCATCTTGACAGTGAAAAATATGATATCAGAACGCCAAAAGTATGCGTCAGTGTTCGCGCGACGAAATGCAAACGTGTAAAAGCGCCCAAAGGCGACAGACAGGCAAAAATGCAGATTAACCCGGTCTGCGAATAGCTTCCACGGCAAGGGTAGGAGTTTCGACGAGGCGGTTAGCAGGCACGCCTTCGTTTTTTCGGCGGTCGAAAAAGTTCTGGCATTCGTTGGAGAGGAAGGTCCACTCCGCAAGGGCTCGTCCGGCGTATCGACTTGATGTCGCTGCGGAGCCAGTGGGTTTGGAGCTAGTGACAGTCGCGATGTTGATGCCCTTGGTTTGGAGCAGGACTTGGCCCGGGAGGGGTAGTCGAGGAGGACCGAGACGAAGAGGCTGGAAGGCGTGGAAACGCTTGTCGACCCATTCGAGGGAAAATCGGAAACTGTAGCTGCGATGCGTTGGAGTGGGTGTCTCAGATTCGGGTGTGGTACTCCCGGAGGCACTGCGAGTACCACTTGGGGTCCTGCTCCCACTCTCCTTATCCTTTTTCCCGCTTGGATTAGGACTCCTGCTCTTGGTAATCTGTTTCTGTGCTCCCATGAAATTCTTCAAGATACTCCATCTACCCTTGCTGTTATCTTCCTCGCCCATATCTTCCTCTGCACTCTGTAAAGACTCTGGTCTTGCCTCCACATCAGATATCGAAGATAAGGTTGAAACACGGCGCGAAGTGGGATTTTGAACTACGCCATCGAAAGAAAGAAAGGGGCCATTGCTAGACACTAGGTTTGGATTATCGTTACGAATGATCAGAAAACGGCGACCGGGGGCGGGATAGCAAGGTGTTGTTGATGGAAGGATGGTTTCTTTTGATTCGGCATCGTCACAGATCCAGAGGTAGTGGGACCAGACGGAGCGCAACCGGTCGCTCAATGTTTTCATTATATTTCTAATTCGCTGTTAGTAATTAGCATCACTGAGGAACAGGAAAAGCTTACAGTTCGGTGGTTGTCTCCTCGCCATCGAACCGTGCAACACGCCAACAAAGCAGCCGCATGTAGTATGACCGTACCATGGGACACCAATGGTTGAACCTGCTCTCAAAGAACTCCGGTTCCAGCAGAAAATCGAGACATAGACTTGCTTTGCGTTCTTGATCCGCAATCAAGGTGGGCCAGGTGCTATACAAGAAAGCATACAGCTTAATCTCGGTCGCGGTGTTGTGGCTGGCTGTCATCTGCTTGCACACATCAAGCCAGAATGGCCAGTCCACAACTACGTGTTGCTGGGGATCCAATTGCTCGTAGCGAACGAGAATGACAAAGGCCTCCTCCAAGAAATCGCACAACGTATAGCAGGCGTTGTTCTCGTAGATGGAGACCTTGCGTGCGGTCGCCTTCAAGAGGCGACCAAAACTGTCCACAAAAAGGCGTCTGGGTATATACAGGTGTGCATTTCTCTCTGAGAGAAAGTCCCGAATGAGCATGATCAGCCTGTTCTCCGCCATCTGCCGAGTAGCATTGAGAGGTGGTAGCGGTAAAGACGTTGCAGATGCATCAGGATCACCACCCAGCACGTCGTCGAAGGTCATGCTTGATGTTGCGTTTCCGGGTTCTTCTGGTGCCTGCACTACCGTGTGTCGGTTGATTGTTGCATCCAGGTTCGCAAGAATTTGGGCGTGGACGAGGACGAGACCAGGAACGCACGTCTGCTCCAAATTGCTTGGTTCCACGGGGAGGAAGTCGGCTATGAGGATGTGCCAGTGTTTCACAAATACGTAGAAAAGGTCGCTCTCGGCGCCGCACCAACGCTTTACCCAACTGCCATACCAATCGAGATTGGCAGTCCCGAGTGGAAGCGATGCAGGCTGGCGCAGTAACCGAATGGTCTGGCCCAAGGAATGGAAGCGGAGCGAGTGGAGCGTAGGTGGGAACGACGGGACAATACGTTCGGAAACGAGGTCGAGTCGGTCCTGTCTTGAGATTCCCGATTCGTGGATTACACGCTTCATAATGTCCAGAGAGGGATTCCATATGCGTACCAGAACATCGGCAACACCCGGGCAAAAACAAAACGCATACGCACACGTCTTTCCGCAGAATGTCACCAGACTTGCAGCCGCATTTCGAAGGGTCATCCTGTCAACTACAAAGGCCATCTGTGAGAGCAGGTTTTGGGTGAATATGTTGCGGACGTTGTGGTAGACGGACTCGGCGAGGAAGTCAGAGGAGGAAGACAGGTTGGATCCCGACGATTTGCCAGTGGACGTTGAGAGCGCATCGGCGCGGTCTGCGAGGGCGGAAAAGGGGGACGGTGCCAGTCGCCATTCGGGGCGCTCCATGATGCCAGCAATCCCTTCCAGAATGGCTGGACGGTCTGTGCCCGAGATGGACTGGTTGTTCCGCCCCGCCAGAAGCTCCAGCAGCGCCGTCCACCAGCCGTTCAGTATGTTGGCACGCCTGTCAAGATCCTCGGGTCTCAGTTTGTGGTTCGAGGGGTGGCTGTCGTATGATCGCAGGAACGGAAGAAGGGTGGTGCGGACAACATTGGCCTTCAGGGACGCGGATTTGGAGTGGAATCTGCGCAGTGTTAGTGAGCGATGCGGGGGGCAGGGGGAGAGGGGGCCTGCGCGTACTTGCGGTGGTCCGCCTCCAGTGTGCGGAACACAGTCCATAGCTCGTCCTTCTTGCGGGGCTCGGTCTTGGTGCCCTTGAGCTTGTCCGAGGACGTGTTGCGCGGAAGCGGCGGGATGTGGTTGTGGACGGGCGACAGGGGTGTCTGGGTCAACGACGGCAGGCGGTCGGTGGAGAAGGACTTGGGGAGGGCAGGGAGTGCGGGGGCGTCTGTCGCCGACTGCTGGCTGCTGGAATTGGCCGAGCCGAAGAAGCCGCTGAGTGGCCGTTTGGACCTCTTGCCGCCGAGGCGGCTCTTCGCGGCAGAGTCGGTGGTCCTCGCCTTCTCGGGGATGCTCACGGTGGTGGGAGTCTCCTTTGTGGGCGAGCTTGGCCGTGACGAGGACGCGATCCACGACTTCCTCCTCAGTTTGGTCAGCGAGCGGGCGGGCGACATGGACGGCGCGGCGTCGGTGGACGGGCGGCTCTCATGGCGGCTGCGTTCGCGCTTCGAGTCGACCGAGGGCTCGCGGCTCTTGCTGGAGAAGCTGAGGAATCTCGACGACCGGCGCGAGTTGGTGGGTCTCAGCACCGGCAGCTGCTCGATTGGCGGGGACTCTTCGGAGTCGGGGCTGGAGCCGCCTGATGAGGTGTCCGAGGTGGTGCCATCCCCCTTGCCTGCCACGCCTGACTGCAGGTCGTCCTCCGAGATGGTCCCCTTCAGCTCCAATATCGACGGCTCGTCCACCAAATCCTTCATCCGCGGGAAGTACGTGTAGCTGGCGGCCTTGGGGAGCTGCACGGCTTCGTGCTCCCGCTCGACGTGCTTGGGCGCGAAGGCCTCGGAGGCACTCCTGTTCCTGGCTCCGTGGTGGGCGTGGGCAAGGAGGTCGTGGCCGCCCATGGCCGGGGCGACGGCGTGCATTGCTGTGAGGGGGAGCGACTGACGGGGCGGCGAGTCCAGAGACCTCCAGCGGCGGTCTCGACACAATTCTTCAACGACGGCCGCTCATGGTCCCAGTGCAGGTGCAGGCGGCGTAGTGGCTTATGAGGCGGACTGGTGGCCGGCGGCCTCGCTGGCTCGTGCAGAGGGGGGATTGCAAACTTATGAGGGCTGAGTGTCAGCGGGGCGTTCCTGAGGGAGAGAGTGTCCGTTTCGAGTGGGCGGCTGGAGCGAAGGCGTGGAGAGGCAGCGAGCGTGGGGATCGAGGTGGACGTTGGGGCACTATGGTAGCGACTGTAGGGGCAGGGACTCTAAAGCAGAGTCTAAAGGTGCCCTGGGCTGGTGAGCGGTGCTTTGACGGACGAACACCCCGACCGTTGACGCTGATTTCGGGAAAAGCTCCTTGGACGTCACAGATCAAGTCTAGCAGGGGTTGCGGCAGGTTTGCGGAAGCACCTGGATAGGATCGCCTTGATTCGCCTCACCGGCCGATCGCGCAAGTCTTTTTTTGGCTCCAGTTGTGTGTGCCATGCAAGTCGGAGCTTTTTGCAGAGTGCCTGCCACACTCGAGGTGTCGTGGCCCTTCTCGAGACTCGTTACCCGCCCTTCACATCACAGCGCACACACGGCGGCCGGCGTGGTGCAGCGGGGGGTCGCCGTCATGGATGGCTGCATTCACTTGTCCATCAGCCGCCGCGAGGTTGCTTCAGGTTGAGAACGTGCTTTGCGGCGGCTCGGCATCGTTACAACCCCCCAGTGGAGTGCACCTGTTCCCTGCCTCCAACCAGGAACTCCAGCAAGCTTGTATGCGAAACATGACGACCCACTGCTCCTGCAAAGCTATGGCCGCTATTATAATTCGATGTAATATAAGGGCCTCAAGTTCCCTGCTTTGCAGCCAACTGCCAACTATGCAGTGAACACGGGAGCTCTTTCTGCGATGAAGAGAGAATTGGAGACCTGCAGTGCGAGAGACTCCACCTCGCCCTGCTGGTCCTAGTCCTCCGATGACACGATATTAGGCATGACCATCTCGCCCGTGAAGGAGGCTGTGCTGTGGTCGCCACGAGGAGAGTAATTTGTTTGATGCACTTGATACACTCACTCGTAGAGACCTCGTGACTAGACCCTGGAAGACCGCTTTCAAATCGTCATCATAGATGGTTATATTCATATATTCCAACCTGGGGTTGCATTCACATCAAAATGCTCCCTCACGTGATTAGTCAGCACGCCCGAACGGCAATGCAGCGCTCCCGAGGTCCGGCATAACAATCAGCGATCCATTGGTATTGACACAGGCGGTAGATTTTTAGTACAAGGAAGTGGTTCTGTCACAACGCCAGCCCGTCTAATGGTGCGCAGGCTCCTCCTCCGGCTCCTCCTCGAACCAGTCCTCCTCCACGGGTGCCGCGCCCGGCTCGGTGCTTGAGCCCTCGATTTCCACCTGCTGGGTCTCGTAGGCCTTCAGCTCGCTCGCGATGTCGCCCTCTTCCGGGGATGTGGGGGCTTTGGGGATGGCGAACGTCTGGACGTGGCCCTCGGAGTCGGTGGGCTTGATGGGTGTGGGCTTGAAGGCCTTGAGCTCCCTCAGATACAGGTCCTGCACGAGGTCGACTGTATGGTGCCAATTAGGTCAGCGCTCGCCTTCTCGGCCATCAGGGAGATGAAGTACCTTGTCGGACAGCGGTGGGGACGATGAAGGTGCGGCGGGCGATGTAGGCAGACGGTTGCCGGGCAACGCGTGCCAGCGTCTGGCGCTGCAATGGGGTCAGAATACGCAGCAGAGCGGCCAATTGGGCGGACATACCGAGGCCCTGATGGATTGCGCGAGCATGGTGTTGGATTGCGGGGTGAGGGAGCTGTCGAGGGGAGCTTCGGGAGAGGTGAGGTCGGCTGGCTGGAGGTTTTTCCAAGGTTCCAGAAGAGCCGCGCGCCGGAATCGGACTAGCGGCAAACCGGGCTTGGCATCTCCCAGGCTGCTCTTGACCGCGCTGCTGCCTCTCCGCTCTCTTGTCCCCGACAACTCCACACCACCACACTCCCGCTCGCAACCCGCCCCGCGACCAGGTCTCCAAGTGTCGGTTTTCACTCGCTCGTAGCAGGCACAGATCACGCTCCCTTTTGCGGACACGCTCCACGTTGCACGGCGACTCTGCCCGTCGCAGACGAAGAGCCGGCGCCGCAGTTTGCCCGTCGCCAGACCAGCCCGCCCATACATACATTCCCTCTGCAATAATACAAGACTCCGTGATACAAGACCTAAAGAACATGTCTTTCGCGCGCGATGGCCGCGTGCTCTCTCCCGGCGAGGTGTACGAGGAGGTCGAGCAGCCAGTCCGCGAGCCGGAGTGGACTGAGGACCTGAACGTCACGCTCATGTGTCCCGACTGCAAGGAAGTCCCGCCGAACCTCGTCGAGGAGTTCTCGTCCGGCGATACTGTCTGCGGCTCGTGTGGGCGTGTGCTGGCCGACCGCATCATCGATACACGGTCTGAGTGGCGTACCTTCTCCAACGACGACCAAGGCAACGACGACCCCTCGCGTGTCGGCGACGCGGCCAACCCACTCCTCCACGGCTCGCAGCTGCACACCGAGATCGGCTTCGGCGACGGCGGCCTGCGTGTCCGAGAGCTCGCCCGCGCCCAGAACAAGTCCAGCCACGACAAGGTCAACAAGTCGCTGCAGCAGGCCTACAGCCAGATCAACGTGCTCTGCGACTCCTCTGCCATCCCCAAGCCCGCAGCCGAGTCTGCGAAGCTGCTCTTCAAGGCGGCCGACGACGCCAAGCTCTTCAAGGGCAAGTCCCAGGATGTCATCATTGCGACGTGCATCTTCATCGCCTGCCGGCAGCACGACGTGCCGCGGTCCTTCCGCGAGATCTTCAAGCTGACCAACGTCTCGAAGAAGGAGATCGGCCGCACTTTCAAGACCCTGGAGGCCTTCCTGCAGAAGCAGTCGGCCAAGGATGCCAGCGCAAAGGCCGCGGGCAACGGGGCCGTCATTGGCAGCCAGTCGTTCAAACACACCAAGTCGACCAACGCTTCCGAGTTGATCATGCGTGCGTGCAACAAGCTGCAGCTCGACATGAAAGTCAGCATCATCGCCCAGGAGGCCGCTTCAAAGGTCACAGATCTGGGTGTTGCAGCTGGACGCTCGCCGCTCTCCATCACAGGGGCTTGCATCTATCTGATCGCCCACCTCATGGGCTTCTCCCGCACTCCAAAGGATATTGGCTCGGCTGTCGACGTCAGTGACGGCACCATCCGCACAGCGTACAAGCTGATCTACCAAGACCTCGACCGCATCATCGAGGACGACTGGATCCGCAAGGGCGGCGACAAGAGCAAGGTTCCTACTGCGTAGGGTCGTTCAGCTGTCACCGTAAGTCCTTTGTGAAGAACGTTGCTAAAACTTGCCAATGCTCAATCCGCATCAGTCACACTTCGAGCTTCCTGTTCGACGTTTCGCCACAGGACAAGCCCGAACACTACAGATTGACCACAGAGAACCTCTTCCAAGCAGAAGAACTTTTCAGCATTTACACGGGCGGCGTTTCTTGGGGAGAGACATGACTGTTGTAACGTCTCTTTAGATCTGCTTTTCTTTCCAGTAATACCCCTTTCCTTGAACCGGCAGCTTGAAATTGCACACCGGGAGGCCCTTTGATGAGGTCAGATTGTCTTGTTAATCCTTTGGTTCTGGAATGGGTGCAGCTTCCTCACGGCACTGCCTTTCTCGGAACTCTGCAGTCTGTGCTGGCTGGGTGGGCTGCAAAGTCTTTAGTAACTAGATTCTTCAACAGCTGCAAGCACCGTTCAACGGCAGTCTTCAGCAGAAAATAAATAACGTCATCGCATATCAAACAAAACCCCGATGTCACTTCTAAGGTTGTATCCATTCTTTTTGTTGATCTTGCTGTGTTTCCGTCCTTCAGCTCTGTTGCTCTTGCCCCGCTGTCATGTTGGAGAAATGGCTACGGTTGGGTCCTGCGTATGTCGCTTGTCGTCTGACCCACTTCGAACACAAGCCAACACTCTTCTTGCATTGAGCGTTGAGACAAGCAGCATCGCTCTTGACACACATCCCCCGTGGTCAATGGCGGGGTTGACGACTCGTTGAGAGTGGGAGAAATTCGAGGGCTGAGTGAAAATGCTTCACTGTTTGAACGATTGCTGACTGATATCAGGATGACTTTTCGTTCGTTTTAAGGACGTGTAGAGCTTCAGGTCTCCCTGTTTGCGAGTCTGTCGACAGCCTTGCTGGCCAATTTTATAAGGGCAATGTAGTCTCGTTCTCGTGGGCTCAGTGGTAGTGAACCCGCTTCATGCAGCCACCAGAAACCATACCTGGTCAGTCAGCCACTCACGCCGTCCACTCCTTGCCTAGGTCGGCTGAATTCAGAGAAACGTTGAGATGTATGGATGTCTGCTGTGATGAGCGGCCTTCTCCACAGGGCATCCAATTCCAATCATACTCAGTGGTTCAAGTCTTGTTGACTTCTATTCTCCGGATGGCGTGTTGCCGCTTTTTTGCTGTGATCGGGCTCAGCGCTCGATACCCATAATCAGACGGCGGCGTACTCCACTACGCAGCTGTCTCCTGCCATAGAAGCCTCCCATCATCAATAAGTTGCTGAGCAGCTGTTTTGCGTGATCGATTCGCAGATGCAGGCTTTGAAAGCTGGAAGACAGCTGCGATCAGCTCTATCAACGAAACTCCTGAGGTGGATCTCAATGGGTCTTGGAGGTTCACCAATTTTTCTTATTAGGTGACACCATGCTCTCTCTCTTTGTTTTGGCCCAGAATACCCATCCATCCTTTTCCGAGGCACTGGTAACATCTGAGTGAGAGAGGTGAGCATTCTACCTGTATAAAATATGATCAGGATGTGCTAACGAGCATTAGAATTGTAGTTCAGCTACACTTCACTCAACCCTAGCTACTATAGCTCGAATCACTTTCAATAGCCTCAAGTGCATGACGCTATTGAAACCCTTCTCATCAAATCCTCTTCTCCATCAAGATGATCACAATTTCAGTCTTCGGAATGCACCATGTCCTCTGTATCTTCCTCTTCATATTCGCTTCGTTTGTCTCCGCCGCCAACAATGTCATCTTCAAGAACCAATGTTCCTACCCCATCTACTTCTGGACAGTTCGTCCAGAGACCGCCGCCCCTGACAACACCTACATCTCTGTTCCTGCGTATGGCGAGGTGTACCATCCCATGGAGAGACCCAAGGGTGGAGGTATCTCCCTTAAAATCCGCGACGTCCCTTACTATGCGGTCGCTCCTTCTGGCGTCATTCAGGCCGAATACGCTATTACTGACCACGGGCTCTTCTACTATGATCTGTCCGCCATCGATTGCAACAAGAATGCCGGACCCGAGGCTCCTGATTATTGTCCGCTCGTTGCTGGTGGCGTGACGATGCAAACAACGAGTACTGATAAAGTGTTGTGCCCTGTTGCCACATGTGCAGGAACTGGATGGACTTGCGGAAATAGCACATATTTGAATCATGGGACGTGGATGGGAGAGCCTAGTTACGGCTGTGCCGTGGGCAATGATATTATCGTTGAGACATGCACACAAGGAGACGGAGTGAGAACTATCCCAAGGCCATCTGATATCCCACCACCCCCTCCACCGCCGGCACCAGCAGTGTCTTCGATTGCCCCTCTAAACCCACCACCTCCACCACCCCCGTCAGCCTCTTCGTACACCCCACCTCCAACGATCACCAGAGATGCCGATGGAAGGCCATCGCCCACCCAACCCGGGACGGTCAAAAATTGCGACGGTTTCCATATGGTCGTCGAAAGCGATACCTGCTGGGATATCTCGCGTGCATATGGCATTGAGCTCTCTGAGTTCTATAACTGGAACAAAAATGTAGGCGAGAACTGTGAGACACTTTGGCTCGGTTACTACGCTTGTGTTCGCGTTGCCAATGACCTGCCTCCTCCCCTTGCATCTTCTTCGACCATTTCGAGCAAAGAGCCTCTAGTATCTAAGACTTCCACCTGGGTTTATCCTACTGAGTCTTCATTGGTGTCTTCTTCGGAAACCTATTTGGGGTCGTCCGTATACACAACGGAGCCGTCGACGACATACAGGACATCCTCTACCATTACCCCATCGGAATCTTCTCTGGAGTCGTCTGTATCCACGACAGCATCATCAATATCATATCCGGTATCCTATGTTCCGGTTTCATCAGAGACCTATCCAGAATCATCAATATACACTGTGTAACCATCAACGTCTTTTTGGATATCCTCTGTCCCAATTCCCTCAGAGACTTCTTCGGAATCCTCGGTATACACCACGGAAACATCGACGACCTATGAGGCATCCTCTTCCCCAGCTTCTTCGGAAACGTATGAAGCGTCGTCAGTGTACACTGTGGAACCATCGACAATATATTGGGCCTCGCCCGTGACGCCTATATCGAGTGGTATCCCGGAGTCAACATATACTCCTCCAAGCTCCACTCACATCCCAGACTCGATTTCCTCTCCAGTCTCATGGGTCTCCTCAACTTCGGGAACTTCTGAACCAACTTCGTCGGCAACCAGATCAGGGTTTCATTGGCCCTCATTCTCTCGAAGCTCAACCCCAACATCCTCGACATATTCTCCAGAATCGACGTATATTCCTAAATCAACGCATCCTTCTCAATCAACGCACACTTTCGAGTCGACAATTATGCCGATATCCTCCTCGCATTCATGGACAGGCTCCGCAACTTCTTGGAACTCCTATCTAACATCGTCGACATCCAACTCAGTCTCATCAATCTGTTCTTCATCAACGCTAATTCCGACCTCCTCGGCGTCCGAGCTAATTTCGTCTATTTACTCCTCATGGAAACCATCGCCAATCTCGTCAGCAACATCTTCTGTATTCTCCTCAACAATCACAACCTCCTCTTCCCCAATTTCAACTCCAACCTCTTACGCATATATTTCTACCTCTATACCTTGGTACAACCCCAATTCGTCTACAACCACCACCAAATCTTCGAAGTGCAACTCTACAACCACCACCACAGTCAGCACTAAATCTTGGTACCCTACCTCCGATGCCACTACGACTGGGTATACCCCCGCCGAAACCAGCTATCCTAGATATCCATTCTCCAACACCACCACACAATGGTATTCTACCGCCATCTCTACTGCTTCTACTACTACTTCCTCTAATACTACGCTCTACATCCCTACCGCTTCCACTGCCACATCCTCCAACGTTACACTCTCTACCGCTCCACTCTCCTCTTCGATTCCCTCTGCCACATACACACCTACCATGACTACGTACATCCCCTCAGACATTCCCTCATACACGCCTACCACCACCCCATTCCCCTTCAATTCTTCCACCTCCTTAATCACCACCTGGATATATAATTCCACATACATCCTCTCGTATACACCTACTACCACCACGTACACTTCTTTCCCAATCCCTACCTACATCCCCGGTCCAACAAATAGTACCTGGCCCATTTTTTCCTCCTTCGACCCCGTATGTTGTACCGAAAAGGAGAACGGAAATTATGAGTGTTTGGCGCCGTGGAATTGTGTGGCATATAGTTGTTATGGGAAGGGGAGAGAGAACTGGGAGAAGGGTGAGTGTGAGAAGGGGGAGATTGTCGAGTGAAAAGTGCTGATTTTTTTGGTTTTGATTTTTCTTGTTTTGGGCGTTGGGTATCGGAACGGATAGAGAAAAGGAATAGGATGGTAAGGTTGGAGAATGATATGATATGGGATGAGATATTGGGAAGAGTGGATAGATCGGAGTGTTTGAGTGTTTGGAGTTCTGGTTTAGTCCTCCCTGATAGGATAATATATTTTGTTCACTATGCTGACGCTGGGAATTGTGTGGTGTGATTGTGCATCACATATTGACTTTGAGATTGATAATACAAAGGGTATATACCACAGGCCCATCCGATACATATTACATATCGCATATCGCATATCCCATGCCTACGCCGAGTCCTATTATACCCCCTTAAACGCCTCCTAATGCAAACATCCAAACTCCCCATGCTCTCTCCGCAGATCGAATTCCAGGCGAACCACATCATGTCTCTGCCTATGTCTACCTCCTAGCCTATGTCTCTACCCACCCCTTCACATACTAAACCCCCGCGTCATATAATCCTTACTATTCGCCTGCGAGGGCTTCGCATCCCGACTATGGAATAAACTCTTTTGGGTATCATTTTGCTCCATTTTTCGCCGCTTGTTGCGCGCGTCTTGTTCTTCGAGGACGCGTTTGGTGAGGAAGGCTGTGCTGGCGTTTTTGATGCCGTTGGGGGTGGGTACGTTTGTGGATTTGGCTTTGGCGTTGGAGGTATTCTTAGAGTTGGGGTTCTTGGAGTTGGGCTTGTCGTCTTCGGATGATGATGCTTTGGCTTTCGATTTAGAAGTGGAATTTGAAGACCCGTTGGTCGTGCCTACTTCAGCTCCAGCTCCAGCTTCGGCATTCTTCTTCCGCTTCTTCGACCCAGGCGCTTTCTTCAACCCATGCGTCAGCCCCTTCTCCCTCAACGTCTTCACTCGTAAAGACAACCGCGCAACATCCGCCGGAACCGTCGAAAGGATAGGTACAACATCATTTGCCGCATACGCCGTATTACACTCTATACACGGCTCCCCGGCCACCTGCTCCACCGCACTCGCTTCAAACGCATGACCGCATGGCACGAGATATACGCTCTTCTTCCCCGCGCCTAGCTCGTTGTCGGTGACGGGGCACACCCATCTCTCCATCCGCCCTGTCGAACTCGCGTTCTCGCGTACGCCTTCACACTTGAATTTCACCTCGACGACATCCTTCAGACTCTTCACTCTCCCATCCAGAATCTTGCCGCCGTCGATCTTCTTCGCATCGCCCTCCTCTGCAAGCAAGAACTCGATGATAGAATCCTTATTGTAAAGCGTACCCGAGGAGTCAGACACGATGGGTGTGGACAAGGGTTTCGAACTGAGCGGGTCGTGCGACCAGGCGTATTCGGATTGCTCGGTTGCGACTTCTTTGAGTTGGGTCGTGGTGAGCGCTTTGGCAGCTTCTTTGACCAGTTCGCGACGGGTGGGGATGCTGCCGCCGTCGTTGCCCATGGCGGGTGCTTGGAAGAGGGATATGGGGAGGTGTGGTGGTGGTAGGTGGCGGAGAGGCTGAGGATGGGGGATGGTTCTGAGGCGGATATGTGATGCTTGGCGAACGGATGGTGCGTGCACAGGGTCTTGGAGAAGGCACAGTACTCGTACGAGGCAGCAGGTTTTAAGCTTTCTTTTGTATGCGTAAATAGGTGTTGGATTTGGGAGATTTCCAGACTCGTCTCAGTACCTGCCAATTTTCTCTTGCCCGGATCATGCTCTACGAACCATTCATTCAATCCCAATCTTACTCGCTCTAACGAACTGCAAGTCTCTTTCCGGACAATGTTGCGAATATTGTTGAGGCATCATACATTAAGACCTTCAAATTTCCCCAAATTGTACAATGTCATTTCGTACGGCGCGTACAGCGTATTCAACGTTTCTAGCGCACTGAATTAGGTATTTAGCGTCTTCGGTGCCATGCGCAGCTTACGTCGTCCATGTACTACATAATCTCCACAGTCTCCTTGCTTTCTGTTTGCATCCCTTTCCTTACTTGTACACTTTCTCCCCCTCACAGTGATTCTCTGGTTGAGTCTGGAGAATTTTCTTGTTGACATGATCTCGATTGGCCGGTTCGCCAGATTTCCTGTTGCGGAAATGGGTTCAGGCGTTCTAGCATGAGCGTCCTCAAGGATGCATCGCGAGCGAGAAGAATGGAGCAATGATTGAACTTCGCTTACGGACTCTTCGGAAGAGCAAAGATATAAGTTTGGCGATATGCTGCCGGTGTTGACCGTGGTTGATGCAGTTTGACTATTTTCTCTGATCTCTTCTGCAAAAGCAATACAGTCTTTGTCCGTCTGTTCTTTTCCTAAATTTCTCCAAACGTTACAATTTTGGCCTCTCACTAACAAGAACGCCAGACCCTATATTTCTTTCGCAAAATCGATTGAGTGGAATCCACTCGACTTCAGTATTTACACACTGACTCAGAGGAGAGGATAGCCATCTGAGCGTTCTCAGCACACCAAGTTCTGCCTCGTGGACTATCGGGAGAAATAGTATCAGCTATAACCGTCACACGAACGCTCCGCATGAATTCGCGTCATCGGAGTTCCGCTCTCTTGCCACTGAATGACGATGGACCCGACACATGGCACACGCCGAATTCTTAGGAACACGAAGTTGCCAAGCCACCAGGCGACAAGATTTCCGGCTCAACTACCCCAGAACCAACCATCAAGGAAGACTTTTCGAACATGCGATGATTGCGTGTCGGGAGCCTTACGGATTTTAGAATCGAGGTGAAACGAGGCCCTCGCCAAGGAACAATCCAACTATGGGTAGAGCCGAGCTACTGTCATTCGAATTTATCGTCATAGGCTTGTCTAGTGGACCATTCTTGGGTTGGGCATGTGTTTCCATGGACATTTCAACGAGCTTGCGTGGACTATGTTGCCGTTCTACTTGAGCAGAGTGTAAGGCAGATTTCATGGTCGCCGTACGAATCGGGCTTAGTCGGCTGGATCTGCTCCGCCACTGGTGAGCCCGGGCTCTCATGCATATTTATATAACCTCAGTCAGATCGCCTGTTGTCAAATATCATCGAATATCGTAGACTCACGACTCAACATTGTGTAAAACGATCGGATGTCGCTACCATCTCATTATGGAAGATAACAAACTGCGCCAGCTGGAGCGCCAGTACAAGTTGCGTGTGAAGACAGGATGTGAGACTTGCCGGTAGGAGACTTGTGCCGCAGTCCATGCGACTCCCTTTAGGAAGATACCCGAATGCCTAACACCAGAACAGGATAAGACGGGTAAAATGTGACGAGACAAAACCTGCCTGTCAGCGCTGCACAAAAACAGGTCGCAAGTGTGAAGGCTATAAACACGCACGCTCCCGAAACCAGTCACCACTCGCTGCAGCATCCTTTCGAAACTCGTCCTTTCTGGTCGTACCTCAACCACCGACCCAGCTCAGCATCCCGACCAATCCATCACGGAGTCTGTCCCCGGAAGCTGCTGAGAACCGCTCATTTTTCTACTTCCAAACCCACACCCTTCCCAAATGGACCGAATTCTTCGACTCAGATCTCTGGAGCCAGAAGATCCTGCAATTAAGTCACCTCGAACCTGCCATCAAGCATGGCATCCTGGCGTTGAGCACTATGCACGAGCGGTTCGAGAACACCACACCAATCTTCAGCACCAAGACTAGTGACTTCGCATTCGTCCAGTACATGCAGGCAGTGGAACACTCGAACCAGCTTCTGAACTCACATCAACAGGGCAAAGCAGATCTCGAAAGAGTACTCATTGCATGCATCATCTTCACATGTTACGAAAACCTTGCCGGCAATTACCGGGCAGCGAACATGCATCTACAGAACGGTCTTCGAATATTAAACCAGCGCAAACGCGAAATGTCCCCTTTCTTCGACCAGACGACAGCCTCGGAAGATTCGATTGCCAACGTACTGTACCGCTTCGACTTACAGGCGATGACATTCTCAGACAATACTTCGCCATACGACTACAATGTGGACGCCCCTCCTGAGTGTCCCCGCATCGCGGATAGCTATACAAAGAATGAACAGGCTCGTAACGATCTTGTCGGTATCCTACGATGCATGATGTGGATATCTGGCATCGCCAACATTAACCCTCAAGCACCAGAACATCCCACCTGGATACAAGTGTACTCCGAGTTGATGGTCGCGTTCCAAGAGTGGGGGCTCAGCTTTGAACACTACCAGCAAAACATCCCCTCCCACGAGCAAGGCGACCCCAAGATCTACGCGGGCAATACACTCTTGAAGATGTACCACATCATGGCGCGAACAATCGTGCGGGCGGGCGGCGGAACGAAATCCGAGATGGCTTGGGACTCCTTCACCGACTCTTTCAAAACCATCATCGACCTCGCCGAGACACTCCCCAGTCTCAACCGCCCCGAATCCGGCCGCTCCACTCCAATGTCGACATCACCACCCGGTTCCGTATCCGGCACACCGACACCCGCACCTCCCAAACATCGCACCATAGCCCCCAACCCCGCGACCCCAACTCCACCCACCCAATCCGGATCCTCTACATTCCTGTTCTCGGCAGATCCCTCCCCCCCGCCTCTATCCTCTCACATAAAGCGCGAATCAGTCAGTCCATCCACGAAAAGCAAACCCTCGTCCTTCTCCCCCTCATTCGAACTCTCGCCCATAGTCCCGCTCTTCGTCTCTGCCTGCCGCTGCCGCGATCCCATTCTCCGCCGTCGTGCCATCGCCCTGCTCCTCAACTGCCGGCGGCGAGAGGGCGTCTGGGATTCGTTTGGAGCGGGTATGGTCGCTATACAATGTGTGCGTATCGAAGAAGGGATAAACGAAGTTGCGGACCTGGGGCCGGATAACTGGTTCCCGTTGAAGACGAAGAGGTCAAATAGTCGAGACAAGGATAGGGACAAGGAGAGGGAGAGGGAAAGGGACGACGGGTTTGGAATATTTGTACCGGAGGGCAGGAGGGTGCAGGATGTTTATGTTAGTGTGAATATGACGGAGAGGCAGATTGGGGTTAATTACTTCATGGGGAACGGGCAGAATTTGGATAGGTATGTTAAGTTTTGAGGAGAGGGGGATGGGAATGGGGGTGGGGAAATAGATATCCATGTGTGAAGATTTTATGTGGCCTATGTTATCCATACCTATTAAATGAACACTTACTTCTTATGTATCTACGTAATCTTGGTCTTGATTGTTTGAACAAATACTCTGTTTTCGTTATGACAGTACTAAGGTGTCTTTCCCTACACCTCAGCCAGATTTTGAAGCTATAGATCTTGTTGGGAAAGTTACATGTCGGATAAGAAGTGTGGGTATACGGCATTGCTGAGGACAGACAAGCAAGTAGATTCATGAACGGGGATAACTCCCCCAGGATAGGATGTTCAGGTTGCTCATTCGCTTTATGTGTGATCCATTGTCATATTCTCAGAATTGAAATTTGCAACGAGTAATCGCATTTTCGCATTACTGTATCTTCGTCAAAGTGTCGTCTCTGTCGTCTCTGTCGTCTACCAATTTTTTTTCTTCTTCTCAATAAGCTTTCTGGCGTGTTTAACTATGTGTGTATAAGAAGCTACAGAGGTGCTTAAGTGCATAAATGCAGCCTTCTACAAAACCAAGCAAAACAGGCGATACTCTACGAGCGCTACAGGAACAAATACTTTCCCACTCAGTGCATCGTTTCTGTTGCTTTTATTTCATCAAGAAAGCAAACCATCTGTCGCAGCAATGAAGTCTTGATTGGCCCATTTATCCGACGACATTAACATCCCTAGGACATACCACACTGTCACCCCACCTCCGCCCTCTCCATTCTACGCACAAATACATCATCCCCCCATCCCAAACAAGCAATCCATCCCTCCCCGCCAACTTAAAGCAGCCTCGCTCCCGCCGACCGTCGTTCCAGCATCCCCGCCAAGACCGTTCGTCGGACACCAAGCATGAAACATGCACCTTTCCCCCGACCCCGCAATATAAACGGAACATTTGCGACCAGCATGTTATGAGCCGCTATCCGCCATTGATGCAAATTGTTTCTCCACGATGGCCGCTTTGATGAGGGTGAGAGATGATGTGGCCTTTAGAGGACTGATTGTAGGATGGAGAGGGCCTGCGTGCAATTTAGGAGATGGGAGGGGAGGACATGTAGGACTAGTATGGGGGATGGAGATTGAGGTGAAATTGGGTATATGTTTCTATTGTCTGCTGTTTTCTTTCTGGTTTTTACAAGTCTTGATTCTAGTTTCGATTGATTGAATCGTTCGTGGTTTGGTCGTAGGTTCACTGTGTGGTACCTCTTCAATTCCTCTTCACACATCTACCCTACCTTCATATCCAAGAAGACTCTCTCCAACACGTCAAAATGCACCTCTCCCCCACCCTCCCGTTCCTCCTCTCCCTCTCCACCCTCGCCACAGCCTCCCCCTACAATGTCGAAAAACGCGCCGCAACAGTCTGGCTAGCCGGCGACTCGACCATGGCTGAAAACGGCGGCGGTTCAGGAACCCAAGGTACCCATCCCATCTCCCCCCAATCCCCAATCCCCCTTCCCACAAACTAACGCCCCAACCCCCAGGCTGGGGTCACTTCCTCCAATACTCGCTCTCCCTCGCCGTAACCAACAAAGCCATCGGCGGCCGCAGCGCGCGCTCCTACACCGTCGAAGGCCGCTTCGACACCCTCATCAACAGCGTTAAAGCCAACGACATCGTCATCATCGAGTTTGGACACAATGACGGCGGCTCGCTATCTACCACCGACAACGGCCGCACCGCGTGTCCCGGCGCCGGAGCCGAAACGTGCAAATCGACGTATAACGGCCAGGCCGTGACCGTCCTCACGTATCCTGCGTACCTCGTCAACGCAGGCAAAGCGCTTGTTGCAAAGGGCGCGAAGGTTATCATCTCGTCCCCGACGCCTAACAACCCATGGGAAGGTGGGACGTTTGCGTACACGAGCCCCAGGTTTACGACGTACTGCAAGAGCGCAGTGAGTCAGATCGGATCCAATTCGTTTTTTGTCGATCATGGGTTGTATACGGCGAATATCTTTAAATCGTTAGGGAAGGCCAAGGTGGATAGCTTTTTTCCGAATGATCATACGCATCCGAGTTGGGCGGGGAGCGATGTCGTGCATAAGGCGTTTGTGAAGGCGATGTTGTGTGCGGGCGGGTCGTTTTTGGATGGGAGTATTAGGAATAGTACGGCGAGTGTGGAGGGGGCTTGTGTTTAGAGGGTAGAGAGGGGTGGGAGGGGTGGACTAGCTATAGGGATAAGGAGGTGGATTCTTGTATATATTATTCACTGAATGGGGATGATTGATGGAAAGTCCAGGCCAAGTGAGCTGGCTCATCGAAACGTAAATATATCCTTTCATCACATGCTTTGTGTGCAATTGTGATACATGGATTGGGTGTTTACTTTTCAATCTTAAGATTGCTACAATACAAGCCCCATCTACCTATCTTACACATGACCCAGGCCATTGCAAAGGGTTCAAGAAGACATTACTCGACTACCTACCCAGGGTTCACAATACCCCCACAAGTCAGTCGGCATCCCGAATACGCAATGCTAAATGCTGTGCAACTAAGTATTCGTATTCCAAGCCTTTCTTCTTTCCACAATCCTTAGAATCCCTGGCCTCGGAATCTTGATATTCTTCTGCCACTTACGCTGCACCTTCTTCACTTCTTTTTTGGCGCCCTCTCCGCCCTCATCATGACCCTCAACTTCGCCCTCATCTTTCTTCTCCCCCTGCCTCTCCATATCAATCTTATCAGCCTCCCTCGCACTCGCCGCCTTCTTCGGATTCCCAATAACCATCGCCCTCTGCAAAAACGCACTCAACCTCGCCCTCATCCTCTTAAACGGTAGCTTCTCCTTCTCGCTGATGGAATCTGAATCAAGCAGTTTATGATACAAAGCCTGAATCCTATTCAGTGCAGTAATCGCATCTTCCCTCTCCACCCCAACCAACCGATTGATCACAGGCTGCCCCTCTTTTTCGTTCATTGATCCGACGCCGAGCTGGATACGAAGGTTCTCTCCGATCGGGGCGAGACGCACGAGAGCTTCCTGGTAATGGACGCCCGTAGCGTTGGGGAAATCTTTTGCGAGATCGGCGTACATGGACACTGTTTTGGCGTCTGTGTCTTCTAGTTCCTTCCTCATCATCTCTAGGATCTGACCCGCGTGTCTGAAAGAGTTGCGATTATTCTTATCGCGCACACACGTACTCATTGCGATTCTGAATGTCCCCGGTCGAGGTTTCTCTCTCGGGAGGAACTCTTCTGTGATAAATTTGACGGCGTCGTTGGAACTGCGATTCTGGCGTAGCACGCGGAGACGCATGTTTAGGTTTTCAAAATCTGGAATGATGTTGTATGTGCTTGGGTCGGTGAGCAGATCCCAGTATGCGTCTGCGGCTTTTGCAGCGACTACCTTTAAACAGGCGTCTTGGAGCATGGATAAGGTGTTGTTACCAGGACTAGCATACATCAATCGACGGGATGAAAACCTGTCCTCCTTGTCTTGGGTGGTGATGGGGAGAAACTCATCGCCACGCATGGGCTCTTTCGATGGGCTGAGATGGTCATCGTCGAAGCGGAATTGCTCTGGGACCACTGGAGCGCGGAGATGTGGAAACCCTGCTTCTGTACGGGAGGGCGATCCAATGCTAGAGACTTTGCGAGGAATGTTCATTGTTTGCTCTACGAGGGAGAGAACGTCGTCCCAATCTCGAGGTCGGGCACCAACAAGAAGAAGACGTCCCATGGCGCCCACAAGCTCTTCTTCAATGATCAGATCCGCATTCCTCCACTTCTTGATTATATCTTCCCACATGCGTCGCCCGGCTACAACCCCTTGGTCTCTCCGTGTCGCGCGGGCCTCCTCAGTCTCTCCTTTCGGCGCATTCATGATGAGGTCCATTCTGATCGCGCCCAAGATGGTGGCGTATGTGATTGCGTTGGCTGACGCCGGTCCTTTGTCGGGGATCTTGCCTGCCACGCCCCATAACCCATCCATATCAAAAGCTCTTGCGCAGACCTTGAGCACTGAATTGGTATGTATGATGGTAGGTTCGACGCGAGAATTTGGCCCCGACATGGAGTGGTAGATCGATATAGCCTTGGCCGCAGCGCCGCTCATGTGCGCATTGAGTGACAAGCCCCGGAGGAGGAGGCTGTACGTATATGCGTCTGGGAACTGTGCGCGCTTTTTCATCTCATTGTACATCTTGACGGCCATTCCCACGTTCCCCTTGGCCAGAGATTGGTCAATCAGATGGTTCCAACTGACCACACATTGCATGTCATGGCTGGCCATGCGCACCAAGTGCAGCATCTCCGTCGCTCGTCCCTTGTGCAGCTCCTGCCTCACATACGCAGCCAGCTTCAACGGATCCGTAAGAAACGTCAGCTCTCTTTTCCGGTTCTGCCAGTCCTTCATAGACATGCTCGGATCGCGGAGGCCGAATTTGCGGGGGGCGTCTTTGCCATCTCTCGGGGGTCGCGCTGGCTGTTCACACCTGCTCCGGTCCTCCCATTTCTTCAATTTTGCAGTTTGTAGAGAGCCCCTCCATGCATCTTTCTTGCCGGCGACCAATATGTCCCTAGATTTCCCATGTACTGGCGGGGCCTCTGATTTCTGAACCGCTAGGTTACCGTCCCAAGTGGTTTGTAGCCGCCTCTGTCGGCCAAAGAGGAGTGCAGGCGCGACATTGCGGCGGAGATGGGGCCTCGCTGGTGTCGTGTCAAGCGCCTGTATGCATCGCCAGAGACAGGCACGGCAATTGAGCATTGGGGAGGAGACGGGGGCGGGAGGGTGGTGTTGTCAAATGTTTCGGTGCTGGAAACTTTTCAAAAAGTTCCCGTCGGGTCGGCACCAGTTGCAGCTTCGGGCCGATCACGTGTTCCCGCCACACCGGAGCTCTCCTCCGACGGCTTCAACCTCAGACGAGATGCGGGACATCCAACCGTCGAGATCACGCCTCCCGCACGAGATCGGGCAGACCGCCGTGCCCAGTGCTGTTCACCGTTCGCCGTGTGTCTGGCTGTATACAGGATAGCGATATCACGCCCCGTCCACTCATGATCCATCACGGGGTTCGGTGTCATTCCACCCTAAACCACAGTGTCTATAGCACCTCGCCTCACCCACGTCGACCCTAACAGCCTCATCTCCAAAAGCCCACTACCCCCAACCATCCTAAGCCCAGCTGCATTCCCCCCCCCATCCTTATCAAGTCCGCAACCCAGGCTGTCGGAATACACTACTAGCTGCGGACCAGGGCTCCGCTCAGGCTTAAGCAAGACATACATCTCGCTGTCTTCTCCCGGTCTTAGTCCTCTCCCGGCCTAGCAGCGATGTTCACGCCGCCAGCTCGCAGCTCCTGGGGAGCATGGCTGCCAATCCTGCCTGTTCCTTCTCGCCAATGTGGCGGGTTGAAGGGCAGAAGACTGGCGGCCAGCACGGCCGTTTGGCGCGACCTGGTGGTACAGAGAGCTTTCCGAGACGGCGGTAGCGTTGATGTGATGTATGATGGGATGGGAGGCCCCCTTGGTGCGAGGACGGTGGCCGATCGTGGCTTTGGCCGTTGGGGAAATGGAGGACCAGTGCCCGGGTTGTGCTTTAGTTCCAGCCGACTATACCTACTGACGACGTGGTACAAGAACGGCGGAGCCGGTGTCTTTTCTGTCTGTAAATACAGAAGCGTTGAACATGTGTGTCACAGTTCCCCATGTCTGCCTGTCTGTGATGCCCCCAGATGCATGTCCGCAGAGCTGGCCTCCTCCCGTCCGTCCCCCCTTCGGACCGTCGCATTCCCATCAACCCGCACACACGCCCCCAACCAGCCGCCCGACAAGCCTCTCTTCGGCTTCCCGACAGCAGCACAACGGCGCCAGCGTGCCAAGCCGTTCCGGCCTCACTGCACGCAATCGCATCCTCCTGCTGTGTAACCCACCTGTCCACGCTTTCTGCTTACATTAGTCTTCCCGTCGTCAATCAGGAGCCGCGCCGCTGTGGCCGTTTGATAATCTGTGTCATGGTGTTCTTCGTTTACCGCTCGCCATTTAAGTGGTAGTCTTGCCGTTGGTGTCGTGTTCGCCAGCCGGCGCCCGCTGTCCATTTTTCGTCGATGCCAGGGCTAGGATGCAATTGGGGTGCTAGGAAGAAAAGAAAAGCAAATTAAAGAGCCGTTGTTGTTTGGTGTCGAAGGTTAATCTGATGATGAGCCGCTAGAGGGTAGATCTCGCGGATGCTGGTAGTTCGATCTTAGTGTGCATCTGATATATCAAACTGGTCTGTCTACACTTTCGACATATCCAAGGAAACGCAGGAGAGAACTTTGGACGGCACAGCGCGTCATACAAGCTCAAACTTTTCACTCTTTATCGGCCTCGCGGGGACTCGTTATCCGTGATGCGAGAAAAGACCACCATCCCCCTTCTTCCCCTCTGACCGCAACTTGACAGGATGTCCAATCAGACCACGGAAGACGCTCTTCGCAACCAAGAGTATGGGCGAAGTCGCAGCGAACAATGTCAGCACCTCCGCATGATCAAGGACTTGAATCGTCGTGCGAACAGAGGGGCAAGCCTGACTCCAGCATCCTCATCCCCGTCCTCCTCTTCATTTGCGGCGAAAGCCGAGAGGCCATCCGCCATACCCACATCATGAATCATACCCCCTCAATTCGAACAGGTAATTTTTCCTGGTGACCGCATCACGACTTATTCCTCCTCGCATCTTCCCTGTCCCCACAGCCCAACACACTCAATTCCTCGATCCGACCAGCCGTCCAATGCTGGCCTCAGCATTTCTTCGCCTGCATGATCCCAGCAAACTCTTCAGAAATCGTACACTCGTATACCCAACATAACCCTCCCTTCCCACCATCATTGGCCGCCATGTCCAAGAATAAGGCGCTCCACGCACATACACTGCCATTCCCCTCCGCCCTCGCACTCTGCCAAAGCCATGTCGTCCTGACAAGGAAGTCAATAGCCCATGCCACATCGTGCCCCACGAGTAGTCGTACATCCCCAACAATCGCCCTCCATCGGATAACGTTACAGGCGAAACTAAGACCCTTCTTGCGGCCACAGGTGGGCGTCCCAAGCCCCCGTTTATGCGCGATTTTGATTGGCTGGCCCGCATCTCCACTCGCAGACGAGCGAGTGAATGCAAAGCGCAAAGCCCATGCATGTGCATTGCGTCCCATGCTCGATATTGGTGGGTGGCGAACCCAACCCAAGAGCCATGCAAAAGGAAAAACGCCATGCAGCAAATGGGATTCCGTGGGAGCGCAATATCGGTCTACCTAGGTATGTTTGCGGAACCGTGCGTAATGGGCTTCGACATCATTCTCGGCGACAATTTTGGGCCGCTATAACCGTTGCCTACCTGACGTGAGGAGGGGAAGGGGAGCAGAGGGGAGAGCGGCCCCGAGCAAAGGCCGCGTCAGAGGGGAGTGAGGAGACACGATCTTCGTGCTGTGCGGGCAGCGTAGTATCCTTGAGCGTAGTATCCTCGAGCCCGGCGTACGGTTTGAGAGAAACCGTGCTGTACCTCAAAGCGGTCATTTATCCAGATAGCCGAGCAAACAATTCCTCCCCCACACTCAAATCACATTCCCATTTCCCTAGAGTAGATTTTTTTTTGTCTGTGTATTCTGCTCCGTGGAACCCGCAAGTCCTCATTGCCAGATTTAACGTTTGAACGTTCAGATAAGTGTCGCTCAACCTGCTGTCCATGCCATGTCACGCAAACCCGACATCTCTCTCACACAGCATAACACCTACTTACAACGGTCATCCCTCACCTCGAGACCACCTGCCTGTCAATACTAGGGAGTGCCGCTGGCCACGTAAGAAGGACTGCATGCATCTCCCCAACATTGAGGTAACCCACCCTCTCTCCTCGTTCGTTCCACGTTGCTCGTACTTGAGCATCGCGGGCATGCAGCGCAGCCACACCTTCCGCCTTTATCCCACACACCGGAGCAGGGAAACCGTTACCAAACAAGACTTTGCCATTATGTTTAAGAGCTGATACTGATACACGTCCCGGGCGAGGCAACAAGGGAAACAGGCAAGTCCACGCGCTCCGAGTTTCATACACACGGAAGCCCTCTCGAAACGCATAAACCTCCTCACCCCCAACCTGAACAACTACCCCGCTCCCCACTCCTTTCAAAACATGTCTTCCACGTCGTGATCTGTGATATAACAATCTGAAACTCGGTGACGGGGGAAAAAAGCGGTCCAAAGCAACAGTAGAAAATAGGAATAAGAAACACACAAGTGTTTCAGAAGCGCCGTATCTGCATGCATCGTGTCTAAGGCCCCAAAGAAGATCAAAAAGAAAGTCGAAAAGCCGTTTTTGGTGTCCAGCCGTGTCGCACGTGAGACGAGTAAAAAGGGTCGATAATACAAGACCAGGCAGTAGAGTAGAAAAGATGAAGAGATAAAGACGTATCTAATCTTTTGCAGAATACCACCTCCTTCGTGTGTGCTGGCACAGCTACGCAGAACGTGGAATGTACCAACACACATCCCTTTTGTCGTCCCAGCGCCAGTGAAGTAAGAAGAATTCGTCCCGTCCAGCCTCCGTGAAACACCGTGAAGAAACAGAACAGCCACCACCGGGTGATAATGCAGGGTGAAAGAGAGCAAAGAGCATGCAAAACGAGCCCACACTTCTTCCGTCGACAATGTCATACATGCCTCGCATAAGGAATCACAAAAGGCTACAGACTCGGCGTATTAGGACTTTTGCAGTAGGTAGAAATGACAAGGGGAGCAATGTCGATCAAACCCACTTCGAGACGTGAGCGCGAGTGAGACCCAAGACAATCATTGCTCGGTTCAATGACCTTGCTGATACATCTGAGGGTTCTGGCCATAAGGGGATTGAGGGTAACTGTTGCTGTTAGTTATGAGGCCGTCGTAACCGTTGATAGTATCGTACTGAGCCATGCCCTCCTGAATACCCGGACTTTGCGTGCCATACTGGGCAGCGGACGCATTGGATCCGGCAGGTTGATAACCAACAGGCGGCAGTGTAGGATGACCTGGCGCAGGACCAGGCACCCCAACAGCCTGGCGCATCTGACCATAGACGGGGGTCTCTGGGCCGTTGTCATGAGGGCCACGTCCATGTTCGGCGCGTGCCCGCTCATCGTCGGCCTTACGTTGAGCCTCTTCCTCCTTCTTCTTGGCCTTCCATTCCTTACGAATCTCTTTGAACTCTGTGGTGGTGAAGTTAGCCTCATATAATACGGGTATTAAGATGCCAAGCAGGCAAGGCAAGGGTCGACAGTGGTTAGCTTCCGTCATCTGAAGCTATCCGCCCCAGCGGGAACACCATCAAAATAGGCGCAGCACCAGCACGATCGTGGGTGCTAATCTAGCGCACGATGCTTGCAAGGACCAGAACACGAGGCGAACTTCAAAAAAGTAAATATAAGAACGTACCTTCTGGCGTTCGTTTAGGACCGTGCGACTGCATCGTAACGTGGGCATTCAGGTGGTTTAGCGTGCCATAGGCCTTTTCGCATCCATTCCACCCGCATTTGTACATGCGCTCAATCTCTTCGTATCGTCGTCGAGGTCGCTTATGCTGCTGCGCGCCTGGAATTGGGACGAATGAGTAAACAGTAGATAAAGGATGACCGCCCTGCGCGTGTGTTAGCGATGCGCTGTTGTCACAACACCCCAGAGACACGCGTTCAAAGACGCGACATGATCAGGGTTCCGGAGCGCGACACGCGTTGGAATACTTACATTCGGGGGTCGCTGCACAGGAGACACCATTGCTGGCGCTGGAGGCCCTGAACTCGCGGGGTGGCCGTATGCCATGCCGTGCTGGGGATACTGCCCAGCCCATTCTGGTCGTCCGGCATACATTGGAGTTGTGGGATGGCCCTGGTAATGCGCCATGTCGTGGTGAGGCGTGTAAGGCGAGTACTGGCCGTGTTGAGGGTAGGTCGGACTTGTCGTCGCGGCAATGTTCGGATCTATAGGCACATCGGAGTCAGACTTGTTGCTGTGTTGAGGATGGCCATTGTTTTGGCCATCGTTCAGAGGCATTGATGACGGACTTTGTGGTTGCGCCATACTCCCAGCGTTCGCCCCTTGCGCGCCGGGTTGGTATGACCGTTGAATGTACTCCGGAAACGACCCTGAGCGGGCAGAAGATGGGATCGCGTAGTCGGAGGTGGGAGTGGCAGAGGAAGGGTAGTTGGCTGCTCGAGGATCCTGGGCTTGAGGATATTGCGCAGCAGACGCTTGATCTGCGGAGGAACCTTCAGAAGGAGGTTCGGGGAACGTTGGGTAAGGCGAGCTCAAACCTGACTGCGGATATTCCGATTGCCTGCCGTCCATAGACTGATGTGCTTGCGTCTTCGAAGCCTCGTTGCACCTCAGCTTAGAGAGCTTAGGGTGGATGCACTGTGGAAGAAGAGGAAAGGCCGCAGAGATATGACGGTTTGTCGACCGTCGCCGGTTGATTTGCCGCGGTCACAGACAAGACAGGCAGCTAAAACGCAGACAGAGCGGATGGGGCCAAGGGCGGTGCACAGCCAGAAAACCGGAGAATGGGATTCTTGTCAGGACACGATAGCGTGGACCTTAAAGCGGGTGATTTACAGACGGTGTGGTTTCCAGAGCGCCCAGGTGGAGGGGACAAGCGGTTCGGCAGGATTGCGCCGTCGAGAGATAACGCACGGAAGACGCACGTCGAGGCCAACCAGGCAGGGGAGGCCGCGGTGGAGCTAGCAGAGCAAAGTCTCTCGAATCGCGGAGAGAGTCTGGCGCGGTGCAAGAGGAGTGCAACGCTGAGTAGCACGAGCAACGGTGCTAGCGATGAATGGGGAGCGCACACTGGGGGGCGGCGGCGGGCGGACAAGCAGCAGCAGTTGGTGGGTTTGGTAAGATGCAACTAGCGGGCGAGCGGTGGAAGTAACTGGAATTGGGGTGGCGTGTGGCCCTTAAGGAGTGGCACCAATTGAGCAGAGGGGAGGCCGGCCGACAATTCGCCGTGGGCGCAGGCTGACTTAGCACGCTCGATGAAGGAATGCTTGTCAGAGGCGACGGGGATGGGTCTGGTAGCGTAGGCTGGGTCGATGTGACAAGAGACGCGACCAGGGGATGTGCGATCGGTTCAGCCGAGCCGCGTGGATGGTGGATGGGATGATGGAGGTGGTCGCTGCAGTGAGTTCTGGGACGCGCTAGCAGAGGCGGCTTGGGACGGGCCTGGCGTCAGGGTGGGCCTATTTGACGACGATGCCGAGAGGGGTGCTGGTGGGTGAGACGGCGGGGTGAAGGTGCGCCGAGCAGCGGCGAGCTGCAAAAATGCAAAAATGCAAAAACAGTCCAGAGGGTGCAGCGGGGGGGGGTGCACGCGCGCTGCGTCAGGGCCCGGGGGTGCAGGCCTGCGGTCGCGGACGGTGAATCAGTGAACGTCCAGACACGCCTTTGCGGTGGGGAGAGGGGCAGCCTGGGGCGCTGAATCCAGGAAAAGAGTCGGTCCGTAACTATCTAGCTGCGGGTTTAGGTTTCCCTTTACCACCGAGCCACTCAGGGCAGTCCCTGCACTCTTGCTCCCAATTGCTCAACTCGCCGAGCAGGCCGAGCGCCCAGGTGGTGATCAGCCCTCTCGTCCGGCCGCTTTTCCGCTGGGGCAGTCTCCCGTCGACACACAACCACACGATGCAGGCAGGCAGATGCCGGCTCCGGGCTGAGAGCACGTCGGTGGCCACAGAGGTGGGCCGCAGAGACGCGCGCGCTGTGAGTCGCGGGGGCGCGCACGCAGAAAGTGCGCAGAAAGTGCAGAAAACGGGCTCGCTCGCCGGGCTCTGCGCGTGCAGCGCTGCAATTGCAGCGGCACGAAGTTTTGAGCTGTTGAAGCCGCAAGGCTGGCCACAGAACGGGCGGTGGGTCGCACGTGTAGCACGCGGGCGGAGTGGGATCTAGCACAGCGGAGGCTACGGCGCCGTCTGATGGTGGTGGTCGTCGAGAGGAGAGTGAAAGTTGGCGATGGGGGCAGAGGCTAGCGACAAAGTTGGGAAGGTGCGCTGGTCGCGCGCGCACGCTAACCGCAGCGGGCGTGGCCCGAGGCACACGGTCAATCACGTGCTGACTAATCCCACTCGGCCTCTGTGCGCGCCGCGGCGCTGCTGGCCCTCCCGCCCGCGAGAGCTGCGCCGGTGCCGTGCTGTGGGCGAGTGCCGCCACTGGCGACGGCCCCAGAGCCCTCCATCTGGTGCTGCTCCTGCTGGCCTCGCCGCGAGGTCTGGTGCCTGCGTGCGACGTCGTTGCGGCGTGAGGCTCACGACTAGCTGCACGCTAGAATCGCGCAGGGGACAGGGCTCAAAGCTAAACAAAGCTAAACTTGACGCCCGAGTCCTCGAGCAAACACCACGCAGAAACACTCCTCCAACTCTCACGACATCGACTCTGGCCAGCCGCAGCGCCAGCAGCACCGCCAGCAGCACCGCCAGCAGCAGCACATCGCGGGCGGTGCGCGGGTGTCTGAAGACTGCAGCCGGTGCGAAATGCGAGCTAATTTTGGGCACGGCACGATGCATCAGATGGGGCAATGAACAGTGCGTGCAAACGAGACATGTCACCGCGAGCAAATCCAACGTGTGTGGAGCGAGCCGGAGTCACGGCTTCCTGCTTTTAATTTCTGCTTTCCAATCGCCTCATTGTGGTCACATTCAAAATTGGCACCTTGCGCTCCAATGCCATATCCGCCCCCAGCTGGCATATATCCAGGATATCAGATTGTTCGGAGCGTCGCGACGGTCTTTCCCTGTTATCCTGCATGCACGGAATGCTATCCACTGGCTGTCATGATTGTCGACCTCAGCCTCGCATAATTTACCCCCTTCATCCTCGGAGCCGATCGCTGCGCTGTAAACTCCGCAGGCTGCTCTTCTGTGTAGTAATTCGTCCGCTGCTTTTTCCAGGTCGCGGCGACTGTTCCGTGTCAGCAGACCCATCATTCCTGCAGGCGTCGCCAGGACAAGGCGAAACGCGTGCATTGCAGGACATGCAAACGAACGAAGCTGCTGATGGTCTTGTATGTTGGCAGATTCAGCTTTGGAGACGGAAAGGATGCGTCTGTCATCTTCTCCTCAGTTGTTGACTTTCCGCATCCTGTTGATCTTCTATTCTCAGCATCACGCTGCCATGTTCAGAATTGTCCCCTCGTATGATTTGTTCCCTCGGCGCCCGTCCCTACCCGATGCTTCCGACACGCCCTTTTTCATGCTCCATCCGGAGCACTCATCCGCGGGTCGACTGCATCTCTGTGGGACATGGATGCAGACATGAGCCCAATCCTCCATATTGAATATCGAAACTCGGCGGTTCGGCCTGCACTTCCAGCAACTCATGCGCCACACTCTCCCACACTCCTGCACGCTTGAAAAGCGAACCAAGATTTGATTCTGGGCTCCGATTCCAAGGCGTTACGGAAACCCTGGGAGCAGTGCTGCCAGCCATGCTGGGGATGTCGAACGGGCGAGGTGAAGACAAGCTCTGGAACTAAAAAATAATGTCCCGATCTAACCCCAAGAATAACGAACACGAAATCGGAGAGCACGGTTCTGTTGAACTTTTCAAAAAGTGCCAGCCTGCATGCATGATTGGTGCTGGGCTGCGTGTCCTCGGCTCGTGGCACTCGTCAATGACGCATCATGCTGTCAACAATGTGCTGTATTTGGAAACTTTCTCCTCACCCACGGCTGCACCTTGACATCAACATCCGGGTCCCGACTTTGACGGCCACCTTGATTCCTCTTCCGAGCAATTGGCCGCCATGAATACGCTGCATCACAACGGCAGGTGCACCATAATGCCCTCACCGTCGGCGCTCGCGCCTGTAAGAAATTGATTGGGCACGAACAGGCGCAACGAGCATCGTTGTGATTCGAGGGAATTGGAGCTGTATGTGTAACCCACCCTTGGTGGCGGTCCCGCACACAGCGCAACGCAAGGCCTCCTGCAGACACTGTGCCGAGACGGCGATTTTCCTATCAGTGTCACCATCATCAAGAGTCTGGGAAGTTGTGCGCCCTGGAGACTTTCTCGCGACAACATCGTTCTCGCCACACTTCTGCTCTGGACGCGTTGCGCGAGCGAAGCAACCGCTGGCCAGTCCTCAGATCCAAGATTAGTTCCAGCCAAGTTATCTTGGACGGCCAACTTTTAGCACGACCATCCAGGAACCAGATCGCAGGCGCCTTTCAAGAGCGGGTGACACTTGACAAGGGTCCCCTTGACCCCAGTGGGTTTTGTGGCGTCGTCCAAGCCTTCGGCGAGATTCTGGTCTGTAATTGACCGAGCTACCTCACGTGGCAGCGATGGACAAGATCTGGGATGGCTGGATGCGGCCTTGCCGGATTCATGCTCGCGCGTTTCCGGACAGCCGGGCGTGGTAATCCGTCAGCGGCGGCCGATACCAGGGGCCCACGCATGCTCTGTGGACGTCTCGACAGCGATGAATGTTGAAACTTGAGGCCTGCGAGGGCGCAATGTCAGCAACGGAACGACGAGCGACAACCGACAGTCTTTCTGCAGGCTCCGATGAAAGCGTCTCCCCGCAGCTTCAATATTGCAGGTGACATCTGCACAGCACGCGCAAGGTTTCATTCCCGGATGACCTTCCTGTTTGCAACGCGCTGACGACGACACCCCAGAGTGAGCATTCCCAGCCCCTCAGCTTCCGAGGATGTTTTTTGCGAGATATCCACCAATAGCCCCCAACATGAGACTTCTCTCCACCTCTGCAACCTGAGGCATTTATTAGCGAGGATCATATGTGATGAGATATTGAAGGTACTTTTGCAAGCACAAATACGCCGATACGGGTTCCTTCTGGGGCTTGACACGAGGCGTCTTCGTCGTGCAGTCACTGACAAAAAAACCAAACATCATCTCAGTGACAGGATCAGGAAGTCGGTTCAATCAGTGTTGACAAAACCGTGTTCCTCGTCTTCCATATCCACAGTGGGTATGCGGAAAGAATATCCGATCCACGTTTTGCTTTTGCATCATAGTTTCAGGCGGCATGCCCTTCAGCGCTTTCCCAAAACGAGCATCAATATTTCCCCACTCCCGAGTTCCTGTGTTCATCATTTCGTACTAGGACCATGTTTCTTCCCCTCATTTTGTACGAAGTCGACGTTATTGTTCATGATGTGGACGCAGCTGTCAAAAAGCCTCTAACGTTCCCATAGCGCGACCCCTGGAGTCGACCTAGTTGGCTGCTAAAACGTTTTACCCCAAGCTGGATCTGAGGATCTCTTGTTTGCAACTCGCCCTCACTCAGCGATGACTCGCTTGACAAATATCTCGCCAAGGTTGATATCTCACACTCCGCTAACGCTCCCCTCATGCACCCAGAACGACCGTAGAACGACCGACCGATGAGGCGACAGGGATTGTAAGATTATTTTGAGGTCGTGGCCAATGCTCTCCACCTTTTTTGTGAAGGAAATGCTAGCCGTAAAATGCACCCTGGTACGCTCGCTCCACTTCAACCTGTCTAGCGCGACACGTTCATGACCCGCTTCTTTTCTGCCTTGCGTTTTCATGAATCGCTACTCATCGGGTCGGGTATCGAGTCGGGAAGGGCAGAACGTGCGAAGCGGACTTCTCCATCACGTCGAGTCAAGCCGTCAGTAATCATCAGGCCCATATCTCTCCACAATTCAGCCTTCCAGCCACACAACGTGGAAACACACAAACACGCACACGTGGACCAAATAACCCCGAAGAACGAAGCGTTGGTGTTTCAATGTCCGCTCCGACAACAGCCCTCGCTACCGAGTCACGTCAGGTGGTAGTTAAGCCATAGCGATCTTCGACGGACAACAGTTCCCACCAATATAGCTGCCGCGTGCTCTTAGGACTCGGGAAACGGGCGCTTTCCGGGTATCTAATGGCACCATCTATCGACCGTCCTGGATCTAATCTCGGTCCTTGAGACCAGGGGATAAGCCCTGCTCCTTAGATGTAACGAGGGCGGGTTCGAGGGCTTCAGGTACCGTGAAAGATATTCTGCTTTTGGCAGGCAGGTTTCTCCAAGCGTGAACGGGCTGGTTGAAGGGGGCGAACTGATGTGATTTTTCTAGCCAGGAACGAGGATTTCGGAAGACGGAAAGTCCCAAATCGAGCAGAGATGAGAAGATATCGTTTATTCGGTACTACAGCTGACTCCGTGGGAGAGAGCCTTGGGGGTTACCTTCCATGACAAGATCGGTATCATTCAAACATACATCTCTCTTCAACACAGGCTGGACACAATACATGCAACCCAATCTAAACACGCATAGGCCCAATATTCGTCCTACCTTCATCTCCATCAAACATTCCCCAATCCCAAAATCCCCTTGCTTCAAAGTTCGCAGGAGACACCGCGGTTAACGATCTCCATACGGTACACAGCACATGAAAAATCCCCGACTACCCGCACTGCTCTCATACCACAATTATTTCCATTAGCCTCCTCTGGCTTGATGTGGCACAGCCAGTCCCACTCAGTCCATGAATCAACCCCCGATCCGAATGCGAGACATACTCTAGTCTAGTTCTCCACCCGGATATAGTAGAGTAGCGTAAACCTTCTTTCAATGTCACCCACGCTCTCACTGACCTATATACCCCGAGCATTAGCCTCCTCACATTAACGTTGATGGCGTGTACTATAGTATAGTGGTTGGCTGACGTTGACGTCGGTGGATGCCGGCGGACGCCGTCCCTTCTCCTCGTGAAACAGAAATTGTGGATCGGGAAGGATCAGGATCAGTTTCTGAGATTGGATTGTTGCATGGCGTCTTCTACCTGGGGGTGGGATGTTGGGGGGGGTTGGTTTGGGAAGGTCGTCGCGAGGGGTTGTTTGGAGATAGATAGGAGTTGGAAGGGGGGAAGGGGGGAAGGGGGAAGGGAGAAGGTGGGCCTCTGTTGGATACATTCAGGGAGGAATTAGAACATTTCTTTTTATGGAGAGGGACATGATCTGTTGTCTTTTCGTGGTGGGCTATGTGACTGCTCTTTTCACGGCATCAAATCGTAGCCTCTCAGGAATGGGTGAAGGAGGTTTTTTTCTCTCAGCAGATTGAGACTCATGCTTGATTGTGCACCTCTCTATCCCTGTTGGACTTGTATTAGTTGTGCCATGTTGTGGTAACCAGTCTCTGGATATGGAGATTGTTCAACCAAATGGTATTTTGTTATGAATAAAAATATAACTCCCAAAATATATTGGGGTAACTATTCACACTGCAAACTACAAAGTCAACATTGCTGATTCTGCTTCCAGGAGACCCCCCCAGTAGCATAATTACAACTGGTTGGTTATTTAGGATGTCTATTCACCTCGCATCGCAATGAACTTCTCGGAACAGGTTGGAGTTGCATTACTATGCTATATATTCTCTCCATCCATGTAATTGGTCATATTGTATTTGGTCCAGATACCTCAAGGTACGGCGCAGCCTGTGTGACTTCCTGACAGTTTATGTCTTGCTGCACTTACATTAATGTCCACTTTCCTTAATGTTCATTCGCTTGTTCCCATTCGAAAGCGAAATGGACTTCCATGACGGACGAGGTATTCTACATACACAAATCAAAATACCGTTTGTCCTGTCCTTGCTAGAGTTGAGAAGCACATGAGGAAGGCAAATTATGAGCAACGCACGCCGTGTAGAGTCTTGATCGTGTTGTAGTAACCACATATATGCTAAGCGCTTAACAGAATCTCAAGATTATGAGGGGATTGGAAGGGATACCACCTGCTACCTATGACAGGTTATATGTAACCATTAGCATCTTCTTCGAAACTCTAGATTCAGGTCGAGCTCCAGACACCCCTATATGAAGCTTTCAGACATTTGTGGGTACTATCTACCAAAGAGGTACCACGTATATAAGACACTCGTTTAAATCTGATAAAAACACCATCCGATTCAACACGCAGCCTTTTCACTGGTGAGACATGACATGTATACCCTCTCCCTTCATCACAGACATGTTCCCATCAAGTACAATATAAACCCTTCAATATCTATTTCCTCTGCTCTGCAAGACACTTCCCAAACACTCCAGTCCTTCCCTTCCGCCTCAACTACCATCATACCGTGAATCCTTGAGGCGGGACTGACAGGTCTCTACTCTACCCCCCACCTATCTGTTTTCTTTAATCTACGTTAGCATAATGGATTGCAAGGACTAGCTACACCTTTGATGCCATACCCGTGGAGCGGACAAATGACCTTAGTGAAAAAAGTACAACATAGAACCGAACTGGAGACACACATCCTATGCCGCTTGTGCGCTGTCCGAGACGTAAGATCAAGATATTAGATTCTCTGGAGGCGGAGGCACTGATATTCCGGAAACATGAGCAAAGAACTTTGCACATGCAGAGAAAGTTTACTATTTCAATCTTCAAGGCGAAGTTTTTCACCTTTTATCATTGGCACCTGTCAATACATGTTCCTTTGCACTAATATCAATGCAAGCCTCAAGGGAAGTTACGATCCAGAAACGTTAAAGTTCCGCCCTGTAGCTCACGATATCATTGCAGACAGACAGGTCCGGATCGTATGGATACTATTTGCTTGAGGTGTCCATCCACACACACCACCAGAAAGTGAGATTGTGAAAAAAGAATAGTTGATAGGGGGATTCCAGAAAAGTGTTAAGATTTCCAATGCCGGAGGAAACCGACGAGCGATCAAGGCAAGCCTAAGACTATCAAGACTACATGGTAACGGAGTGACCGTTCCGCACCGACACAGAAATGCTGGCATCGTAGGCATACATCATGGCCATGGGCGCTGCGAACATGTCCTCAGGCACGGCACAGCACTGTATTTTAAAATCGGCGTAGTTTGGAGATGGGACGGGGATTGAAATTCATTTCACTCAGCCTCAAGTCAATTAGCACAAAACCTTTCTCTATAAGTGCTACCTAACAAGCTTTTCCACCCACAAACGCCCTAACATGTAATCTGAGCAAGAAAGCAGAATCCCCTCAACCAGCGCAATACCCAGGTCATAGGCTCGACATGAAGTCGAAGCCATGCACCAAAGCCGCTTATGGAAAAAGGTTGTTTTAGGAAAAAGGGTGAAGGAAATGCCAGTCTAAAAAGGGGCGGATAATGCCATCTCCCTTGTCCTCTCCCTTCAGGGGTATCATCATATCCTTGTTGCCATCCTTCGCATGGACTCTTGTCGATCCAATGCACCGCCATCCCTCAAACTTTGCGCATCGGAATGGAAACAGAAAGAAAGTAGAGAAAAGTAGTCGAGACCCGATTGGGCTGAAGACCGTCTAGTGATAAACGCCGGGCCCATGATACTTGACTTGTTTCATACTGGTGGAAGGGTCTTGCCATGGACAAGAATATTTACCAGCGAGAGTTGCGAAGTGGAGCGACATTGCTACCAGTCCAGCCTATTTGAGGTGTTAGTGGAATGGTACAAGTAGAACGGATATAAGACCTTTGCCTACCGCCTCGGCCACCACCGCCGCCACCACGTCCACGGCCACCACCCCAGCGACCTCCACCACCACCACCGCCGCCGTAGCGTGCCATCTCGTGGAGCTTGGGGTCGATCTGCTGCTTGGACTCGGTGAGTACGGACACGAGATCACGAGCCTGCTTTGAGTCTAGATATACAGGTTAGTCTTGATTGTTGAATTGGAGTCTTGGAGGCAAACTTACTCTCAGAGGTGAAGAAGGTGATGGCGGTACCATTGGCACCAGCACGACCGGTACGACCGATGCGGTGAACATAGTCCTCCGAGTTGTTCGGGTAGTCATAGTTCAACACATGGGTGATATTGCGAACATCTTAGAAAAGAAAAACGTTAGCATAACAGGTAAGTAGTGATTAAACGACGACCAAAAATATTTGATCGCGTGCAGCTGTAGTATGTTGTGTTGCATCATCTCTGAGCGCTTCATGCACGTCATGGCTTCCAAGTCCAGTGGAACGGCTGCGGCTATCTCCTGGTTAAGGAAACCTTGGAAGAGACTGTGACTTCAGTAAGTCTATATCTCCTTTGTCTCGGGGTACCGGAAAGATACCTGAAACAAAAACAGGCAAAGACAGCAATTAGAGCTGTCTTCGCCATATACCCAAGGGTCCCTGTCATCAGATTCGAGAAACTCAAAAAGCCCTGGACGGTGGGATGGAGACAAGAGAATCGAGCGCACGAGACGTATCAAGCAGAACACGATACAGAACACGCAGAAGCCAAGCCAAAATGACTTGTCGGGAGAGGGGAGGGGGAGGGGTTTTCAATCATACCGATACCGCGAGAAGCCACATCAGTGGCAACCATAATAGGGCTCTTGCCCGTCTTGAACTCGTTCAAGACCCAATCACGCTCATTCTGCTGCTTGTCGCCGTGGATGGACAGCGCTGGCCATCCGTCTTGTCGTAGGAATCGGGTGATCTCGTCGGCAACGCGCTTGGTACCCGTGAAGATGAGGATCTTGTTCTCCTTGTTGTCCATGATTGTCTCCAGGTGCTTCGTCATGCGGTCACGCTTCTCGAACTCGCTCACAACTTCAACGATCTGCTGAATGCGGTGATTGGCAGAGAGATCCATGGAACCAATGTTGACCTGGATGAAGTC
Organism: Amniculicola lignicola CBS 123094; assembly: GCA_010015725.1. Taxonomy (NCBI): domain Eukaryota; kingdom Fungi; phylum Ascomycota; class Dothideomycetes; order Pleosporales; family Amniculicolaceae; genus Amniculicola; species Amniculicola lignicola. The sequence continues at coordinate 537,675 of ML977558.1, forward strand.
CTTCTGGTAGTCAGAGGCCAACTGGCGGACCTCCTTAGGCCATGTAGCAGACCACATGCAGGTTTGACGATCGGGGCGAATCTGACCGATGATCTTGCGGATCTGGGGCTCGAAACCCATGTCAAGCATGCGGTCGGCCTCGTCAAGAACCAGGTAGGTAACACGGCGCAGGTTGGTCTTGCCAGCCTCGAGCATGTCGATGAGACGGCCGGGGGTAGCGATGCAGACTTCGACACCACGAGAGAGGTCGCGGATCTGAGGTCCCTTGGGCACACCGCCGTAGACGCAAGTGTTTCGAATACGTGATGACTTGCCAAACTTGCTGATCTCCTGTTGAATCTGGACGGCCAACTCACGCGTGGGGGCGAGGATGAGGACAATGGGGCCGTCGCCGGGAGAGAGAAGAGGCTGAGCGTTGATGTGAACAATGGCCGGGAGGCAGTAGGACAGCGTCTTGCCAGATCCGGTCTCGGCAATACCGACGACATCGCGTCCGGACAAGGCCATGGGCCAACCCTGGGACTGAATAGCCGTGGGCCTCTCGAATCCCTGCTGCTTGACTTCGCTGATGACATAGTCGGGGAAACCTGCCTCGTCGAAGGTGGTGACGGGTCGGGGAATGTTTGTACCCTGAATGGTCATCTGGCTCGTCTTGCGGAACTCGTCGACCTCAGCCTGCGTGCGGGCAGTCACGGCCGGGTCTTCCTTGTAGAACGACTTCTCGAACTTGGGAAGCGCCTGCAAGTCTGTAGGGGCTGTTAGTTGGTGGGCATAGCCAGAGAACATGTGAGACCGACCCCAGTTGGGCTGCTTGAGGCCGTTGCCGAGTGCGGACATCCTGTCACCACCACCGCCCTCTCCACCACGGTATCCACCGCCTCCACCGTTGCTGTAGCCCCCGCCGCCGCCATAGCCACCACCACCTCCATTAGAGTATCCGTTGCTGCCGCCGCCGTAACTAGTGATGAGTTAGCACAAAGTCGCACAAAAGAGAGCGGACAGAAGGGGGGTTCTACGTTGGCGCAGTGGTAAGACGCGGTGGCCCTGCTTGACGTAGACGTACTATGTCAAGAAGAGTCGCCGGACTCGCACTGCACGCAGAACCGTGAGAAAGAGACGCAGATAAGGTGGGCGCCAACTACGCCATGAGATGCCAAAGGTCATCGTACCCATACGAAGCATAATAGTTCGCATAGTCATAGTTGTAGCCTGGGTAGGCACCCTCTCTGTTGTTATAATCGTACCCGTTGGAACCGCCGCCGCGACCACCGCCGTAACCACCGCCGCCGTAGGACATGGTGGATGGAGAGACTTGTGGAAGTTGCGGTAGGGACTGGTGAAAGAAACCCGAAGAGGGCCGAAGAGCGTGTTTAGGGCTCTGAAGGGGCGTGGGGTTGTAGAGGTGCAGATGAGCGACTTGCGAGGCTGCTGCGAGATGGCAAACAAATACAAGAGAAGTAGAAGGAGTGGGTTGTGGGTGGGTGAGTGAGGTGGAAGGGAAGGGAGCAGGAGGCAGAAAGTAATTGCAGCCGGCGAGGCAAATCCAAATTTTGCGGCCTGCCAAGACGCGCTAGTCCATATCCGCATCCTGCAACTGCAATCTCTCAAAGCAGAGATAGCCGAGGCACGTGACGTGCATTGCCTGCTGACTTCAAAAAGTTAGAGGTGTACGTCGACCCTCTGTATCATTATGGTATGATAATCATAAGCTCCCAAGCCCAACCAGGGCTCATCTCCCAGCAGAACCATGTCTCACAGGTGAGGGCCGTGCGCGATAACGAGCATTTCTCAACGCGTCAGTCCAACGGTTCAGCATATGACCCAAGGCTGGTTCAAATTCTACGTATGTCTCTCGTCTACCAATACATATCGTATTGCTTTCCAACAAGGCGTGTCACTTTGACGCTCCCTGCAACCCCAGCGCCCAAAACCCCGTTTCCATCTTCCAGAGTCAGTTCCGCAACACTCAAAGTAAGGGACAAGACTCACTTTCGTAGCATGGATGAATATGCGAGCCAACTCGTCGATCCTATGCGCTGACTGGTTTACGGCGTGCTTCTCGATCAGATCTACAATCTCATCAGCATGATTCGCGTTGAGCATTCGGAATCTCTATACCTGAGCCCGTCTGCATCGCTGCGAGATAATCCTCGGCTACATATGTCTCGATCCACTTCCAGTATTTGCTTTCTTCCCTGACTGTTTTTGGGTCATCGAAAAGTCGACGGGCGATGATGCCGTAGCCGATTAGGCATGGTAGCAAGGCGACTTGCAGTGCCAGCCAGTCTTCTGATTGCCCAATATCGAGAACGTATCTAGGAGTGGTATCAGTGGAATGATTCAATGTACAGTATCATATGCAAGAGTTATACCTCGTGTAGGCCGTGCATGCTACATCAATGTCAGTTACAGCGGTCATATGCAAACACAACATGCATACCCTGGTCCTCCTCTTCATTCTCGATATCTTCAATCGACAGGCCATATTCTTTGCAGAACTCAATATGGAGCTTGATTTCCTCCTGAAGATGTAAAACCTGTTGGGCTGACTATAAAAGAGTTATTGGGAGTGGGTGCACAAGCCTTTCTTCACTTACTCGGGCAATATCTGCCATCGACTTGGACTTGTATGACGCCAGTGCATTTGCTCTTGAGAAATGTATCTAGTCCGGTGTTAGCAGGCTTGACTAATGGTCATGGAAGGAAAGCTTACCAAAAAGAGATAGTCCTGGATAAGGTAGTGCTTGAAGTTCTCTACTGGGAGTGTGCCATCGGCCATTTTGCGCACAAAGTCATGGTGGGTGTATTCTCTCCACGGCCCCTGTACATCGTCTCTTTCGAGTAGATATTCGATTAGCCCATCGCTTGTGAAAGTTAATACTGAACCCGTAAACTCATGTATGCCAGCTTACGGTGCGAATGGTAACGAGTATGTGGAGTGGAAGTGGTTTATCGGACCATTTCCCTTTCCTAAATCATTACTCAGCTTGATACCGGCCTCTACGTACTTGTTTGCTTTCTTGATTGCTTTGACCATGTCCATGCCTGACGCAAGATTGCAGGCAATTGCAGCTATGTCCGTTAGTAGGGATGTGAGCGTAGAAAGACGTGACTCACATGCAAGAGAGCACCCTGTTCCATGCGTGTTCTTCGACTTTTGGAACGGAGTTTCCATCAATGTTGCCTGCCCATTACCGTAGAGCACATTGAGAACAATGTCTCGCTCTGCATCTCCTCGCGACACCACATGGCCTTTTGTCAATGGTAGATGTCCACCCTTGAGAAGAACATATGTCGGGCCCAGCTGTTGAATCGATTTAGCAAGCTCAACAATATCGGCAACATTCTCTGGTTCCTTGAACGAGACGCCAGCGGTTTTGAGAATCAGCTTCGCTTCTGGGAGGTTTGGTGTGAGCACCGTTGTCAGCGGGAGGAGCTTTTCGATGAGTGTGGCGACAGCATCTTCTGGGAGTAGTTTGGAACCACTCGTTGACACCATGACCTTAACGTGGCACTTAGTTTTGATCGTTTGTTCCGTTCTAATGGGCCACACATACAGGATCTACCACAGAGGTTTTCACATCATGTCTCCGGAAAGCATCAACGACAACCTCAATTGTCTCAGCCGATGCAAGCATGCCTTGAGGTTGATTAGAAGCCATCCATCGAGGCAGTAAAAATTCTGCGCCTACCTGTCTTGACTATATCGACACCAATATCCTCAATGCAGACATCGATCTGGCTCCGAAGAAATGCAGGGGGAATGTGATGAATACCATGTACTCCCAATGTGTTCTGGGCTGTCAGGGCTGTAGTCGCAGTCATTGCATAGCAGCCATGGGCAGCAATGACCTTCTGGTCTGCTTCGAGCCCGCTGTTATTTTAATGTCAGTATAGATGTCAGTAACAGAATATGGAACAACGCTCACGCCCCTCCCGAACTATCCGAGCCTGCAATGACGAGAATCCTCCTTGTATCCATGTAGAATAGCCCTGTGAATGTAAAATGTTTTGCGCTCCCTGTCTAGATTCTCATCTGCCCCACTACTCAACAGCCGAGGACTACGTCATCCATTCCTTGTGCACCGATAAATATTCTTTTGAGAAGATTCAAAACCACATTATTCACCAATATCCCAGTGTACTCAAAATCGAGGTACTTGGTTGATGCGACCAACCTTCTTCATTGTCGGTTTCATTTAGGAGAATCACTAAGTCACGAAGTTTGGAAGCAAAACCACGTGAAGCTTGTGTTCTGGACAGATTTCCAAACTGTTCGTTGTATGTGTCTACCAGGTATTGATATTCGAGGTAGGATATAGCGTTACCATACACTGATCCGAAATCCTGTGCACCCACCCTGGGACCTCCAGCTACGTGTGTAAATAGCCATATCAGTCAGAATCAGTGTCGAACTCGGACACATTTGGATCTGCGTTAGGAAATTAGATACGATATAATATGTTTGAAGGAGCAGGTACACACCTCGCAACGGAGTATAATCCAACGTCCCTCCAGCTTTTTGCAGCAAATTCTCTCGAACAAGATTGACTTCCTCATCCGCGAGCAGCGTATCCGGATCAGCCATATCGATATTGATACGAATCCCCTGGTTACCCGTCCCCAGGTTTGAAATGAATCTCAACATGCCATCCATTGTGAACTTTGAGATACCAGCGAACGTGACGCTTCGTAAGTTTTTCAACTTGCCCACGCACTCTAGGATCTCATTGGTAAGCTCAAGACCAGTAATATAAAGGTCTTCTAACTGCTCAAGGTTCTCAATGATGGATATTAGGTGTGCATCATGAAGGAATTCTTGGATGAGGATGAGTTTGAGTACTCTGAGTTCAGTCAATTGCTTGAGCGAGTCCACGAGAATATCGACATCATCCCGAAACATGCCCTCAGTCTCTCCACTTTGTAGGCTTAAGAACCTGAGAGAGTCGCGCTGGTTGACAAGAGCCTGGTGGAAGACTGCACAGTCTTTCGGGACATAGGAGTCAATTTCCAGTTCACGAAGTTTGATGCGATCTTGGAGCAGCAACGGTGTTACAATAGGCGCAGCGGAAAGCAGCTTTGTGAAGCTGAGCCGGCGAAGATCTTCACACTTAAGAAGCCAGTCGATTACTTCCAGGAACACGTCGTTCTGTGTTTTCTCGAGGTCCATGCTTCCATGAGTATCTTCGATTTTCAGAGCTTCAAGCGCGGTACATCCTTTCAATAAGGATAGATGCGGTAGGGAGTCGTTCGATACGCAGAGCTTTAGGTCTTTGAGCGACTTGCTGTGGGCATTGAGTGCTAAGAATGTCTCTGCGCTGGCTCCGATATCTCTAATTGTCTCGATGTTCTTCAGAGACTGTGGCCTGACAGTTCCAATGAACTCTGAGAATTTATGATCTCTTTCTTCAGCCGCCCTAAGCAGTTCAGCAGAATCCGCGGAATTCATGGGCGCAATAACTGACCATGTAAAGATGCTGAGAGAATTGAAGTGAGGGCAATGCTGATAGATGGACGCATGCACGAGCTGATCCTCAAGTGGGCTGCCATCCCAGAGCTCCAAAGCTTGGAGTCGCGGCAATCTCGGTGCCCAGCGTACTAAAGCATGGGAAAGTACTAACACTTGTCAGGGAGCACGGTTTGGGATGCCGTGATACTTACAGGGACCACTAATTTGTTCAAGCATTGGCGTATGCTGGGTGACGACTACAAGGCATCAGCAACTGTAAGCCAGTATGACTGAAAAGATAACTGACCTTCCCCAATCGCATCAGTTATGGACGTAAAATCCAATCTCGCAAACCCTCTTCCCGACCGTCTCAACGGCCCAGGATGCATGATTTGGAATTTTGCCAAAGGCGCGGAGAAGAAATGCCTATTCAAAAGTCAGATCAAGGTTTGATCCAAACCCCGAATACCAATTTCGACTCACTTTGTGATTTTCCCTCTAAAATGCTCATCCTCAAGCAAATACCCCAGATCTCTAAGATCGAGCGCCCGTATGTACCGACAATACGGAAACAATGTCGTTTCGAAGGCAGACGCCACAATGCTGCGCCAGAGAATCGACCATCTCTGGACCATGAGCTGCTTGGTCGCCATCGAAACTGTCTCGTCTCCCCCTGCATCTCGGACTGGAGCTCGGTGATGAGATCTATGCAGATTTAAGTTGGGATTTATTTGCTCTCGTTTATGGGTACACGTACTTGTATAGGTTCGTCAAGGCGGGAATAGCCAACGACCTGTTCGTACACGCACAATTAAAAAGCGTGTCAAACTGCTCCTGCGCCGCGAGTTCCTCGCAGATAAGATGCAGAATATCATCCGGAAGTATCGGAGCCATCGTGTCACGGTGAAAAAATGATGTTGATGTGCGGTTGAGAGTCTCGAAGTGTTGTGACGTCTGCTCCAGCTGGATCGCGTTCTCGGGTTAGGCGGGCGCGTTTTTCATTTGCGGAAGGAACGCGAAAGTCACGCTTTCGCCAACAATGCACTTCGCGGCCTCACCAAAGCGGCTGAGATCATCAAATTTGTCAAGGAACACTGCAGACAATGATTGACAGGCGAGATGGTGGTCCTGAACTTCACTCTGACGCCTGAGGCGGCATCCAAAATCCACGATCTGCTTGTCTGTCTGGGCAAATTCGGCGACACCGTAGCCATCGAGGCGCGTCGGGAACGGGTACGTATCCCACTGTCCGTTGCAAAGTCTTCCTATTGAATTGGATTAGTTCACATTCACGGCATTAAACTCTTCAAAATCTGCCTACGCTGCCCTAACGCTGGACGGGGCCCAGTTCTTCACGCACTATGAATGCATTCCCAGCCAAGGAGGCCCAGACGGGCGCTTCACATGTAGCATGTACATCAAAGCTCTACTCTCAGTCTTCAAAAGCCGGCTTTACGATCCGTTAGGAAGAGACGGGGCAATTGAACGCTGTGAAGTCAGCGTCCAAGACCGGCCCAACGAAGCACAATGTCGCTTCATCGTCAAAATGGTCTGTAACCAAGGCGTCGTCAAGACGTACAAATTGACGTATGAAGCCGTAGATGTAATGCATGCGCTATTTGATCGCAATGTGGCGAAGAATAGGTGGAGTATGCATTCGGGTGCTATGCGCGAGTACATTGAATATTTCGGCACCAAGACGGAGATGCTGGATATCGTTGCCGGTGAAGACGGGAGAGCGGTGTTCAAGAGCTACACGGAAAAGATTTCGAACGGGAAGGAGATCCTCAAGCATCCGTTGGTGACGGCGGTGGCGGTCAATACTTCTGATTTCGAAGAGTTCAATGTGCAAGCGGGATTGCATATCATCATCAGCGTCAAGGACTTCAAAGCCATTGTCATGCACGCGGATACGCTTAAGACGAGTCTGAAGGCCTACTACTCACTCCCGACTCGGCCTCTACAATTCAGCTACGGATGCGATGGTCTGCTCTGCGAGTTCACCCTCATGACATCCGGCGACTACAACGCCGCGGCAACCCAAACGCCCACTCCTGCACCACAAGTCTTCAGTAGAGAGGGATCACGAACCCAATCCTTCAACTCTGAAAGGACCGAGAACCGTAGCATGAGGTCTGACATGCCTCCTCCCACAGAGCCAGCTTCGCGCCGCACAACCCGCCGACGTAACCCCGGCTCTAGAAAAGATTCATCACCCAAGCCCGCAGCACAAGATCCTGACAGTTTGTTTGTAGGGCAAGATGAAGGGCGAGACGAGTGGGAGCCACTGGACTACGACAAGGCAGAGGAGACGTTGGATTGGGATGCTAGCGCAGATCACGGTTCCGTATTCCCCACATTTAGGGACAGTGGGAGTTTGTCAAGAACCGAGACGGAAGATAGCAACGAGGCACTTCCGCCTACACAGAGGGTATCTCAGATCAAGGGGCTGTGGTAAAGTATCGTACTGAGCTCAGATCATAGTACATCTTCCACCAAGTAGAAAGAAATCAACCATTGTGCTAGGAAAATGGATCAAATCCCAAAAGCAATTGATAGAATAGGCAGAAGGTTGATATTTACCTTGCGCTTCTATGCTAAACTATGTTTCTAACCATACTCTCTTTTTCAAGGTTACAGATCCTCGCAGAATATCTCATGGCCAGAATCAGAAAAGCAAACTCTGCATAACATAACAAGTGCACTGACAATGACGATGGGGAAATGAGAAACGCCCTGTTATGTATCTAAACCAGGCACAACAGGACCCAAAAAGACCCCGTATTGGACCTTCCGACCAAGGCTGCTAATCCGAATCATGCTCGCCTGACCTCGCTCGACCTGGTGTAAAGCAGGTGATGAGTTTACCTCCACCGGAAGAGACCGTACAGAAATTTGCTACATGTCGTTCGTATTCGAGAAACTGAATAATTACATTTTCTCTCATTCGCTTAATAGCGTCCTACGTTTATCAGCTTGTATCTGTTGATTCTTCGACCTCACCGACTTCATCAGCAACATCACGATCCTCTTCAATCAACGCGAAGCTCGTTGCAAACCCCGCACCAATATCGACGACTGCCCCTTGGAGCTGGAAATCGTGCCATGTGTTGGATATAAAGCCCGCCTTATTCATGTTTCGAGTAGGGCCACAGTTGCCATGGGTCGCCCAGCCCCAGGCAAGAAGTCTGCCGTCCCTTGTCAGGGCGAGTACGTGTGCTGATCCGACCGCCATTTTCTTGATGGGTGGTAGATTATCTGGCACCGATTGCCAGTTTCTAGCCGGACCCCAAGAGAGGATTGCGCCTTGCTTATCGAGGACGAACAAGTCTTGCCAAGTCGCACCGATGTCTTTCCAGTCTTTTACATGGCCCTGGAGAGGCATATCTTTTCGGACCTTCGACGTTTCCTTGGCAAACACAATGTGGACGCCTTCTTTGGGATCTCCAATCACGTACGTAAAGTCTTTGCCGCAGACTGCTCGTACGGCTCGGAAGGGTACATCGAGCTTCGTAGGATAGTTGTAGGATTTTGTATCCTTACGCGTACTCTGGTCTAACATCTCACCAAGCTGGCCGTTTTGAGATTTGCCCCAGCCATACACGTCGCCATTCCTCATGACAGCAACGTAGTGGTGTAGTCCTGCCGCAAAATCTTCGACTTTCCCAGGAAGGTAGTTTGCCACGGTAGTAACATCGAACTGTTCTGAGTCCCAGATGGTGTCTGTGTATGCAGCATCCATGTGGGCCGTCGTTTCTTCTTTGCCACGGCAAAGCTCTCCAAATTTGCCAGTGCCCTACATGTGATTTCGTTAGTAACTTTCATATGGGCAGTTTGGTAAGAGACTGCTTGGCGAGGCGTATGGTATGAATGCGGCTACGAGTTTGTGTTCCAGAGTCCAGACAATGCTGGCTTGCGGATCGTGAAGAACGTGGGTAGCGAGTGTACGTACCTCTGTAATGATCATTGCCTGTCTGGTCCTATTGTGCTTATTGCCAGGGTTGACAATGTATGCTGTCGAAGTGGCTGTAGCAGCTACGAAATCAATATTACGATACCGTCTGTGGAAATATGGTAGTCTATCTTCTACCGTCGTGTGGGTCCGGCCGGGGCGATAGCCCAACTGACGATCAGTATTGTCCCCTGCGGCAAATACCGTCCCATGCTCGCTCCGGATTAGAGTGTGGTTTGCCCCAGCTTGAAGTGAAGTGATACGTTGATGCAATCGCCGTGGATAGCCGATTGCTTGAGACGGGTCTTCTACGATGTTTGATTCACCACCGAGGCCGAGTTGACACTCCCCGTTGCTGCCCCAGGAATAGAGAAATGTGTTCATTTTGATGAGCGAATGTGGAGGGTAATGGATGCTCAGCAAGATCTAGGCTAACGTGGTGGAGAAGATGACGACCGCGGGATGAATGGGGGGTGGTGGAATGTATAAGGAGGGAAAGTACATATATGCCCAAAAGGTTAATCCAAAGAGATGTTACGGGAGTGACATCTTCCTTGGGTTTGTGGCGGAAGCGTTGACGAGGAGCTGTGGAAAGGATTCATGAAGAGTTTGTTTGGAAGGAGCATTTGGTACCTGTGTCAATTGTCAACTCCGTGACGATGACACGACCACATTTCCCATTACGATAAGGAAGATAACTTCAATATGTCTGCAAGGTCCATGATAAAAGTGTAATGTGGTTAGAAGAGGAGAGGTGGGATGCACATGACTAAGGCGACACGGTAAAACGCTCGGACCACTCACCAGCCCCGAAAGCAGCTAGCGTATCCCACAGTAAACTTCACAATTCGCAACCTCACATCTCAAGACGACGACAACCTCGAATCCGATACCCACGCCCACCTCCCCACCCACACCGCACGTCTCCAGAGGAACAGCCGCACAACATGGCTACTCAAAGCGTGCAATGCTTCGGCAAGAAGAAGACCGCGACTGGTACGTTGCAGCCCCCGTTGCGCCTCCCAAGACATGGTAGCTAACCAAAATTCAACCACAGCTGTCGCCCACTGCAAGGTACACATCCAATGCCACCGCCCTATCCGCGAGAGACCACAGTATTGACGCGATGATTCTAGGCCGGTAAAGGACTCGTCAAGGTCAACGGAAAGCCGCTCTCGCTCGTCCAGCCCGAGATCCTTCGATTCAAGGTCTACGAGCCCATCCTCATCCTCGGCGTTGACAAGTTCGGTACGTCGGCCTCTCTCGCCGCGCTCCATCTCCCCCGGAATCCATCTCAGGTAGCAATCTAACACTCCGCAGCCGATGTCGACATCCGCGTCCGCGTCACCGGCGGTGGACACACCTCCCAGATCTACGCCATCCGCCAAGCCATCGCAAAGTCCATTGTCGCCTACTACCAGAAATACGTCGACGAGGCATCCAAGAACACGCTGAAGCAGGCGCTTGTGCAGTACGACCGTACGCTCCTCGTAGCCGACAACAGGCGGTGCGAGCCCAAGAAATTCGGCGGTCCCGGCGCCCGTGCGAGGTACCAAAAGTCTTACCGTTAAGCTATGCGGATTGGATTGCGGGGCTCGGATTCGTGGTGGGAACGGCATGGAGCGGAGTTTTATCTCGTGGGAATTTCACTACATGAGGCAATCTCTTTTCCTGAGGGGTTTCGTGTGTGCGAGGCTTAGCTGGGATTGATCAAATCGGCGGCCTAGACATGGTCATGGAACTCGGGGCTTGTGACGATAAAAAATGAAATTATTGGTTGCAAGGCAAACTACAAAATTGCGGAATGATTTGGGTTGTGAGGGCAATGTGAATGCTTCGTGGTCGGAATGTGTAGGGCGTTATATTTTGCATTGGAGTGAAGTGGACAGTCCGAGAGATGAATGAGCTTGAAATCGACGCCATGAAGCCAGCTAGTTCTACACCTTCGACGATCAAACATACACCTACAGATCCATCATACCGGAGCGAATCATGACACAAATCCTCAATATTCTCTGATATCTACCCCAAACCCCACTCCATCCTTCGCCACGCTGAACGATTCGTCCCTATGCATGCCTACACACTACACTATCATGATACAAAGAGACTCCCCTCCCCTCCCCACATCGTTGGTCACCTGAGCGCTAACTAACCATCACTCCCATTGCTCCTAAAAGCAGCACACAGCGCTGCATACTGATGTGTCAAATCGAGTACATGCTGCGGCAAACTGGTGCCTTGGATGATACTCCGTATCTTGACAGCGCCTTCTTCCTCGATGAGTCTGCGGATCGTGAAGAGGAGGGAGGGGGAGAACTGTTTCTTATGTTAGCAATCCATACCTTTCTCTATATCATACCGGGGATGGCATAGGATCAAACATACCTCAGAGTACCACCGGTACTGCCACGTAATAAGTTTAATAAGCGCTCCGCACCCATCTCTGACCCCGCCCCTGCCCTCGCCCAACTTCAACACGCCCCGCATCGCCTTGGGGCTGAACTTTATACTGAGACAATTATCGTACGCTTCGAGTGCTTCTTCCTCATGATGTAACCGCTCGGCCAACTCTCCGAGAATCTCCCACTCCTCTGCGCTCTTCTTGTACAAGAGTTGCTGTTGACGCATCTGCGCCATCTCGGTGCGCCAAATAGTGTAGACGCGAAGGTCCTCGTACAGAACCATGAAGAGGTTGTCGAGCCAGCGTTCGCAGAGACGTTTGTTGTGGAAGTGCGTGTAGTTGGGCGTGTCAGCCGTGGTGGGTTCGTCGGAGCCGGCTTTGACGACTTCGGAGGCGATGGTGAGGGAGGGTTTGGAGATGGGTTCGTTGGTGGGTGTTGTGCTTCCTTCGTCGTTCAGCGTTTCATCATCCTCTTCTGGCGTCTCTTCGACCTCGCCGTGACCGTTGATGGACGGGGTTGGGGATCGTAGGGCGGTGGTGCTAGCGTTGCGGGACTGGGGTGGGTGCACCACCTGCTTTTCTTGTCGGTACTCTTCTTCCATGACGAAGACTTGACTTCGTATCCGGAGAAGCTGGTCCCAACCGATCTTCTTTGTGATCTCCGTGAGGAGGTAATATCCTTTTAGGAAAGTGCCCTTGAAGCCAGCGGCGTGGAGTTTGCGGAGGGTGGGGTGCACGAGCTCGATGTCATCGATGTTGTTGTCTTCAATCTCGTCGCACATGGCTTCGGGCATGGTAGGGAGGAACACCCTCTGGGGCTCTGGCATCCGCGGGGCGTCCTTGTCCTGATAGGTGAACATTGGGCAGGAGTTCAGGGTCAAGAGGGCCAGGTCCCATTGCTCGAGACTGACGTAAATCTCAGCCAGGCGTGCCCATGTACCAAATTCGCTTGGTGCCGACACGACACTGCGTTTTGCTATCTCGAGAGCAAGATCACTGCGGCCTTTCTTGTTACAGAAGAATGCCTGACAGTCAAGGAGTGAGTAGTCCATGGGCAGTTCCTGGATTGCCTCATAGAGCAGTTGCACCGCCTTGACCTCTTCGTCTGCTTCTATATAGACTCGCGCCAGAAGCGACGAGATCTCGGGGTCACGCGTCCGCAGCTTCTCGAACAGATTGATGCCTGAGGCATATCGGCCGGTGGTGTGGATGTAGTCCAGGAGACCCGTCGTCAGGTGGTTTGAGACCAGATTGGGCACTTGGATCTCGGGGTCGGAGCCGAGCTGCCAGCCTGAGGGCGCTTAGCATCCCACCTAGGTATACAGGAATTGAGAGGAGGGCTCACCATTGAAGAACAAGCGCTCTGCGGCGTCGAGAAACCTGTGCTCCGACTCTGTGCTCGTGATGGGATTGAACCTACGCACGCCGACAATCTTCTTGATAGTGTCGCCCGAGCCGTCGTCGGCGTACGAGTATGCGCGCAAGACGCTGCAGAGGTACGTCTCCAACCACAGCTCGTCGGTCGCAACCCGCTTGTCTCCCCGCTCGTCGATGCAGTAGCTCTCCACGGTGCCGGGGATGTAGACCTGCACGCGCATGTCCAGGCGGGAGAAGGCGTTGTAGCAGCTATTTGGTCAGCACCATGCCAGCGCCAGAGACCACGGGGCGCAGTGCGTACCAGTAGAGGCCCGAGACCACCTTGTGCTGCTTGTCGTGGGTCGCGTACGTCAAGGTGTTGATGTAGGCGGCCAAGCTGGCGGACGACGAGGCGTCTATGCCGGTGACATGGTGGTAGACGCCAACCTGGCAGCGTGGTCAGTACAAGTCTCCCCCCCAATGCGCCGCTGGCGGGAGCACAACGGCGGGGGGCAGCCTGGGGGCACTCGTACCTGCTTGTTGGCCGACTTGATCGGCTGCTTGATGAGGTGCACGAGGTCTGGCGGGCCGAGCTCGCGCAGCGTCTGGAGCGTCTCGGAGCGGGCTTCAATGGCGGAGTGCAGTTCGTCCTCGTAGATCTCAGGAACAGCTGGGGAGGGCACCATTGCGGGAGCGCAGCCGACGTGCGGCGGAGTAATTCACCGGGGCGGGCAGGCGGGCAGGCGGGCAGGCGGGCAGGCGGGCGTGCTAGAGGGGAATGCGCATGGAGAACTGCTCGCGGGCGGGCAGGCGATTTGGTCTTGTTGGTGGTGGTGAGGCCTGGGGAGTTACGTTGGCACAGCTGGCGACAACAAAATGGCTGCGGACGTGGGTTCGGCGATGACAGTCGCCAAGACCGACTTCACGACACCTCGAACCCGTTGCGCCGCCCGCCCCACGACGCGACTCTCGACCATTTCTGTGAAAGACGCGACTGGATGCGCGCCGGGGAGCTGTGCTGTTGTATGCTGTCACCCGTCTGTGGACTTGATCCCCCCTGTCCCCCGTTGCTCTCTCCGCAGGAGCTCTCCAACACCACCGCACAACCGCCCGTCGCAGGACCACCATGGTATGTTCGCGACCCGTACTCACCACACCTCACCTCACCACAGCATACTATACTGGAACCGCCTGTGGCTGACTGACACACCCCACAGTCGCTGTTTCGAGCCCTCAACGTCGAATCCGACAACGAGTCCGAGGACGAGGTCGACAACACCAAGGAGATCCAGATCGAGGAGGCCCTCAAGCTGTACCAGACGGCCCTCAAATACCACTCCGAGGGCCCGCAGTCCTTCAACAAAGCCGCCGAGGCCTACCAGGCGCTCTTCCAGTCCGAGATCTTCAACTACAATGAGTCGCTGTCCGAATTCCGGCGCCATGAGCAGTTCGGCGACGCCCTCGTGTTTGACTCTATCCTCCAGGACGACTCAGAGGCCGGCCCGGTGCCGCTGGCCGGCGGGAACGAGAGCGCACCAAACACCCTGCCGCAGATTCTCCACCTGGCCTACAAGAACCGTGGCCAGTTCACGCTCGAGATGATGCAGCATTGGATGCGCGAGAATGGAGGAATGCCACAACAGATGCAAGTCTCAGAACACATCCTAAGCGCACTCACCAACTTCGGCGACGCTCTGGACAAGGAAGACGCAGACTTGGATCTATGGCTGCGCGCGGCGTCGGTGGCTGCGCTTCTTGGCAGCAAGCGCATCACACGATTCTGTCTCGAGGCCGTCCTGGATGGGGACGACGAGATGATCGACAGCATCCTCCGACTCCCCGGGCTAGAAGAGGGCTTTGCCGGACAACAGCTGCGAGATCTGGTGCAGAACATGGAGGATAATCTCTCCCTGATGCAAGCCCCCCTTTCTTCAATGCGACGGAAGAAGCTCTCAGAGAAATTGAAGAAACGCCTGAATCCCTATCCATTTGCGCCACTCCCGTCCGAGGTCACCAAACCTGCCATTTCTACCCTGATTAGTAAACCAGGGGAGCGCATCCTACTCACTCCGGCAAAATGGGACTGGGCAGGTGTCGGAGAAGTTATTCTGCATCATTTTATTGGGGAACAGAGCGGTTTCATTGAGCCTCCCGCTGGATCGAGCATGAACATTGCTATTCCAGCAGAGACAGTCGCCGAAGAGAGCCCATCAGAGAACGTATCCCCACCAGAGCAAATGCTTGTAGATGCTCCACAGGAAGAACGTCGAGTCCAAATCGCCGACCCTGTTGTATCGACTACTGAACCAGACGCCGTGGCCCCTGAAAATAGTACTGGAGATGTGGTCATGGAGGACGAGAATACGGCCTCTGCTGCAAAGGTTGAAGACAAGAGATCTACTACTCCCCAGGACCAAGTCAATCCATTGTCGCGGAAACGATCGACCGACTCTGCTGGGTTTCCTGAAACCGCTGAGGGAGGACGATCACGCAGCAAACGCATTCGGGCTCGCGACACGGTACCCGAAGTGAGTGCTGGCGCCGAGACGGCAGGCCCGGACCTTGCCAAACAGTTGGAAGATCAACTATATACCTTCAGCCATGCTGATGAGTGTTTGTTCGAAATCATCAACGACGCTTTCATGAGATTAGGAGTGCATGGAATGTCTTCCCCCAAGCAGCTGAGGGACCTTGTTTCGAAAGCCGAGTCTGATGATTCCAGTAGCGACATCGATAAGGCTGCTTGCGATATGTACTCCGGTGTTCAAAGTGGTGGACAAAAAGTTGCTGCAGTTCTTCTGAGCAGCGAAGCAGTCGACTTGGGTGGCATGTCGCGGGAAGCTGGTCTTAATGCCTTTCTAGGCCATGCAAAATCCAGCGGCTCACAGACGTGCGCGAAGCCGGTGTTGGTCAGCGAAAGACTGGTGAAATTTGCCCAGACTGTGAACCAAGAATGGATGTCTATCAAAGAGGTTGCTTTCGCTTGGCTTGAGGTATTATTGGCTCCCGGTTCTCTTCCTATACCAGGAGGGGATGTGCAGCGCAATGGCTCTAGCTATATGCAACACCAGTGGGGAGAAGACCTCAAGCGCCAACTGGTTCAGATCATCGTAAATTTCGATGAGTTTATCTACGAGGAACTTCTTGGGCGCGTTGGGAAGCTTGATGGCAAAATCCTCAAATGTTCTTCACAGTCCGAACCATATGAGCTGTCGCAGTGGGACAGGTCCCAAATCGAGATGGTAGAGTCTTTATTCGAGCTCCACCTCGACATCTACTCCTTGATCAAACATCCACACAGCGGAGTGGACACCGTCACGCAGACTACCCAGAGCGACCGACTTGAAAGATGGTGTTCTCTTGCTCGCGACGCTATGCAGATGCGGTCGGACTGTGATCCCAGCACTGCTCTCGATGAACTGGCCATTCGTCACGTATGGGCGTCCGTCTTCCAGATGAGTGTTAACGACCAGATTCAACAGGAGCAGGTGATTTCTGCTATGGGAGAACTCAAAACCATCATCCAATCCTTTGACGGGCATATCGAAGTTCAGAATAATGCTGTGCTGCCAGAGCTATCAATCGCGGCGATCGACCGGGAACTCGCTCGCATTGGGATGAAGGACTTTTTCTTGAAAGTTTTCGATCAGGATGAGAAAGACCCTGTGGCGGTTATTGAGAGTCTGGAACCTGTTCTGGAATCATTCCCGGAGGAAACCCAGGAGGCATCTACAGGAGCCTCTGAACCGGCCGATTCCGGAAGCTCCGCAACTGTCGGTCGAACCCCAGATGCTTCGACTGAAATACAACCCCCACGACAAACACCGTCCCAAGAGATGAGGAAGTTTCTGGACACTGCTACAGTGTCTTTGAGACTTTCGCTTTGGCAGCGCTTGAGAGAGGCATACGAGGAAATCAACTATCCACCAAAGGTAGTTTCTTGCTATCTCCGAAGCGTCGAAACCCTGATCGGGGAGTTCAAGTCCTCAAACTACAAAGGCTCCTCTTTGCCGGAGCGGCATGTTAAGCTCATGAGTAGACTTCGAATTATTGACGAAGTGCTGGTCAAGGTCCTCTCGATCATCAGGAATGAGAAAACAGCGCTTGAATGTTTAACGTTTGATCATCTTCAAACCTCCATGACAGCAATCGCGCAGCTGCTTCGGATCATGTCCGCGGGAAACTTTTTTGAAGACTTGATCCGTATTGGGCAAGTTCCGATTCCAAGATTTGAAGGTTGCCCACCCTCCACATTTAACAACATCATAATCAAATTACATGATATGCAATTGCGGGCGTGGATGTTGCAATATCATCTACTGAAAGAGGGGATCTCCCAGGCACCCGTCGACTTCCCTACACCATCTGAGGACCAGTTTGAATTTCTTCGACATGTACATTACGCAACTGGTGTGCGAAGCTTCTGTCATGCTGCGGGCAGACTGTTTCTCCGCCTCGCAAAGGACGAGATACTTCGTTTGGATGATGTGATTGATGGTAATACTCGGGATACCGAGCTCGCTCAGGTGCTGTATGATCTGTATGGTTTGAAGACGTTTATTCTACCCCAGGACTGCCACGAAAACAACTCCTCACCAGAGATTCTTGAAAAGAAAGTCGCTTCACAGCTGCTGCCTTTCATTATGTCACAAGCCAACAAAATCAACATAAAAGATCTTCCCAAAGCCGATCTGAAGGTTACTATCGAAAAGGTTCACGGAGCTCTCGGACGACCCAAAACAAACGAGGACATATCTTTAAATCGCAAACTCCTCACAAGCTACTTCAAGTCCCCCATCAATCCCATATCCCTATTCAACTGTATCAAAGGCATTGGATCACTTTCAACAAAACACATTCCTGTACAGAATGCTGTTACGGCGTCACTTGGATGGTACTTTCTCATGGGTAATATTGCGCTTAGCAAATTTCGAACTCAGAAGCGACTCACCCAAGGGCCCACCGAAGATCTTAACTTTGCCCAAGCCTTCTTTCTCCAGGACCTGGAGTATTCAGTAGAGCGTTGGGAGACATGGTATCGACTGGCTCAAGCAAACGATTCCCTGCTTGAAGAAGCGGTTTCTTGGAACGCTGATAAGCTCAATGGCAACAACGCGGAGCTCATCCATCTTCAACGAGCTGCCATACACTGCTATGTCCTAGCAGTAGCATGCGCCGTCCGCAATGCTGACGTTGCTCCCCAGACCGCGAAGAAAGTCTCGGACCTGTATACCGATTTTGGAAACCGGATGTATGCTTCATCGCGAGAGCCCTTCAGTATGGCTGCGTTTGCAGTGCGAGACACAGAGCACAAATTTTACAGTGGTTATACTTCTCAGAAAGTCTATCATAATGCTCCCTTTGTTCCGTTGGAAACATTCACCGCCTGGAAATTCGCGGGTGTATTGTTCAAGCGCGCAATAGAGGGCAACTCAGACCGCTGGTGGAACCACTACATGCTCGGCAAATGTCTTTGGAAGATGTATTGTTGCAACGCAGATCGTATACAAGAATTCATTGCACGGGGCGAGGAGCCACTGCGCATTTTCTCCAAGGGACCCACTTGGGAACAAGTGGTAAACGCGTTTGCGAATGCAATCGAAACATTACCAGAGAAGAAAGAGCGCCAACAGCCGATTCTAGAGCCTCATTATAAGCTTGTGTCTATCGCATACAAACTTCATCAGCGCAAGGCAATTGATTATGCAAAGGGGGCTGAGATACTTCAACACACCACTTATGCACAGAACGTCCGCACGCCTGACTCAGAGGACGACTGGGAGGGCTTCGTCATCAATATTCTGAAGGCCCTTCGAGCAGCAGACAAACAGAGCTGGCACCACCGAATCATCCTTCGCTCCGCCCACGTGGTGTATGACGAGAATCCCAACGAGCCGATGACCCCTTACGCTGCCAGACATGAGCTTACATCACATATTTTCACCAAGACCATGACTGTCCAGGTATGGAAACCAGAGAATGAGCGTCCCGGCCGACATTTCGTGTACACGACGCGCTACACGCGATTTTTGATTCAGCTGTTGACCCAAATGGGAGACAAAACCACAATGGATATCTTAGCTAAGAAGGTGCGACGTAAGACAAGCGACTTCTTCGAGCATACCAAGTTGTGGCAAGACTTGTGTGCTCAATACTTGAAAATCTTGCGTCGTTATGGGAAGATACCTGACGGCCAGGAAGATTCAATCTTCAAGGCTATGAACAATGAAGAGTTCCAGGTCCAAGCTGCCCGGATGGAGGCGTGGTGCCAATCTCCCATGTCGCAGCATCCTGCTTTGGAGGTTTTGAGGGAGGTTATTGAACTAAAGCGTGTCAACAATGGTCTCATGAAACCTCTACTCATCGACGACCTGATCGGAGATACATATGCTCTGCTGTACGCTACGGTTGGTCCGACTCTCGAGCCGCTGCTATCAGAGCAGCAAACACCTCCGCAACCACCTCCGCAGCAACCCGATACACCGCGGCCTGGCGCTATCCCTTCTGCGCCCCCAGTAATCGACCCAATGGCAGTCTCGTCCTTGACGCATGTTCAAAGCGATGGCGCTTCTGATTATCCACATAACACGAATACCCCATTCAACCTATACCACCCGAGCCAACTTACGGGTGCCGCCCCTGCTCCTGCTCCCGTCCTCAAAGCCGAATCAGTACCCAAACCACGCATCAAAACTGTCGGCCGCCGCGAAATCCAGCGTAAAGCTGAAGCAGCTGTCAGCAAAATCCCTGCGCCTCTCCCATCTTCAACTCCTACCTCTGCCCCCGCTTCAACGGTGATGCCTATCCGCTCTCCTGTCTTGACGCAACATCCCGCCATCCCAGCTCCTCTACCCGGCTCTCGCTCCCCAGAAAAGGAAGACAAAGACAAAGCATCGTCGGTAGCAACAGCGGTAGAACAACTTCAAGTGCCAGCTAGCGGAACCGCCACGGCAACAGGAAGCGTAGCTGCCATGGAGTCCAAACCTGGATCTATTCATGATGATGCGGATGACGAGAGTGAGTTGTCAGAGCTAGATGAGAGGGAGGTGCAGGAGATTGGGGAGCAGACTATTGAGGAGAGGAGGGGCTCGAGGAGGATGTTTCCAAATCTGGGGGGGATTAGAGAGGTGGTGGAGGAGACGGAGGAAGAGCAAGAGGAAGAAGAAGAGGAGGAGGAGGAGGAAGAGGAAGAGGAAGGAGAAGGCAATGGGGATGGGGATGTGGAGATGGAGGAGGCGAAGGAGAAGTAATATCGTTGGTATTTTTTGGGCGCTTGGGTAGGTGTCGGGGGTTGGGGGTCAAAAGTGTACCTTTCGAGTGATACCAGGTTAGGGAACATGTTGTATAGCAGATGTAACATCATTCCATCATTCATTCCTTGGCCTGTACTACTCCTGAGTGTTTGGCTGAATTTCAAGGATGGTATGGAGAGATTGTGCGGAGATGTATTCGCACGCGATTCTTCACTTTGACGCGAGTACGCCTCCATACCAAAAGTATACATTGAAACCGGAATACTAGCATATCATTCATGGTCTAGTAGAAATGCAGTCAACACACTGAGCAACGCGCAACGAGCTGGGATGTGGTCGGCAATCGGAGTGTGGCGTGGCGTGTGTTTCACAAGGCATGTGCCCCCGTAACAGCGGCGCCATCCGATATGCCCGATGCAAGCTTCGAAGCTTAAAACAACACGAGAAATCTCATGTGCTTTATTTGCCGACACTCAAGTGTTTTCATGTGACGCACTTGTCTTGTTTTCACCGAGCTTAGGCAAGATGTCCACCAGTGCCAGGCTTCCTATCGTGGCTTTGGCGGCGCTTGGACATGCTGTGAAGCCACGCGAGCAACGACGATCCCGCTCGAAGCGCGGCGTGACCCCCAACGACCCCAACACCCAGCTCCATTATCCCTATAGAACATGCCCGCCTCCCTACAAAGCAGCCCATTAACCTTGACGAGCCGCAGCCGTGAGACCATGCGCCACTGTAAGGCCTGCACCAGTAAACCGCCACATCGCGTCGGTACCGAACTCCGCTAGCTCCGAGCGACCGAACCTATGCTTCTTACGCCGCGCAGCTATTCTTTGGCCCAGGTTCCCGACGCCGGCCGCAAAGAACCTACCCACTCCTACTTCCTGCTGGCGCCCTCGAGAAAGGACGTGCTCGCTGCTGAAGACCGCGCGCGCAGAATGCTCCTGCTCCACCAGACCGGAAGCGTGAAGGTGGGAGAGGTTGTCCGGTGAGCAGCTATGACGCGAGGCTCCGTAGTTTCAAACTGTAGTAATGCTGATGCCACATAGATATACACTTACATACACGCCCTCCGAAGACCGAATACTTCCCCCGCCAGCCTTTCTCCATGTCAAAATCAAGAACAGCTCCGCGATAGCTCTACGAGCCGCATATCTCCATGGACCGTATACCCTGCATGTTGCTACCTACCCTTCGACGTTCAATCCAAATAAGAAGATTGAAAATCCCAAGAGAGATGGAATACCTGAGTTCGAGCCCAATCTCAAGGCCGGGGGTTCCTTCGCGGCCCGGTTGACTGTGCCGGAACACATACGAGGCGTTGGTGGAAACACGGCATCCCAAAACGATGCGGAAGGGCGACCACTGAGTGTGACATGGGTGATAGAAATAGCGTCGCAGATTATCTTCTCTCAGTCGGCGTCGATAAACTACGAACTGCTGGTAGCCCGGGACGAGCGGTCGTTGGACATGGGCTTCACTGCCATCACTGGCAACAACTACGGAACCCCCGGACAGGTGCAAGATCACCAACAGGGGAAGCGAGCACATACCTCTAGCCATCCTGCGCAGCCGAAGGGCGTGTACTCAAAGGCTGTAAAGTTGGTGGTAGATGACACGACCAGTTTGTGGAATAAGCCCGAACTACCGGAACTTCCGCACAGTGAACCTCTGCGACGGAAATCACGAGAATCACAACGCAGCAAGTCTTCGGTTCATGTCAAACAAAAGAATATCCATCTTGTTGTTCTTACCCATGGTCTGCATAGTAATCTCGGTGCAGATATGCTTTACCTCAAGGAGAGCATCGATGCAACGGCCAGGCAAGCTTGTGAGGACCGAAGGCAGCGACGCCACGAAGAGAAAGAGGGAAGGTCTAGAAATGACCATGAACTTGGGGATGTATCTACTGCGCCTCTTTCCGGCGGCCAAGAACACATTGCAGAGGACGAGGAAGATGATGACGAGGAAGTTGTCGTGCGAGGCTTCGAGAACAATGTGATACGGACAGAGCGAGGCATACAGTACCTTGGCAAGCGCATGGCGAAATACGTCCTGGAGATGACATATCCCGACCAGCCTTTTCTTCCGATCAAGAAAACAGTATCACAAAAGCTTTCTGCTCCATTTTCGCCAACCAAAGACAAGTTCAACGACGGAATTCCCGCACACGACGGTAGTACCGTTCACAAACATCTTGGACATGAAGTTAAGAGAGCATATAAGTATACAAGTATCAGTTTCGTCGGGCATTCCCTCGGCGGCCTCGTGCAGACCTACGCAATCGCTTATATCTACAAGCACTCGCCACAGTTCTTCGAACATATCAAGCCGGTCAACTTCATCACTATGGCTACACCGTATCTCGGGCTGAGCAACGAGAATCCAATGTATATCAGATTTGCTCTGGACTTTGGACTCGTAGGGCGGACGGGTCAAGACCTTGGATTGACTTGGAGAGCACCGACACTGGCGAAGAGCGGCTGGACAGCCATGGTCTCTGGATTGGGCGCACAAACCCAGAAAGAACAGGACCAAGACCCTGGAGCAAAACCACTCCTCCGAATCCTGCCTACCGGACCTGCCCACCGAGTCTTACGTATGTTCCGGAACCGAACCGTGTATGCCAATGTGGTCAACGATGGAATCGTGCCGCTTCGTACGAGTTGCTTGTTGTTCCTTGATTGGCGTGGACTAGGCAGGGTAGAGAAAGCAAGAAGAGAAAATGGACTGATTGGCACCGTAGCAGGTTGGGGCTGGGGCCAGCTAACGGGCCAGAACACATCACCGAATCCGTCGCGTACAGCATTTTCGGATGAGGAAAATGACAGTAATGATTCGCCATTCGCTGGCGATGACACCACTGTGCCCCAACCAGGCGTCAACGTCACCAACCAGGATGACGAAGCTCGAGCTGCTGCAGAAC
This sequence comes from Amniculicola lignicola CBS 123094, assembly GCA_010015725.1. Lineage (NCBI taxonomy): Eukaryota > Fungi > Ascomycota > Dothideomycetes > Pleosporales > Amniculicolaceae > Amniculicola > Amniculicola lignicola. Next base: position 561,015 of record ML977558.1, read on the forward strand.
CAAGCGCACACCAATTCTTGGATGGACAAAAGCACGATGAGCAAGGCCGACCGATGTCAGCAAACTCGAATCATTCTTCTTCTACACTGTCAACACTGTGGAACTACATTCGTCCATCTGGTAAACATACTGCTCGAGACAAGAAAATGTTCAGGAGAAGCCAGACTGTCGGGATGCAAGAAGAATCTACTGATTCGGTCACATCTGACATCCCGTCCTCACAAGACTCTGGACAGCCTAGAAAGAGACCACCAGCTACACGAGGCACATCTCACCTGAACGATCCAGCCAACCTACTTGCTCCACCCAAAACCACAATCTTCGAATCTGCAGGAGATCTACTTAGTCCCCCAGTTCCACCCACAACTTGGATTACAGATCCTTCTACTCGCGCCCGTACAATTTTCCACGATCGCGTGTACCACCCTGAAGACATTCCACCTCCACCACCGAAGCGTAGTCCTAAGACACGGTCCTTCTCGGGAGAGAGCGCCCCTCCTCAGACCACTCAGCAAATCACCGAGGAGGCGAATTTGCGAGTTGAAGAGAAGATTGCTCGCGCATATCACAAGGATCTCTCATGGCGGAAAGTGCTTGTACGGCTTGAACCTGATGCGCACAACAACATCGTAGTGCGACGCATGTTTGCCAATGCATATGGATGGCCTGTCATCAAGCACCTTTGCGATACTCATTTTGCGGACACATACTCGGCTACCACCCGCGACGAGGATGAGCCTGCTACCGATCGGGCGAGTGGCATAAAGAAGCCAGTAACAGAATCGGGAGAGTATGTCAAAGGACAAGAAGACACACATGCACCGATTGAACGCACAATCAGCGAGATGAGGGAGGTTGCTGACGAGTTGGCTCCACTGAAGGGGCCTCCCCGGCATCGTAGAACGAACACGGGTACCAGCCGAGACTCCAGTATCTGGGACGATTCCTACTTCGACGGCACTTCAGATGAAGACGATGATGAGATTGACGACCGCAATGCCGTGCAGAAGTTCCTCCAGCTTCAGCAGCCGAGATCAAAGAAGACCCCAAGATCACCCACTTCGGCTCAACCGCCAGGAGCCCATGGCACGAGCGAGGCAGAGATCAACGACTTCTTATCCTCCTCTCCACGGCCTATTGAGATTGAAGTGCACCGTGGGATTGGAGCCTCGCCTGCTCGCAAATCGGCAACGATTCCTCATGAACCTGATTCGACAGAGTCGTTGGGGACAGTAGTGGGCAAAGACACTACAACAAGTCCACCGCGAACTCCTACCACGAATACAAGTGGAGTTGGTCTTCACCCTGAGCACTCGTTGAATCTCAGCCCCCCTTCGTCACCTGCAGGAGCGCGACCGCGCAGTGGCAGTGGCAGTGGAGGGGTAGCAGAGCAGGTGGCGCGCTTGAGTTTCTCTAAAGATCGCACCTAGAATTTATCGTATCTAGTTTGAAGTGTGTGAGGTTGTATGAGTACGGATATTGGGTACGAATGTGCGTGTATAGGTCGTCTGTCCAATTTTGAGTTGTGATGGTCTGAAAGAAACGCGCATAGCATAGAACACATTCAGTGGTTGGATACCCTTAGATTATATTGTTTTGTAATGCGTAGTATTCCCATTTCTTATAGTTGAGGTTGATAGTCTCTATCGTTGCGTCGTGATGTTATGGGTTTCCCTTCCTCGGTCGCTCTTTCCTTCGTTTGCCCCCATTTCATCCCATCACCGCCACCACCACACGACTGAGTCTATTTTGACCGTCCACTTTCACGGTTTCTCGCTTGGTCTCCTCACCGCCGAGTGTCGATTCCGTCATCAAATTCCAGCCAGCCTATTCCTGTTTCGTCATACTCGTCGGCTTGTTGTTAGGCCCTCGTGGCCGTTTGCTGTTTTGATACTGCACCCTCACCTCCCACAAACCTTTCTTCTCTTCACCATCGCGCTTCCCAAACACCCCCCACAACCCATTTTTCCACTCTCGTTGCTGCTTGCCAGCCGCACTCTTCTCGCCGTCTGGATAGCTACACGCTCACGCACCCCTCGCCATGACTGACGGAGATCTCTCTCCCTCGGGCTCGCTGCGGCGTCCCAGCTCGAAGCCAGCCGTGTTTGCCGCGGGCCAGCGTCGTCGCCTTGCACGCCGCTCGGCTCTCCCTCGCAGTCAGACTACGTCGGCGCTTGGCAGCAGTGGGTCGGCCACGGCCAGTCTTGTGAGCAGCTCCAGCTCGAGCTTCGCTCTTGGGTCGCACCCTGCTTCGCCGTCGCTCTCTAGCGGCGCAGAGGCAATGTTCACGCCTACCAGAAACATCGCGCGGGTGACGCCTGAGTCAGTTTCGCCTACGCAGTTGTACGGTACGGCGGATTCGAGGAAGACGAAGAAGAATAGGATGAGGGAGTTGTTGAAGAGTAAGGATAGGCATGCGAGCGAGGAGATGTTGGTCCCGGTTTCGCCCATTCCGCCGGATCTGCAGAAGAAGGCTGCGCAGAGATTGGGTATTCGACTTGATGGAGTACGTCGACTATTTAACGAGACATTTCACGGGGAGAACCGAAGGCTAACAAAGTCGCAGCCTCCAGACGGCACGCCCGAGCCTCATCAGTATGATCCAGAAGCCATTTCCAAGAGAGAGGCTCATGTGCAGACGAGGTTCAGGGAGGAGGGTCTGGAGGAGATCGACGCCGCCCCTAAGTTTGGTGGTCTCAAGAAGCTAAGTTGGAAGGAAGGAGGCCGCAAGGCGCGACATGTCCTCGACCTCATGTCGGGCCATCCTCGTTCTAAGAGCTTGGATGCTCATGGCCAGATGTCTTCATCTCTTCCTAGCCTCGACTCGAATTTCGATCTTTCCGATGCCGGATACAGCAGCGACAGCGAGATCATCGGCAACGCGAAAGCCAAGATCCCCATTCACAGTCTCGGGTATCAACAGAAGCGCCGCAAGGGCAAGGGTCGAGCTTTGAATCCGATGGTCGCTATTACCGAGCGATCTCAGAGCGAGAGCGGATATGTTGTTGACGAGAGTGACGAGGAAGAGGACGACAACGATGACGTCGATGACGTCGAAGCAGAGGAAGTATCACACCTACCTGTTCTCCGCAGGTCGATGACAGAGTCTGACTTCAGGCATTTGGCCTTGGAGGATCGGGATCCTCCACACTCTAGCCATGAGAGTGCCATCGTCGTAAGTCTACGGTCTGCTAGTTACCTCACTAGGCGTTCTACTAAACTGATGAAGAGGGGCCAAGCTCCAAGAATGGTCCCGCTGAAGAGTCCTCTTCAGAGCGTAGAAGCATCATTCCTCGATGTCCAGGAGGCTGTTCTTCACAAGACAGCAGAAGCGAGAAAGCAGCGAGATGCCGAGGTCGCAAAGATGAAGGAGGAACACGAAAGGTTCAAGTCCGAATTCGAGAACTATAAGAAGGAGAAAGCAGTTCAAGATGCCGAGTGGGTGCAGTTCAAGCACGACAACAATATCAATCCCGACGTGGAGCGTGTGCACTGTCATGACTCCCACAATTCAGGAGATGGCAATGGCAAGGGGCATGACGAGAAAGAGCATATCGACATGAATCCTGTTGTTGAACACCGGCTTTGCATGGCATGTCAGAAGCGCCATGCCCCAGGACAAGGCCATAACGCAACCGAACAGCCTGTTCTCGACTATCCATCCGACGAGGAGCCGGTTATCATGCAGACTAGGGCTATTCCGCTCAGAGGACGAGTGGTGAGACCCGGAGAGGTTAAACTTGTTGACATTCCTCCTCGACGATCGAAACAGATTCCGTCGTCTATTCCAACCATTTCTGTTCCAGTTGCGAACCCTGATATCGGACGAGCGCAGAGTGGCACCTCAAACCGCGCCCAGAACATGCCACCCGGCCGTTCGCAGAATATCAACTTTTCGAGACGTGAGAATGTGGTTCCAAGGCGGCCTCTGAACCCTCTTCTGCGACCTGAGCTCTCTTTACAGCGCTCTAGAGAAGTCCCTGCTCGGGTCAACATGGCACCTGACGTTGGAGGCTCCACATCACTCGCACCTGGATATCCTATGGAACGTGTCGACACAACCAAGAGTGGTAGCTCGGGAGAGCAGGCGAGGAAAGTAAGTCCCAGCAGTGGTTCTTCCAGCAACAAGCACGACCGTCTCAAGCGACAAAAGTCCTGGCGTCTTCCTCGCGAGGAATCTCGCAATCTCGTCGAGGGTTGGCTTGATGGCTCGTCTTCAAGAGCGCAGCGACCTCCGTCGGAGCGCATCGATCCCGATGTCCTCGCGGAACAGGAACTAGACAAAGCCCCCATGCCTCCACCCAAGCAAGCCCAAGGCCCTAGCTCACATAGACACCAGTGCGTTCTCAATGGCCACCTCTTCCGCGCAATCGATCTTAACCGTGTTCCCAATAACACTTCGGTCAATGAGCTGTCTGTTAGTCCGTACATTCAACCTGGCACGGGAATCAAGCAGCAGATTCCGGTGCATGTCTTTTGCGAGAATTGTAACAAGGATTGCCGGGATGAGGTCTTCGAGTGCGAGATTCCGGTCTGCCGACTTACGGTTTGTGGAGAGTGCTCGGTGGAGATGCGGGTTGAGAGCGAGGGAAGGGCTATTGGGTCTTGGAGGAGTTGAGGAGGGGATGAGGAGAGGGGGTGGTGGAAGGCTGTATGGCGGTGTATGACGGTACTAGGAGAGTGATGGGGGGGCCAATGTAAGAGGGTGTTGATAATACGCGACATGAACGGCTTGAGGGAAAGGGGGTGCTGGGGGGGTGCTGGAATGGGAATGGTGGGCAATGTATGAGGACTTTGATAATTTGCGACATGGAGGGCTTGAAGTGGGTAATGAGCGGGTGGGGGAGGTTTATGGGGTTTGCACCGGTTTGGGTGGTTTACGACTCCGAACGGATGGACGACACTACACGGGTGGGCGATACTGAACACAAGGATAACGGTCAAATAGCTGGGTGGATGTACGATTTGATATCTACTCAACCCTAGTAACTTCACTAGGGGCGGGCTAGATGGGAGGTGGCTAGCTTACTTAGTAGCTTGAAAATATGTGATCTCACAGAGAGGAGTTCATGCACTGTGTTATGCACGGGAGTTGATTAAACATTAAACATTATTGTTTTGGTGTTTTACCACATGTACGGGTTTTGGAGGGGTTCTGAATCGTTTCTAGCTATTGTACACTTCTGTACTCCAGACATGAAGAAGACTCTTGATAGTCTCCCGTCGTCCAAGCCGGGAGCCATAAGGTCGTGTAATCGTAACTTTTGCACTCGCTGGGGGAAGGGGGGTACGAGAATACATTCTTCCTTCCACACTTAAACCTAGGCTGGGAAAACCGTCTGGGGAAAACTCGCTTGAGGGTTGGTAATCATGCGTAGTTGTACAGGGAGGCGCGAGGATGTACAGTGAAGGTGCTCGTAACCACGCCCAGGAATTCGAGAAAGTTGCGAAGATGAAGTTAGGAAATCCAAAAAGGACACGAAGAGAAGGTTAGGAGATCCAAGAAAGATCCCACAAGGGCCTACTCGCCCACCTTAATTGGATGTCCCCAAAGCCCTTCGCAAGTTCTCAATCGACTTCAGCTCTCTCATCTCGTGTCTTGGGGCTCAGGTTCGTGGTGGGAAGAAGAGCCACATTTGGTATGGGCAATGTTGCCGTTACCGTTATCACCATCGCGAGCTGCAGCTTTAGGTATGGTTTCTGACTGGTGCTCTGTGGAGGCTTGGCCAAAAACTTGGTGGTGGGGTGATTGCCGGGGCCGCTGTGGAGCAGGTGGAGGAGGGTGCTGACCTGAACGCATGGCTTGAGCGAGGGTTTTTGTGTCGATATGATAAGCCTCCTGATTCCTCAACCTAACCAGACCTTCTCCCTCCCTCCCAAAGATAATCGCATTCCGCAACTCAGGAAACCGATCCAACACGCCCCCCCATCCCGCCTTCTCCTCCTCGCTCTTATTCACAACCAATCCTGAATTACCAGTCCAGCAGTCTAGAATTACGTCGAAGAACAAGGCCCGTAGGCTGTCACCGGGGCTTGTGTTCTTGAAAATCCAGTCCGAGTTGGCGGCAGTGATAAGGAAGCGATGTCCCAGTCCGGCATGAATATGTACCATACAAGTATTCATGAACGCCGCGGCACCCAGTAGTCGACCCATTACCCACGCACGCATGCTAGGCAAGACGATTTCTCCACGGCTCGAAGCCTCCATGTCAAGATTCACAGGATAGCCCCCCTGATACATGAACTTGAGGAACATGCTGAAGGTCGCAGCCGTGATATTCATGAGCGCAATTTCAGTGGCGTCGGGGTGGTCGGCAAGGTACTGTGCGAAGTAGAGCGAGAAGTTGCGGAGGAGGGCTTTGGGGAGGATGTAGCGGTTTAGCGGTGGCGGGGTTATGGTGAGGTGGATGGTTAGGGTGTCGCCAGCGAGTCTGTGGGACGGTTAGTCAGTTGGAAGCCTTAAGGGGGAGAGAAGGGGAGGGGAACTTACAGTGCGGCGTATTGGTCCATGCTCGATGTTCCTATGTTTGATCGTCGACCAGCATCTGGCGGGAGAGGTGCTCCGTGGACAAGCGGCCGGTTTGCAGGTCTAGGCGGAGCCGGAGGAGCCATGGGGTCGGTGACAGCACCTGGAGTGCCAATGCGTGCAGGAATCCCTTGAACTGATGAAGCTCGGGAATTTGATTGCCGGTGACGTCCATTGTGCGGCGTTTTACCTTTCGGTGGCACTGCCTGCAGAGCGCGAGTTGGGGCTGGAGCTCGAGTTAGGGCGGGAACTGGAGCTGTTGCCCGCCCGACCTCTGATGCCCTTGCACTCACTCCTTTTGTGTTGGGAGGGGGTCCTGGAGGTGGAGTTCTTGTGGCAGGAGTCGCGGTCGGAGGGGGGACGGGAGTGAAGGTAGACGGGTTAGGATGGGGATATGAGGGTGTTGAACCTGGTGCAGTGCCCTCTGCCATGTTGATTAGGTGCCGAGGGAGGTAGAGAAGAGAGAGTTTGCTGTTGTGGTCGAGGGTGGTGATTGAAAGCTTTCTTCCGCTGACAGTGAGGTTGAGGTGGGATGTTGCGGAGATTGTGAGGTGGGAGGAGAAAGAAGAAAAGAGAGGGACTGCGGGCGGTTATATGAGGAAAGAATACGTAGGCGACATAACCTTGAAAAAGTCACGAGTGAGAGTGAATGTGAAAAGTTTTCTGTAACACAAACTTTGCTCATGTTCTCTCACTTTACTCGGGTGGGTCCAGTTCACTTTCACTGAGACGTTTCATGGTGTAATTGTTCATTTGGTGGGATACCATGAATGTTCCCTCCTGCTATGCGAGTATAGGAATTCATTCATGTCACGAGCGTTCATAGTTGTTCGAGGTGTTCTCCATAAAGTCACAGTGATAAGACATGTTGACTTCAGAAACGCTGAGATTTTAAATGTACTGTATTCGCGTTACTGCCCTTTCTGTTCACACATATTCTCACATCTTCGGCGTACTGTATCGAGCTGTACCGAAAAATGGTCTCCAAACGGGTTATGTGTGCATACAAGACAGTGTGAAGTTAGGAGCTAAAGGTAGAAGTATCTCTAGGTATGAAATGTCAAATAACACAAGCCAACCTTCACAAATGTTTGGATATAATATAGATACTAAGCTCATGAAGTTTAGAAGCGCTGAACCCGGGGTACTTCAAGCTATTGTAGCCTTCTTAGCACACGTATCACACCAGAGTATCTTGCATCAAACATACCCTAATCCGAACTAATCAGAATGAGGATACTTTGGATACAGTCTCAGTGTGTAGATGGCATACAAAAAGCCATGATTATGCGGTTCGATTGCGAAGGTTCTGTTCACATACATGAATAGGGATCGCGGCAGTGTATGTACTACTTGTTTCGGCTTAGGTGTATCGTAAGCTCACTAACGTTCAATGTGTAGGTTCTTGCGGTCGCACTTGTGCATTGCGCGTTGAAGCCTTGTCACTAACCCAAAGCGCACTCAATTTACAAAGAAATCGAGTTCTAATCTTACGCATATATTCAATTGACTCTAGAAATTAAGGTTTATCTAGAAATATTTAGAAGTATCTTCCTTTCGTCCGATCGTGTGTACAAAGAGGCCGTTTCGACATCATCTGAACACCGAACCATGCAGCGTAAGAAAAGAGATGATTACAGAAAGACAGAAGGTCAAATATTTAAATATCTACCCTCCTCTTTTACGCTTATTCCGATTCAACCAACTCCCCAGATATATGAAAATTCCCTCCTTCTAACACACGCTTAGGCGGCCACATCGGCCCCAGCACCACCAGCACCGGGAGAACGGGGGTTTCCTGATACAAGAGTCAGCCAAAATGATCACGAAAGCGAAGCCAGTACAGGGATCAGAAGCTTACCTCCGGGGGACCCATCCTTCTTCCCACCAAGGTTGCCTCCCTTCTTGGGAGTCGCCTTCTCGGGCGTCCCTTTCTCACCTGTCAAGCATGTCAGTCTGATACAAAGTCAATCGAATCAAGGAACTCACTCTCCTTCTCCAGGTATGGTCCCTCGAGCTGCTCGTAGACAGCTTGGTCGACGCTAGAGACCGTCGCAATCTGACCAGCAAAGGCGCCCTCGGCGTTGTGAACGGGCAGGGGAACCTTCCAATCAGTGACGGGTAGAAGGGAATCCGGGTGGTAGACCGTGAGACCGTCGGTAGCATATTCGCGAGCCTCAGTCAAGGTGGTGCGAACCCAGGCTGAGCGGAGGATGTCTCGGACGAGGTACTGTGAAGCCGCCATCGGATCTCGTTCCAGAGCAGAGGACCACAGAGCAGTCTGGGGGGTCCTGCCATCCCGAGCCGAGCCAGAGGAGGGGGCCGGCGAAGAAGAAGAGCCGAATCCATGGCCACGACTGGAAGGAGGGGGAGAAGAGCTGCCTTGGCCGGAACGAGGGGGAGAGGAGGAGGATCCGTACATCGTGCCGGTATAGCACTTTATCTGTCAAAAATTAGTGCATTTCATTTTACAAGACCTGGGAATATATACTGCAAATGATTTTATAGACAAAAGAATGAAAAGGAGTCCAGCCTCAAAGGCTCTAATGCAAACTGGGGGAAGCTGGTCGCATATACTCCTCCCCTCTCCCCTTCATTCCAACTCTAGAGCCTCCGAAAATTTCACCTCCGGCCCTCCTCACCTGTCCCACTCATGCAATGTAGTTTCCCCAGCCCGTGCTCACCTGTTTGCGCCGAACCGCCCACTCCTCTCCTTCGCCGGCCTCTGCGAGCGACCAATATCTCTCCCTCTTCACGAGTTCGCGATCGCGCAATTGATATCCTTCACTGTCCGGCCAATCACCTTACTGTCCGCAAACAGACACACCGCCCACGCGGTGAATGCACGTGGAGTTGACCCGCATGCACAAGGGAAGGGATCCACTTTCTCCGCTCGATTACCGAGATACTCGAGATTTCCAGATTCGTCTGCCTAATCACGCTCACTGCGCAAATCTGGCCTGTGAAATGGGTGAGTGGATTGCGTGACTCGCTTGGAACCTGATAGCGCGTTTGCGAGTGCAGATGCACGTGAACGTGAGATGAGTACTCAAAGGTCAGGCTGAGCGATAAGGCTGCGTTTATTGTAGTGAGGGGATGACAGTTGCCTGAAGTTGCGTGTGTAACTTCCGAAATCGGGACCTCTCACCCCAAATGGTCGAAAGTGGGTAGGCGCAATTGAGATGCTTTGAATGTGAGTTTGGTGATGGTGAGCACAGCGGTGGTGAACGCGGTTGTGGTGACCGCGAGATTGGAAGATTTTGGCTATGTCCGTGCCATAATGTTTTTGATTGTGAATTTCCATAGGAACATGTTCGATGCCCTAGCACTCCCCAAATATTGTATTTGATAATGATTGATTAGTTTTGTTCTGTATTGTGTGGGATGGTGAGCCCCGATACTTGATGGTCGTGGCCTTTGTCTTTGTCCACAAGTGTGATTTTGTGAGGCCTTTGTTCCTCCAAGCCCGCAAACAGTGATGAATCAAAACGCGGCATGGCTTCATCTCTAGAATTGAATATTTTGACATTAAACATTCTCTTGTGTTGGGGACTCAACCAGCGTTTGGAAATGAACATGGATTTGAAGAAAAGGCTGAGCATAAATGAAGACACTCGTCGTTCAAGCACAGCACGATTGCCTTTCACCAGACAATATCAACAATAGCACACTCCTGACATACGCCAAAAGATCCACTTCTGCTAGCCCCTCAGCTCTGCACTCCCATCTTGTACCATCGTCAATAGTACATGCTGCAAGTGCTCCCCGATGTAGTCCCTCGCACACGGTGTCCTTGTCACGCGAAGAAACGGCGTCCTGCTCATACCGTATGTTGCCTGCGCACACCCCTGACAGCTACACCCATCCTGTTGATTGAGTTCACTGATAGGGAGTTCCGTATCAACCACCGAAACGTATCCAAGTTGTTTCGCAAACACGGTTCTAAATGCGTCTTGAACGGCGGTATTCAGACAATGGAAGACGGGCCCGTGACCAAGGAAACCTCCACCACACTCCGCCCTGTATTCCTCATTTGGTGCGTGGCCATGGAGCCCGTACATCATAGGCTGAGAACGACCAGGGACTATGACTCTGAATTCATCAAACCCCTCAACACCTCGGTGGGCTAGGTACTCGCAAAGATCTCGCTCGGCCTGGCCAGCATTCTTACAGCGCCCCATGCATAAATGCCGGAACATGAGGGCGTGTATCATCTCATGAAGGATTGTATTGAAGAGCATACCAGTAACATAGTCGGCATTGAAGCGTTCACCCCTCTCACGAGCGGTACACTGGATGCTTTCAGTAGCACCATCTCTAAAGCTGAGAGTGCACGGATGGACTTTGATAGTAATCTTGCCAGAGTCGTCGTCCATATTAGTAACTCCAAGGTCGTTATCCGCGTCCAAGTTCCTCCACTTATACTCCACATTATCCAGCACTCCATTGAAGAAGATCTTCGAGAGGGGTATCGTAAGCTTCTTTAAGTCAGGATAGTCCCGAATTTTCCTCCTGGAAACTGCCTTCCGAAGCCTGTACAAGTAAACAGCGAAATCATCCATAGCGACTTTCTGATACCGATCAAAGCCGCCGTTGCTAGAGCGCCTCTTGAGCTCGGCAAGATGGTCTTCCATGACAGGAACAATGCCCCGAGTGGTGCAGCCGTATTTGGGGGAGTCCTTCCAGCGACAAGGCTGCCCTGATGATGTCGTCCCCAAACGATAGTGAGGAACAAGCTGCTTGTGGATGTCTGGCGTACAACTCGGACAGATACAGTGAGTGACTAGCCCCAATTCTGACTGCATGTTTTGAGGGAGTACGCGAAGATAGCATGACGGGAACTTGGAATAGACGGGGATAACGTGGGCCTGGCTTTGGGCTGGACGCGGCATGGTTGCAGTCGTCGCTTGGAACTGATGACGATGAGACAGTGGGGAGAATTGCGCTTCTACCTTAAATACTCCCATACCCAAATCATTGTCTTGACTTGTTGTGGTTTCATGGTGATTTTAAGGAATAGAACGTTGTATCTAGACATTGTGCAAGTGCACTATACAACAGGAGTAACAATTGTGCAGCGGATTTGAAGATTCCTGAATATCAGCGATTGGACCTCTCTTCCATGATATGGTGCACCCATGGACACGGGATATACAGGTGGCTCGTCAGGAAATAGGACGCAGTGGAGAACGATATGGAGATTTGGACTGAACAGCTGCTGTTCACAACGTCCAACTGACATAAGAAGTGCGTAATCCTCGTGAGGTTTTGGGAGTCACCGAATTGATTTGTATCTTCACAAAATAGCAAAATGATGGATTGAAGAGCAAACAGAGAGCATGGTGTGGAACAGTCATTCTGCAAAACGAGTTCTATTAGCAAGAGACGGCAGCGGCGAAGTCAACGAACTCTTTGAACATTGTTTGACTTGCTGGACCGATGCTTTTGAGTAACAGCAGAACCCAGATGTCTTGGTAGACATCTTATTGTTCCCAGGCCACCATTGAATTTCAAAAGGCTGGTCAATATGTTTGTGCAAGGATTGCATACATGAAGCTTCTGTTGTAACGTGGGGATGTAAAAGAGAACATGCAAATTAAGAGTAGGTGTGGGGGAATAGAGGGCACAAGTGTTGCTTGACGCTTGACTTGAAAATAAATGTATGTCTAGGGAACTTGCTTTTAGTCGGGCACACGACCGCTGACCTGGTCGTTTAGGCCTGCCTGCATACTCGTATGGCCACTTGTTGCCTTCAGATGTGCTGGCGTTTCTTTTTGTGGTGACCTGGATAATCAGCAAAGGGAGTGGTAGTGGCTGATACTCTTGCGGCTCAGTAATTCCAGGGGTATTACTAAGCTGCAGGAGTTCACAAGGACGGACGCGCGCAGAAAGCCATTACACACGGTTCCGATTTGTCTTCGATTGGCACATCAACTCCAGCGGTCCGCTTGGTGCCCATTGAAGCCGCAGAGCCGGTATGGAGATGCCGTTGGTTGAGACATCTGGGCACTGCTGCTATGATGCCACATAGACCCCATTTTGACGCAGGAGGCGCTTTGCTCGGCGCTGCGCGTCTGCCTTGTGGTTCTTGGGCACAGCACCAGTCTGACCAACCGTTTGTTTTCCTGGGGCTTCGGGGTATTCTGAACAGCGACTCGCGGAGTCAATGGTCCGCTTTCTGACTGTGGCCTTTTTTTTTTTCAAACGCTCTCCAAAATTCGCCGTCGTCCGCATCGGGTTAGCGGCGAACGAAGTCACCATTCCCAGCCGGGAGGGCGGCGACTGAGGTAAAAGGGAGCTTGTGTGAGTAGCGAAAGGGCCCCCTCAGAGCTCCGTCATGTCTGCAGCTTCCCGGCGACCATATCATAAGGCCCAGGACGGCCGGGTATTTGCCGACCAGCATTCGAGCGCGATTTACGCCGCTGCAGCGGTCTGCATCTGCGGAAGCGATGCCGTGGTGCAGGCGGAAGAGTGAGCTCGCTGCTGCTGGACGCTTTCAGCCCGCCCGAGGGAAGATAAAGGTGCACAATTTTAGAGAGGGCGAATGGCGCGGCTGCATTGTCTGCCCTGCAATATAACGGGCCACATGGTTTCATGTGAGGAATGCCTGGCTGTTTACGTAGCGACAGCCAGGTCGTCGAGGGCGTGTCAGAGAGGGCGACAGGCGTCTGCTGCAGCCCCTCGACGACGGCGAGAGAACTTCACGGCGCACCACCACCGCGCAGCGGAGCCCGGGCAGCAGAAGCGCGGGCGGAGGCAGTGTGTTCCAGGGCTTGCAGCGGACTGTCCGGACCAGCAGAGGCCAGGGCGTGGTCGAAGGGGGCGCGTTCGCTGCGGGGGGTCCACGGGCTAACAAAGAGCTGCGACCAAAACAAGCAGGCACGTGACTTGACTGGCTGTCAGATATGGGAGGCTCGCGGTCCCCGCCCATTTTGCTGGTGAGCCGTTTCTCTCCTCACAGCTCCCTCACAACAGCTCTCCACTACAGCTTTTGCCTACACAGCGACTTTTTGGTGAGTCTCGCTTGCGCTCTCACATACACCATTGCGCCCGCCCACCATAAACATGCCTGCACCTTTTTTCTCACGCGTTTCTGCGCATTTTCACGCGCCATAACCCTTTGCGACTCTGTTTTCGTCATCTTGAGAGCGCCATCACGTCGTGTTTTTCATGTTCATCGCCGTCGCCGATGCTCCATACCAGCGCATACTGACCCATACCCAGACCTCAGTCGCAACCACATCCATTTCGCAAATCTAGCTTCTTCTGTAAGTGCTGCCCTCTTCTTGTTAGCCATGCCCGCGCATTCTCGCCCTGCATCGTGTGTTTTGCGACCGGAAAGACTCGACGCGCCAGGCCCAGGCGCTGCTGCTGGGGACACCGCATGTCACCCACGTACGCCCACGGCCTGGCTGCTTTGACTTTGGCCGTCGCACCTATTCACTCACCGCTGCCTACTGTGCCGCTCTTGGTGTTCCTCCACTCCTTCTGCCTCGTACTCTGTCCTCTGCACATGCACTTGTGCACAACCCTCACCCACTACCCCAAACAAACAACTAACAGTGCACTCAAGAAAATCTTCAAACGCAACCATGCCTAAGGAGAAGACGACCCGTGGCAAGGCCAAGGCCAAGGCTGATTCCGGCAAGAAGAAGAAGGGTATGTCGTTGACATTCTCCTCTCAAGCAACCAGTCCTAACATGGACAGACCCCAATGCCCCTAAGCGCGGCCTGTCTGCGTACATGTTCTTCGCCAACGACCAGCGCGACAAGGTCCGTGAGGACAACCCCGGCATCAAGTTTGGTAAGTCACCTGATGTCCTGCAATGCTAAGAAGAGACCCTCTAATATCGCCCAGGCGAGGTTGGCAAGCTTCTCGGTGAGAAGTGGAAGGCTCTGACTGTCGACCAACGCAAGCCCTATGAGAAGAAGGCTGCCGAGGACAAGAAGCGGTACGAGACCGAGAAGGCCAAATATGCTGTAAGTTTCTTCACGACCCACATTCTCATTGTATCTGCTGACGTAATCTACAGGAGGCTCCTGAAGAAGAGGAGGAGGAAGAGTCCGAGTAAGCACATCGTGACTACTTCTCGACTCGTTGTGTAACTCTCAACCTTGTTCGATATTCTCTTCTAAGCAAGTCGGATCTGCAGTCGTGGTGTCAAATCGGGGTTGGTTGGGTTATTCACGGGCAATCGGGTCTCTTTTTCCATCCATGTCTTTTTCTTTTGCTCTTTAGCTTCCCCCAACTTCTCAATCTGAGTGAGATTCTCACGAGGCTATCGCACATGTGGGTAACATCTCATCTCACCTGGACTGATGATGTTCGTTGGGCGTCCATGATGGTTCTTTACGCAAGGACGCTGGAAAAGACACCACGAGGCTCATGATCGGATGTACACTATTATCGGCGGCTATGAAAAACTTTGTGTGTCTTAGAGGGACCATGATCCTGAGGACCTCCGGCTTGAACTGTCTTTGCAACCCGTGGTGTATCTGTGGTGATACATACCTGAGTACTCATTGCAACATGTGCCTGCGTAGCACTGCTCATGGTCGCCGTATATTGGATCCCAGTGCCAGTCTCACTGCAATGCTCTCGTGTTACCTTCATAGCCTCTCGGTCTACCACGTTTACTCCCATCAAATATACTCATCAACCATCCCGATCAAACAACCAAAAGACTGATCATACGCTCCTGCTTCCTCCCATTCAGGCACCCCGATCCTCACCGATTCCCTCATTTCAAACGGGAACTCGCATCCACGCACAAACGCAGCTTCCCGAATAACCCCTGTTGTCTCCTCTTGCTATTTCCGTTTTTGGACCTGTATGAACAGCGTAGGTATGGGATTTAGTGACCCATATATGTATGTTTGGGAATGAAGAGAGTATCCAGAGTAACGGAAGCACTCGTGGTGCAGTGGTTAGCATACCACCTTCCCATTTGATACCATTCATTGAGTGGTTGAGGAAGAAGGTGGGGGTCGCGAGTTCGAGCCTCGCCGGGTGCAATATTTTTGGAAGGATTGTTTTTGTTGGTGTGGTGGTGTATGGTGTCCGCCTAGGCAGGTTTGGGTCTTGAGGTTTTGAGTTTTTAGTCACGAGCAGGACGTCAAGAGGAGGGGGGTTTGGTTTTGGAATCTGAGATCCTGTGGGAAATCAGAATGTAAATTGGATATCCCTTTATTTTGAAAGAAGGAAAACACCCAGATGGTGGTTTAGGACGCGGGAGCGCAGAGGTTGATGTGCACCTGGTGGACTATGATCTGGTGTGGGTGTCCCATCCTCAATGCTCAAAAGCACGCGACATCCTTCAAAGAATCGATCAAGCCGTCTCCGAGAACCTAGTTCCTTACCACTTGTCGTGCAAAATGAATCTCCCAATACTCATTTGCCTAGACTTTATTCCCGCTGCAGAACCACCATTAACCCCATTATGCCCAGCATCGCTTGCTTCAGCCACGGGTACTCGCTCAGGAGGATCGTGACGTATCCGACAAATGGAATGTATCCTACTACGCTTCCGACTACGTCTTCTTTGCGGGTAAGGAAATTTTGGCCCGCGGCGTAGAGCTCTGTGTCGTCCGCGGCGTTGTTATCGCCTTTTGTGAGGAGTCGGAGAGGAGTTTTACTATTCCAATATCAGCACATATTCTGCGACTCCAAAGCCATAGCAATGCTTGATGCCATGTTCGCAATTGTTCTCCACGGACATGCGCGTCTTCCACGGCGTCCATATCCATCAACCCATGCTCACGATAATATGTTGAAGAAAGAAACTCACCCTCCACCAAATCTCCGCACAACGCGATGCACAATCGGAATATCCTTCCCCTTGACATTATACACCACCACCTCCCCAATCTTCGTATCCAGTCCCCGATTCCAGAGAAATAACAAATCGCCTCGTTGAAACGCGGGTTCCATAGATCCAGAAAGTACGACGACGATGGGGGAGGGCGAATCGGTAGCTACGGACAAGCCTTTCCAGAGCATGAAGGCGGTCGAGAGGACGAGGGCGAAGTTGAGGAGCTGTGTGGCTAGTTGCCGTGGTTGGAGGTTGCCGAGTCCGAGCATTTTGGCGGTATGCGGGGATTTGTTTTGGCGAGAGAGGGTGGGAGGGTAGCAAGAGGTGGCCTGGAGGGCGGGGAGGCCGAAGCGAGGTGCGAGGAGAGAGTGGGGTGGATGTGGTGTGGTGGTGGAGGTGGACGGTTGGAGCTTCAATTGATGCCAGATGTTCGCTGAGAAGGATGTGATTGGTCCGGGGGTGGATTAGTCATGGGTAGGTTCGCGACGGAGCTTGTTCCATCTGGTCTTTCGACCACCTCTTCAACTTGCATTAAAAACAATTTCGAAATTGACAGTGCCCATTACAAAGGCCTCGTAATCGGTCTTGCAAGCATGATGGCGATGTTGTTGAAACAGAGCAATCAATCTCGTGGACCGCTCTTCGAGCAGTCCTGGACGCGAACAATAGTCCCCGACCACTTCAGGGTACTGCTGCCGTGATCGAGGTATATGTTAGCCTCCAGTTCTACCTAAATTCATACCATTTGTTTATTCCTTCTAATATTCTCTTTTTCCAATATATCCACCTCTTCATATCGTCAACATCTTCACTTCCGTTATTTCACTTCAAGTTCTTCTCTTCTGCTACTACAATTCCTCTCCACCATGAAGATGATTATTTTGAAATTACATCTTCCGCATCTCTATACCTAGCAGAACTTCCTTAACCACAATCATTGTTCAATATCACCACTCTGATACACCTACCGTTTGAATTACATTGGGGACCAAATTTGAAGCTGCAGTGTCGACCGGAGTCTCACTTCAACATTGGTACTTCAAGAGAAATTCATATTCACCATGGCTCCAGAATCCAAGTTTCCCGAGGACACATACGTTCTCGCGTTGTTACCCCACAGACCGCCATGGCCTGGGATAGTGTGTTCACCACGGGATGTTCCAAAGGAGTACCATTCTAGGCGACCGAGCCGATTTGTCGAAGACAGGCCAGTGTTACTTCTCCACAAGATGGACATGTAAGCTTGCATTTACCCTGTCTCATAGATAGACTACACTGACACTATCAAGAGAATGGGTCCCTCTAACGGACCTCGAAGGCATGCCTGGGTGGGACTGTCCAGAAGAGCTTGGTAAACTGTACCCAGGTCTACAGCTCGCCTATGATGCTGTGAAGGATGGTTACAGGGATGAGACGGGCGCTAAAGGATGGCTGAACATCCTAGAAACCAGAAACGAATTGAATGGATTTCAGCCATCAAAACCCAGACCGACGTGTGATTCGGAGTACGGCTCTGACTTGAAAATAACTTATGAAGATCTCCAAGACCTCGAAAAGGCAATACAGGCAAGCCTCGAGGATATGAGAGAGGGGAAGAGGTCTGGATCCCCTGCCACCAATCATTCATACGAGAATGCTCCGAAAAGACAAAGGAATAGTTATAACATAAGCTCGCAAATAACAAAGTCGAAGAATGCGGCCCTTGGGGACAAACTTCCGACACCACCACGTTCATCACCAAGCTCCCCATCTAAAAACGGCACCATTAGAGGTCCTGCGGCCTCCAATAGACCATCAGGAAGAGAGTCTACATCGGCCTCACCCCTAAAACCCCTTAAAAACCCAAATCACCAGAGCGCCAAGAAAGAGTCCGACCCCCTGACCATTGAGCAGATACTCGCCAGGGAGCGAGCTGAAGAAGCAGGACCAGCAGAAGACCTCGACTTGGACGTGTACGTCGCCTCTCCCCACCCGCATACCCCCCATTCACTAACCCACCCAACCCCTAGAGCAAATAGTAACGACTTCGTCGAATTCCGCATCGGCGAGGACGACGAATCCTTCTTCATCCCCTACCGTCAAGTCCACAATCGGCCCTACTTCTCCGCCAAAAACCTCGGCTTACTAGTCCCCAAGAAAGATGGCGGATGGTTGATCGATAGAGCCTATCTGCGAACCATCAGTGCCGTCGATTTCCGACTCATCGCGCAGTTCCTCGAGAATGACACATTTGGAATAACGTATATTGAAACCGAAGAACAACGACAAGAATCCCTCACGGAATGTGTAGCCGCGTGGTCCATAGCCCAGGAACTCATCATGGACGACCTCATGGACCTGATTGTGCAGAAACTTCAGAGCATGCTCAGATTGGAATTGGAAGAAGTGCTGGCGTTTGCGAGCCAGGTTTATAGGGAGGCGGATGATGGGTTGGAGCCGAGGAGGGACATGAAGGGTTTTTTGGTGGGGAGGCTGGCGGAGGGGTTCTGGGAGCTGGTTAGAGAACATCAGACGAACTTTCTGGGGAGGTTGAGGATGTTTCCGGAATTGGAGTTGGATGTGTTCAGGAGGAGAGTGGGAGTGCTGGAGGGGGTGATAAGTGAGGGAGGAGAGGGGGGAGGAGACGATGAGGATGAGGATGAGGATGGATAGGGCTATTACTGTCAAATGTGTAGGTGTTGGGTGGGTGCTATACTTGCAACTTGGGCATTTGGTCTATGGTCGCGGATAGAATGGGCGGGATAATGGCAAGTTTCAACTTTCTTTCCTTTTAATATTTTTATGTTTCTATGCTAAAAAAAACAGTCTATTCTCGTCACGCGAATTCACAAATATCGCGTCCAGTTCCACTTGCCTACACACCATGTTTACTCTCCAACAACACCTTACCCAATATACCTAGCAAACTGACACCACTCCCCATCCCCCTTCAGCTTCTCCAAATCCTCATCCCTCAAACAAAAGCTAGCCACAATCTCTCCATCCCCTCGCTTTGGCAGCAAATACAATAGACCTTCCACAGGATAAAACTTCGGTCGTCTCACAGCCTCCGGTTTCCCCAACCCAAATTCAAAATCGTAACCATAACACTCAAACTTGGCCCAGGAACTCAGTGTAACATCTGAAGAGAGATTTAGCCGTGCGGTCATACTTACTGACGCTTTGGATTCGGATGATGGCTGGGAGAGATAGGTCGCTAGTGCGCGTGTCCGAAACGCTATATCCGAGACCTTTGGATCGACGGCGGAGCGCAGGGCGGCGGATATTTCACCCAGGGGCATGGAGAGGAGATCGGAGAGAGGGTAGGAGTGGTATGTCATGTTTTGTAGGAGCCCTGGATATGTATCGGGGACATTGAGGTAGCGACGTGCGTCCACAGCGCGGGCGAACCTGATGGTTGAGTCTGAGCGGAGGCGGGATGAGCGGGCGCGGAGAATAGATTGCCAGATGAAGGCTGTCAGGGCGTCGTCGGTGGTTATGTAGGGGGTGTTTTTGGAGAGGGAGGTTGTGGCGGTAGATTTCAGGGTGGAGAGAGAGGAAGGGGAGAAGGAGAAGTTGGACCATGTGCACGATATGGGATCGGTGGGTTCGTCGGATGTGAGTGTGCCAGCTGAGTTTGGGAGGATAAGTTGGTTTGCGAGTTCGGGACCGGGCGTGTATGAGGAATCTAGCAAGGGGATAATGGCCTGTCTGTCAGGGTTCCCGATTGTGACTTCTTCTTCTGTGAAAGCGTCTCCACGACATGCCTTGGAGAGGAGGGAGATGACGTGTGCTTGGCCGGTCATATCCATAGTGTCGTGTTGGGCGAGGATACTCAGAATCATACCACCTTGGAGCCAGTTCACTTGCACCAGCATGACTGGTGCATCTTTGGCTGTGGAATCTGATAGTGTGCTTCTTGGGCATATGACACTCTCGTCTAGCATCTTCATGGGGAAGTCTGCCTCTTTTAGCGTGGCCCATGTTGGTACTGAGAGGTCTTCTCTCAGATCCTTGATAGTGAGCCGTGGTGTCTGCTCCAGAGGTGTGATTCGGTAATCACCATTGTCGAGTTGTACGACTTGACCTGCTAGCCAGGGGAAACTGGTGGATAGACGCTCAAGGCCAGCAGTCAGGGTGGAGATGATGTTGGAGTAAATGGTGGATGATGGGACGGGGTAGCAGAATGAGATCTGGGTATAGAGTTTGTGGAGGAAGGGGATTTCGCCCAAGATGTCGCGAGGCTCGTTGAGTATCATATTGATGGACGGGTGAGTGTTTCCTTTCCAGTCGGGAAGAGTGAAAAAAGCAAGGGGTTGGGGCAAGAGTTCAGTTTGGCCTCAACGATTGAATGCCTGAATTGTATGTTCAGAACTGATTTCCGAGGTCTTAGATGCTTTTATGGGTGTGTTCAGTGCAAAGTCTCGAAGCAGTAGACTATTTGACTTCCTAAAAAGGTTAGCGCGGATGAGTCATTCTGAATCGTGAGAGCACTGCAGTGGGGCGTTCATAACGCTACCGCGCCTTCTCACCTCCGGCGGAACATGCAGTTTTGAGGCATGGGGGGAAACACATGTAAAGGTATGTCTTTTGACATGGGATGAGCTTAGAATATAGGGCTCAATTCGCGTTCACGCTCCATTGGAGGTGAACAAGTGCTGTAGGTACAGAACGAAAGCCATGGACCCACAAGAACTGCTGGAGCTGTAATCGAAGCATCCCTATAATCTATGTATCCCTAAAGTCATACCGCCGCCGAGCAATTCAAGCCCTATATTTCAACTTCGCCGGAAGAAGAACCCACGGTTCCTCCCTTTCGACACGCTTTTCCAAGATCAGTGACGTCCACTACCCTTGGAAGCTGTCTACTGAAAGATTGCTTCTCACCCTGAGAGATCCCATTTCGTGGTAGACGTAAAACAAGTGAACATGGGAAATGTCACGATGCCTCACATTCCGTCGTTCGTCACATCGGCCGGCACGGAGCACCGCCACGGCCAAGCAAGGTGCCAATGGCTTGGAATCGCGCGCGTGGCGTTTGGCGGGGATGTTTGCGTCGCAAAGCAGGAGCACCTGGACGGCGCGACGAACAGCCAAGGCTTGCCAGAATCGCATGCCAGTGTGATACTTAGGACTGACCCACGCAGACATCCTCGTGTCTAGACCTGAAATATTCTCGCTCGCTTTTGACTCTTGCCCCCCGCCATCTTTCCAAAGCAACTCCCCCCACGCCCGCGCCGAGCTGCATTATCAAGGGCACGACAGCCGCAGTACAAACGCACACGTGCGCGCACAGGATTCCCCAGTCGGGCAGACGTGCAATTGTATTCGTCTACGCAGTCTCCGACGGCCTCTAGACGCTCTGTCCTCGTGCCTTCTGACATGAGCGTGTCCCCGACCTCAGAGGCCACCGAGCCTGCGCGCGTCCGAATCGCTAGCCCGCCCCAGGTCCCGTCCACTGGCGTCGCCTCTCCGCCGCCCCAACGACGGGCCTCTCTTATCCAATTTGGCCTACCCAAGGTTCAAGGGAGCCCGAAGCAGAGCCGCGAGAAACGACGCCTGAGCTCACCACCCCCACCTCCGTAAGTCATTACCACCCCTCACTCTCTCCAGCCCCGGCCACTGCACTCATCGAACGTGTGTGTGTGCACGATGGAGAGGTGCTGCTGCCACCCCGTTGCTTCTGCAGTGCTCGCTAACCTCTCCTCCCAGGGCGTTTAAAAACAGAATCAGCTTCGACACATTCGATCGGCCCGCCGATTTTATTGAAGACAATGCATTCACACTCATAGCGAAGCACAAGGACTACGAATACAGCAAGCGCTCACGGACCTTTTTGTGTGGATGCGACGAGAAAGAGTACTCCGACTATGCGCTGCAATGGCTACTGGACGAGCTGGTGGACGACGGCGACGAGATTGTGTGCTTGAAAGTGGTTGAGAAGGACGAGTCAGTCGCAAGCGATCGGGCGATAGAAAAGGGCCGCTACCGCGCAGAAGCAGAGGAGCTGATGAAGAAGATCCAGACCAAGAACCATGAAAACAAGGCCATCAGTCTGGTTCTAGAGTTTGCTGTTGGGAAGGTCAACAACGTCATCGACGACATGGTACGTACGCCGGACTGGACGTTTGAAGGCAATGTTAACAAATGGGTAGATCAACCTGTACGAGCCAGCAATCCTCATCGTTGGCACAAGAGGCAGAAGTCTGGGAGGGTTCCAAGGCTTGCTGCCGGGGTCAGTATCGAAGTACTGTCTGCAACACTCGCCTGTGCCAGTGATTGTAGTCAGGCCCTCGTCCAAACGCGACAAGGCAAGAAGCAAGAGAGCTCAAGACCCCAACAGACAAGGCTATAAGGATATCTTGGACAAGAGCGGACCCCAGGGCGGGCATATACTGGACCTCAACAACCTCAGCAACTTCATCGTGGAAGAGGACGAAGGGGGCGTCACCGACGATGAGGCGGCAGCAGTCGCAGCAGCAGTAGGATACAAGCCCCAACCCGAAGCCAGTTCACTATCGCAGGTTGAGGCAACCCCAGACGCCGGCACGGGCGCGCGCGAAAACAGCCTCAGTCCCGATCTATTACGAAGCCCCGGAGTAGTCATGAAGAGCCCAGACCTAAGAAACTTGGACAGCCCTGAGATTAGCGATATCAGCAGCAGCGATTCGGAAGACCAAGGCGGGGTACCGACCACCGCCGACCCTGCGACAGCACACGAGCCAATCGAGTTCACCTCCGTAGGTACTACCTTGGTGGGTGAGGATGGTGTAGCCACAGGGCCCGCAGCGAAAGAAGAACCTGAGGTCAAGGAGTTAGAGACGAAGTTGGAGGACTTGAAGACCTCGGAGGCAAGCTAGCATAGGTGGATCGGAAGCGCATTATTGAACGACAGAATGAGAACTTAGAAGCCAGCCAGAGCACAGTATAGTATCCTGAACCTTCGCTAGGATCGGATTAAGCTCACCAAGCATCGAATTAGTTCGCTTTAGGTCAGAGCGTGGGGGCGCAGATTGAAGAAGTCAGAGGGAATAATGACGGGGCCGTGTCATGGAGGACACTATTGTTATGTTGGCCGTGGGAAGACTAGATATCCCCCCCAGATGAGACATGAATACATGATTGATACCACGACTCGTTGTGGACGGCGTTCTGTTCGCGCCTCGTTTGGTGGTGCCCCGCGTGAGAGCTCAGACTGGCGATCCCTGTGCAGATCTGGCGGGACCGAAACACACAGCGGCCGTCGCCCCAGCCTGTCATACGTAACCAAGCCTCTCCCTTCCTTCGAAGGCACTGCCATGCTTCCCTTCCACCTCACCCGTCTGATGCCACATCGATGGGACCCGCACTCTCCAGCCACAACCAGGACGACGTGGCCGTAAAAAAGCAAACCAACGAAACCCCGTAAAACCCGGAACCCGAACATCGAACCCGCGACTGCCTCGCCGTACCATGCTTCCGTCGGACGATTGCGACGCGTGTGCGCCAGAGTGGGCTGTCAAGCGCAGACCGTCGGCACTGGCATTTTCGGCTCTGCCCTTCATTCTCACCTTCATCATCGTCGCCGTTGGAGTATCGCATAAGCTGTTTCCGCTGCTCTCAGGCCGCGCGCACAAGAAAGGACCCCAGGATGGCGTGCAACTCCCGGGCTTCACGCTGCGCGAGAGGCCTTCGATATTGAAGAACTTGCGCCTGTCATCGCGCGCGCTTGCGAGCGTGACCTTCTCCACAAACATCGCCCTCTCTGCCGTCCTGGTGGAGCTCATCCTCTGCGAAATCTCGAACACGATCAATCCCGCCACCCGCGCACTCGCCCTGAAGATCACGCTCCCGTCGTTGCTGTTCCTTCTCGTCATAGCGACGCCGGCACTGGAAATACACTCGGTGATAGCAGGGGCAGGATGGAGTTTCGACAAGGGCAAAAGAAGGATGGCTTGGCTGCTGGAGTTGTTGGGACTTGCGGCTTGGCTGACAGGATTCTGGTACCTCGGACGAGGGCTTTTGGGGTCATATCTACACGAAGAGTCGTATGTTAGGGACCACAGCTTCAGCGAGGGCTGTCTGGAGAGAATCGGCATCATCGGCATCAGTTTGATGGCGAGTCTGGCTGGGTTTGCGGCCGTGAGCTCGTTGTGGCAGACATTCGGGGTCAAGAACCGCACCATTACAGAATCGGATCTTGCGCGGAAGCAAGCCGGGTTGGATGCTACGAACGACATGCTCCTAACAAAGGAAAGCCGGCTACGTGCTCTTCAACGCAAGTTGTCAGACGCGCCTCAGGAAGGCTTCATGACCAGGATGGTGGGAAGCCTTCGCGGAAATCCCGATCTCACCGAGAGAAGCACACTTGAGCTTGAGATCCACGGGCTCGAAACCATGCGGACGTCTCTTCAGAACTCCATCTTAGCCCTCCAGAGCCGACGGCAGGCGCAGCTTCGATCCCACACTGCTTATGGACGAATATTGAATGCCTTCTCATACGTCTTCTCGCTATATTGTCTCTACAGGATAACGGCTACAACATTCACAACCCTGCGCCGCTTCTCCTCTCCGACCGCGAGCTTCTCGAACAGCGATCCCATCAACAACGTCCTCGCCATCCTTGCTAAACACTGGGACCCGAGTCTTGACCGCGTTGCATGGAGCCGAACGATATCTTTCCTCCTCTCCGGTGTCATGCTCCTAGCTTCATTCAACAGCGTCCTACAAACCTTCCTGCTCTTCGCTCGGGTAGTTCCAAGCATTCTCCAGCATACGCGAGCCAACTTCGCCCTCCTCATCTCCCAGATATCCGCGACCTACGTGATCAGCTCCGCGCTGCTTCTGCGAAGTAACCTGCCGAGCGAGATGAAGAGTGCCATATCAGATGCTCTAGGCGCACCACTTGAGCCAGCATTCACAGAGCGGTGGTTTGAGGGGTGGTTCTTGACAGCTACCGCATTGACTGTCGTTGGACTTTTTGTCGGAAGATCATTCAAAGGGGGTGGTTGGGATGATGACGAGTTGGGAGATGGCGATGTTGAAATGGGGAAGATGAATTGAAGGGTTTCGACCACGCGTCGGATCTCGCAGATATGCGGCCGACCTTTCTGCAAGGCTTATATGAGGATTCGGCCCGCAACGAGCTTTTCTTGAATACTTATTTATCTCGGCACGCGGCTTCGCATCTATGCAAGGCCCATTATTTCGCATACATATGGCGTTTGAACGCCTGGAACAGGACTGGACAGGCATCATGGCGTTACCAAAGCATCCATTGTATCATGAGCAATGTATATTAGCAGTTACCATATTCCCAGACTCGTATCTTTACTCGTGCATGTATATCAGAAAGACGTATCAGGCATCTCTGCCCAAGGACATGGGCATTGCTTGCTCCATCAGCAATTCGCGTAATATCGGTAAGCCCTCGATGCCCCAATTTTATATACAATTGACGTCGGTGAGGTGCAGGCTTCTTGCCCGATTGGGGGTGGAGGGTTGTTTGGGGAATGACGTCAATGGTACGTTTGGTACGTTTCGTGGGATAAAGCGCGGGGCGAGGTGCACTTTTAAACACAGAACCATCAACGAACTTTGAATTGACGGACATGTGAGTATTGAGTGTATTGAAAGAGCAGAAATCCTGGAAACTAACAATTGGCGTAGAACCACTGCTTTTCTCAACACACGCAAACCGTACGCCTCCTTCTCTCCCTCCTATTCGAAACACACCCACAGCCCATACTCCCACCTCCCGGTTCTCCCATACTGTTTTTCCCTCGTCTAACACCCACCCTTTCAGACTCCAAGTTCCAATCACCTATCACACCCACCCAAACCACCAAACCAAACCAAACCCATTCCCAAAATGTCTGCCCCCAATCCTGGCCGCCAGTCGCCCGACCCAGAGCACCAGTCGGAGACGCAAGCCGGAACCAACAACCCAGACATCAACGAGCAGGGCGGCGCACCGTCGCAGGAACACGCCAAGGAGGCGAGTGAGAGTCAGAAGAGCAAACTGGAGAGTAACCCGAAGCATATCTTGGCAGATCATGCAGAGGCGGTTACGAGCAAGAAGTAAGGAGAGGGGTGTTTGGAGAGGACCTTGAGGCCTGGATGTGGAGGGGTTTATAAGGGGTTACCGAGAGGTGAGGATGGGGAGGAATGTTTGGGGTCTGGGTGATGAGGGGAATATCCCTGGATGGGGATTGATTGTACGATGGATGGACGGCAGTTGAGCTAGTGTTCAATGAATATTTGCAGCTTTCTTTGACTGTGAGCTACGACAAATTTACATTGCTTTGACTTGACGTTCCATAATGTTTGCTATCCGAACTTGATTGCTCCATGATCAACTGTTTTCAGAGGACATGTTACCTACGATGTTAAAGCCCTTTCTCCCCTTTCCTAACCTACTATCGAAGATATCAAATCTCACATTTTGTGACTTTGTTGCGAAATACTCAATGGGTACGCGATAACCGCACGCCATCCATCATACCTTCAATGCTGCCATCTCAAGCCCAAAAGTTTGCCATCCTGTAATTTCCATCAATCCAGCTATTTACAAGTAGTACATGTCTATTCATCCCAATCCTATTGCAAGAGCGATATCCTTCCCTTGTCACCACCTAGGTATAGCACAATTCCAATTCCACTACTCCGTATTTGATTTATACCCCACTTTCGCCAAACCTAACCCCGCCCCACACACCATCTCAAAATGCCCCTCCAAGGTGCCCCTTACCCATCAGGCCTCTGATCCCATCAATGCGTACCATTATATACTCACCCACCGCTCGGTTTCCCATAAATCAAAGCAGGGCACTTGGTCTAGTTAGTTTTCCCCTCATGTTCGCAAGGCCATCTGCTAACCGGTTGACAGGGGGTATGATGTGAGTATAAGAGTTCGATTCTCCTTAGTGTCAGGTTACTAATCTTAGCAGTTTCGCTTCGCATCATCAACATGTGTCTGTGAAAGGTCGTGGGTTCAATTCCCACAGTGTCCAATTCTTTTTGCACTTTTTTAGGACCTCATGTGCATATGACAGATGAAGGGAGGGGGAACAGTAGAAGCTTGACTGTTTTCGTATTTTTGAGACCTGACAGCGAACTTGAGTTCCATGTCTTTTGATGGATGGATGATGAGTAAGGAGGAAGTGGGAAGGAATAAACATATCGCACCACAGAGAGACCCCGGTTACACATCCCCGATAAAAAGGATGTCGAAACAAGCAGCCAAGTATACATCTCAGAAGAGCAACAGTACCCACACTTGACATTCAACTATTCACTGTTTATTTTTACAACTGTAACAAGGCAGATGACAGACGCGCGAAAACAGCTGCTTATATCAGAATTTTGATCGTCGAGCAGAGAAGAACAATCCAATGAAGCAGAGAGAAGAAAACTAGGAGGGACCTGAAGAAGACTGGTTGATTGACCGAAACAGACACGGCGTATATTTCAACATGCCCAAGTCCAAGTCCATGCCACCTTATCCACATGCCCTATACTTCAGCGACTCTCGTTCAATCTTGGAATTATTCTAACCCTATATGGAGAACTCTGGATATCTGTTCTGACAAAACTTTCCCAACCATCCTTTTCGTTACCTAAATTGAAAGATGTTAGGAGGCAGGGCTTCTAAGATCTAGGTTGAAAATACGTGAGAGGAGGGAGTGACTAGATGGAGTCTTGGGGAGGGCTGGGGAGTGTGTAAGTACCGGTAGGGAGTAGGGGATGATATGGGTAGACGCAGGGTACTTGGTTATCCATGTTTGAAGTTTGAACGTCATGCATGGTACATATATACAAGATATCAAGCGTAACAGAGGCCATGCAAAAGCAGGAATCCAAACGTTAAAATATATATTTAGGGGTTATATCATATATATGCGCCTTTATATAACTATTGAATCGACGTCGTGCTACGCGGTACGCCAGGAAATGATTGTTGACATCCATGGACAAAAACGCACACCCAGCCCACTCCCTCACTATCAACAAGCTCAAGGCCCCCCTCACCAACGCCACGGTCTACAAAGCCAAAGAAAGCAGAGTCGCTGAATTATTCATGAGGGAGATAAGAGGAGAGGGACAGACCCCTGATTAAAAGAAAGGACTCAGTTCGTAGACAGAGAGGTGCCGACGGGCCTACGCTTACTTGCTTGGACGCATGGTCGTACCACACCGTACCACACCACACGGTACATACCGTACCATTCCCTACCGTACCGTGCCATACCATACCATGCCCCTCATCCCATCATGCTAAAAGAAAAACCACTTTTCCTCGTCATCTCATCAACCCATGCCACATGCCATATACCCCAACTCCAGCCACAACATCAGCCAAACACACAAGTCCATCCATCACACCCAACGGTTCCCCCTCCTTCCACCACATATCAAATCTCCCGCTTCCAAGTCCCACCAGTCCTCCTTGCCTATCTCGTCTTCTTAACCTCAGTAGCCCACCCCTCAATCCCCTCGCCCTTGCTCCCCACCTCAACATCCAACTTGACCCCATCCATGCCCTTGGTCTCCTCCAAAAACCCATGATTCGCCATCCCCCCCGCATTCGCCCTATCCGCCGGAAGGAGCTGCAACATGGGGCCTAAAAAGTCTCCCGTCTTCTTACTCTCCTCGGCATTAAAATGGTATTTTTCGTGCAACACGTCCGACAGTGCCCAATGCCGCAGTCTATGAATATTCCTTAACTCGCCTTTGCGGTTGAAAATTTCCTGCGACCATTTGCCCTGCATGCAGAGGGATTTGGGGAACGGGCCGAGCAGCTCGATGATTTGGGCAATGTGGTCGTCGTCTTTGCCGTATTTGGTGCCGGATTGGGGGTCGAAGAGGTAGTCGCCTGTTATCAGTTCAAAGACCTAGTTCGATTAGTTTGTGTCTACTGGTATTGGATAATGGGCAAGGAAATCATACCATGCAGGCCATACTCCAGATGTCTGTGCTGGCACCCCACTTGCTGCCCAGAATCACCTCGGGCGACCTGTACTGCCGGGTCTGGATGTCGTTTGTGAAATGGTGGCCCACCCAGCAGGCGTTGCCCAGATCTGCAATCTTGACGGAAATGGTTTCGAAGTTGACCTCCTCATTGGGAGTCCGTTCTGTGGAGGGTGGGGTGTGAGATGTGCTGCTAGACTTGTCCAGGCTGATGCCCGAGATGTCTTTTGTGAGCAGCTCCCTGTTGGCGCATCAGTATGCAATTTCTGCAGGGCGAGAGAGAGGGAATACCTACGCAGTCTTTTCCCGCTGCTTCTGCACCTCGTCCTCGTTGGATGCGTTCTTGATGCCGAGGCGTTCTGCCATTGACAGGCTGGCAGACGGAGAAGTGCCTAGAGCACCACTCATTACCACTCCCTCTTTTGGCGGGGCGAGGCCGGTGACGGGGGAGTGTTTACCTGTGTTGTTCTCATTCATGATCTTGTTGAGGCTCTGGGTGCCGCCGGTGAAGGAGAGGTCGGCCTGGCTGAAGCTGGCATTGAGCGGGCTCGGCAGCGGCTGGCTGCCGGTGATGAGGGTGCGGCGGCGGCGGCGGCCGTTGCGGTTGCTGTCCTCGTCCTTCTTCTTGGGCTCGTCGCTGACGTACGTCTTGACAATCTGCTCGACGTCGCCAATCTCAATGAGCACGTTCTCGGGCTTGAGGTCGGTGTGGATGATGCCGCACTCGCGGTGCAGGTAGTCGAGGCCGAGCAGCACCTGCTTGGTGATCTGCTTGACCAGCGGCATGGGGATGCCGCGGTGGTTCCAGCGCTTGATGAGGCCCAGCAGGTTCTCGCCGAGCACCTCGAAGACCATGCACACGTGCATGCCGTTGGGGCCCTTGTGGTTGAACGAGTCGAGCAGGCTGACGACGTGCTTGCGGCCGGGGTGGTCCTTGTTGGCGTCGACGACCTTTTTGAGCAGCTTGATCTCGTCGAGGGCCGTCTCGGTGTAGTGGGCGGCCGAGCGCACCACCTTGAGCGCGACGTGCTTGCCCGAGTGGTTGTCGCGGGACAGCCACACGGTCGAGAAGTGGCCCCACCCGAGCTTGCGCACGATGGTGTACTTGCCGTCCTTGTACTCCTCGCCGACCGACACGGGGTGGTAGCCGCCCTTGCAGTAGTCCTCCGAGTCCTCCTCGTCGGCCGTGTTGTCGGCCTCGTCGACCGACGACGAGCTGCTGGACGGCGAGTGGTTCAATTGCGCGGCGTACTGCATCTTGTGGTGGGCCGGCAGCGGCGACGCCGTGTTGACGCTGCGCACTCGGGTTAGTATGGGCAACTATGGGCAGCACACACGGCGCGGGCAAGTATGAGCAGCACAACGCACCTGTACTGGAAGCCGCCCGCCGACGCCGGCGAGCCGTCCTGGCTCTTCTGCTGCTCCGTCGTGATGATGGGCTTCAGGTCCTGGCCCTTCCGCCGCTTCTTGCCTCCATTCCCGTTCGCGGCCTGCGCAACCTGCTTCGCCTTGGTGATGGCCGCCTTTTTGATATCGGCGCCGTTCATGGTGACTTCCCCGCCAGCGGCGCGCCTCGCGGTCGGATGGGGGGCAGGGCAGCGCTGCAGCAGCGAGCAGAGCGGGTGGCGTGGTGCTGCGATCAGGCGGGCGGCGGAGCGTGTCGGGGGGCTGCGCGCATTTATGGGGGGTGGAGGGGAGGTTGCTGTCGTCGAGGTGGAGTGTCGATGCAGCCGCCACGCGCAGGCGGCCGGGCAGCACGCCGGTGCAGCGATTTCTCAATTGCTGGAGATCGGCTTAGCCGCTCGTCTCTAGGGCCTGTCCCAGCACGCACCGTGATTGGGCGTGGCGGGGTGAGTCTGGCAGAGGCCCGGGGGCGCTGCGAGTGGCCGGGGGCACGGGAGCGTGGGCGGGAGTGTGCGTGCGAGAGGCGGCGGGCAGATGCGACGGCGACTGGCGCAGCAGGCTCGCGGGTCGTAGAGGGCGGCGCTTTCGAACCCAGCGCTGGCTGGAGGGGGGCAGGCCGGCCTCTGTCAGATGGAGCCGGCCACCGCATGCCGATGCCGATGACGTGCCCCGTCCTTGTTTTCGACCGCCCGACGTCCCTCGACAACCGCACACTCCACAGGCCGCAGGCTAACCAACGCTCCAGCCCAGCTCACCGCACCACAACCACACTTCGGGGAGCCGTCGTCCGCGCGACCAGAGCAGTTGCATGAACACGCCTCCCCTTTGGGCACCGCGGCGCCCTGTGGACTAGACCGTCGCCCAACAACGTCTATTCATCATGACTGCAGTCTGACTGCTGCCGGCACTGGCACGTCCAGGGCACTCGTTGATATTGAGTTTGCCCCGTTCCACGTGAAGGGCGAGTTAAACACAACCACATTGCCGCACGCAAACTCAAACATACGTATGGAGCCCGCACAAACACCATGCCATCCATTCACCCCCGCCGCAACCGCCAGATCTACTACATGTCTCCACGTGGAGCCCTCCACCCATTTCCCAGCAAACCCCTTTCCCAAAATACCCTCCCGCCGCCTATAATACAGTACCAATAATATAACCCGTCGCCGCCCCTCGAACCATATGCCCGAGATTCGTATGCAAACCAATTAATTCGAAGCCAGCCCTAAGAGCCCCATGTCCGTCTCACCATGAGACCGTGGCCGCCGCCCAGAACATCAATTCCCAAAGTCGCACCAGACTTGGGACCCTCCAAACAAATTCTTGTCATGTACAGTGTGGAAATGAAAAGCACCTGGCGCTATGCAAAATGGGAAAATACGCTACCTGACCGATGAGATCGGGAATATTACATGTCGAGCAGCAAACGAGTGTCGACTATTTCGCAGAGACCGCTGCCATCCACTTCTGCTCGTCTTTCCTGTACATTGTCAGTACCTGTTGACGCGGCATCCATCCAACTCTACTCACTTGTCAAAGTGCAGGAGCATTCCGAGCACGGGGATCAGCTGTTGCTGGTACTTCTTGTCCTTTTGCTCCAGGAACTGAAGCAAAACGTTCTTCAAGTACACGTAGTCAATGTTTCCGGCAACATCGCCTGCTTGTGAAGATGGCGCCCGAGGGTTGGGTCCTGGGGATGTCAATCGGGAGCGTGACGGCGATGATTCCATCGAAGTGCGCGAGGACTGCACATTAGTATCGATGGCCCTCGTTTTGGCCGTTTGTATAGCTCGGAGCTCATCCGACATGGTCTGTTGATAGTTAGCATCATCGTATGTAGCACGTAGAGAAACACTAACCTTGCTCGACTTTTGCAACTTCTCAAGCCGGCTCTGTGTCTCGTCAAAAGCACGTCGAAGGTCGCCCTTCTCCTTTTCCAGATCGCGGGCTTGCCTTTCAGTCTCGTCCAATGTATCCCGTAGTTGACTCATGGCTTGTCGGATTTCTGACACTTCCTCGTTTGCCTGTGCGGCTTGACGTTCAAGGTCATCTTTCTGCTTGCGGAGCTCCTTTTCGGCGGCGGTAATGTCCTCCTTATCCTCTACAGCTCGTGCGAGAGCCCGCTCGGCATCGCGTACCTTTTGCTTGAGCTCTTCCAACTCTCTTGCACGGCGTCGGCTGAAAGTGCTGGCTTGCTCTTCGGCACGTTCCCTCTCTTCCACAGCAAGATCAAGTCTCTCCTGCATCTCTCGCACCCTGGAGTCGGCCCTCCCTTGAGCATCTGCAAGCAGCCTCCTCATCGTCTCTGCCTCTCGGCTGCGCTCACTCAAGAGTCGATGCGCGTCGGCCAGTTCTTCTTCCAAGCTTTCGCTGCGAGCTCGTACTTCCTTCATCTGGGTACCAATTTCTTGGGCTTGATCTTGCATGCTGTTCATGAGGTCTTGGGCGCTTGCGTACTGTGCCGACTTGAGTTGGATATCGTCTCTCAAACTGCTGGCTTCGCGTTTGAGCTTCGCGACCTCCTGCTCCAGGTCTCGCACAGTATTGCGCGACGTCTTGATCTCATCTTGCGCCTTGGAAAGGTCCTTGGTCAGCTTGTCGCGGGTTTCAATCACATCGTTGCGATCACTTTCGGACTTTTGAAGGTCTTTTTGAATCTTCCGGTTAGTTTCCTCAAGAGCTAGCCGTTGCGAGGTTTCTTGCTTGATCTTTTCGTTCAGATTCTTGATGTCACCATCCTTCTCGTTGACCTGAGATCGGTAGGACGCGATCTCGGACTTGAGATCCTTCTCACGAACCTCGAGGCGTCGGAGCTCCGTTGTCTTTGTGGAGAGCTCGTCCTTGGTGATTCGCAGTTCAGCCACCTCCTTCCGCAATGACACTAGCTCTGGCTGCGCCTTTTGGAGAATTTCCCGCATATCCGTCAGGTCCCTGAATCGCGATGCAGCGAGTTGTTCAGCAACAGAAAGGTCGGTCTGCAAAGAGTCAGATTTAGCCTTCAGCTCTTCGAACTCAGCCGTCAAGGACGCTCTTTCTTGTTCCGAGTTATCGTGGGCTGCTTTGCCAGTTCGAAGCTCTGCAATTTCCTTTTCAAGAGCGGCCATACGTTCTTGAAGCGCAGCCTTCTCTGCCTGCAACTCTTTCATCTTATCTTTAGCTGCGGTGTGGTCTCCACCGACATCGACGAGGCTTTCTCTGAGGGTTTCTATTTCTTCTTGCATGGACTCTTGATCCTTCATCTTCTTTCGCAACAATTCCATCGCTGCCTCCTTCTCATCAAGCTCGCCCTCCAGCCTAGCGATCGCAGCTACCTTCACCTCCAAGTCAGCCTTTAGCTGAGACACACTCTTCTGAGATTCCTCGAGCTGGGATGTTGAGGTTTCTGCGTCGTGGGGAGTCAAAAGGCCATTGACGCTGCCTGCCTCACTGGGGGAAGCCTCTGTAGAAGGATCTTGCGCCTTGCCGCCCTTCTTCTTCTTTCGGTTCTTCTTCTTTGAGGGCACCGCTCCTTCAATCTTAGGGATGGAAGTCTGGGGCTCTATCGGTGCATCCGCCTGAGGTGAAGATGGTCCTTTTTCTAGCTCTTCTAGATCCTTCTTCACCTGCGCAAGTTCAGAGAGGGTCTGTTGGCGTTTCAATTCAGCTTCCTTCAACTGGTTGCGCAAGTTGGTCACCAAACCGTTCAAAGTATCGTTGCGCTTGTCTCCCTTGGTTTGTGTTTCTCGAGCTCCAGAGAGTTCAGCTTCGAGTTGCTGAACCTTGCCACGAAGCTCATCCTGCCCATGGTTCTCAACGAGCTCCTCGCCTCTTGTCGCATGCAACTCTTCCAGCTCTTTTGCAGTGGAGTCAATCTTTGTTTGTAGATCAGCAATGGTCTTTTCGTATTCAGTGTGAGAGTCCTTGGTCTTGGTGAGATCCTCTTCCGCACTTTGCAACTTAGTCTTCAGATCACCAATCTCAGAGTCGAGCGCTGTTTGACGTTCCTCAGCCTCCTTCTGTGAGCGCTCGTGCGAATCTTGGAGGGTTTGCAGGCTGTTGGTAGCGGTCTCCAGGTTCTTCATGAAGGATTCCGCAGACTCTTGTGCAACAGAAAGCTCGTTCTTGAGGCCCTTGTTCTCCTCTTCCAGCTTGCCGGCCTTTTCTTCGCTGTCATGCAATTGAGACTGCAGTCTCGGCAGTTCGCTGTCATAGGAGAAGAATTCCTCGGTCCCTTCGGTTGTCTCGGTATCTTTCGAAGTCTTGGATTCAGCAATGGACTCCGTCTGGGTTGAGTCATCTTTGGGAGCCTCGCTGTGCGCGGCCACTTGAGCCTGGAGCTTCTCCACTTCTTCCGACGCTGTCTTGGCCTTGCCCTCGGCATCCTTGAGCTTCTTGTTGATCTCGTCGCGTTCTTTCGATACACGCTTGAGTTCCTCCATGAGCATGTCCCCCTTGACATTCAGCTGGCCGAGATAGGACACGAAATCAGCCGGGTCGTTGATGGACGTCAGAGGCGTGTTTTCCCGCAGCGATGCTTCAAAGGCTTCAATGGCGCTTACCCGGGCATGAGCGATGCGGTAGGAGCGGAGGAGTTCTGAGGCTTGTCAGAGGAATCAAGTAGCGTGATGCATTGATGCTCACCAGAATACTTTGGCTCCAGCTTGTCCAGCTTGCGGAGGCGTGTCTGCACCTCTGGCGGGATTTCTGGTGGTGACGCAGCGTTGTCCCCTGCGCCGTCCCCTGCGCCGTCCGCTGCTTCCTCCTCCTTAGCCTTGCCACTGCCCTGCGCGTCGTCGGCGGGCTCTGCCTTCTCCTTTGGCCGCGGCGTGCCTGCCCGACTCGGCTGCTCGTCATCTTCGCCTATAACAAAGTCGGGGTCGAACTCTGAGGGATCTGGGCCCTTCCCCGTCGGCGTGGCTTTGCCGCCATTGTCCCCATCTTTGGACTTGCCGGAGCGCTTCGAGGGCGAGAGGTTCCGCGAACTCGACCGTCTGGCTGTAGAGCCGGAGCGCGATGGCGATGCCTGAGCGGTGGCTTTCTGCTTTGCTGTCTCTTCCGCTATTCGAGCGTCCAGGGCACCTTTGATGCGCTGCGTCGGCTCGTCAGCTTCATAACCAGGCCAGGAGAGAGGATAGGGGAATTACCTGGAATCCTTGAAACATGTTCACAGAAAGCTGTGCGATCGCAGATTATGTGTCCGGCAGCGTATATAGCAGAATGTCATAATACTATGTACAAGTGTTGTTTGCGCGCGCAGTTGTTCTGAGACGTTTCTGGGGAAAGTCATGCAGGGATGTGGCCATTCACCTGCACGGAGGCCGAAGTGGCGCCGGCCCGACGTCTAAATATTTTTCCCACTGGCAGTCCGCCTGACGCTTCACAAACGACAGTCGGCACACAGGCACAAATGGCCAACTTGCATATTGTCTTCCCTCTGCCCGTCCTCCCCGAGGGCTGGGCCGGCGAGAAGGACTTCAAGCCCATCGGACACCTCAGCCATGCCACGGACAGGAATATCGAGCCAGTGGGCCCGCATTTCCTTGCGCATGCCCGCAGAGTGCGCAAACACGCCCCGACGGATCTTCTTCAGATTTGACTGCTGACACCTCACTCTACAGAAGCGACACAAGCGCACTTTCTCCGAGGACGACCGCATCCAGGCGCAGGTCAACGTCAAGAAGGTCGAGGATGACGATGCTGGTGAGATTAGCGAGCCTGAGGACCCCCTCATGCTCCAGCGTCAAGCCAAGGACTGGAAGGTCAGTCATGCCAGTCTCAATAAGTGAACCTCATGCTCACAAAATGCGCAGGGCCAAGATCACTATGCCATCTTGGGCATCACCCGCTACCGCTGGCGTGCGACCGAGGACCAGATCAAGCGCGCCCACCGCAAGAAGGTGCTCAAGCATCACCCCGACAAGAAGGCCGCCGCAGGAAATACCGAGGACGACCAGTTCTTCAAATGCATCCAGAAAGCGCACGAAGTCCTGACCGACCCTGTCAAGCGCCGCCAATTTGATTCCGTCGACGAGAATGCCGACGTCGAGCCTCCAACCAAGAAGGAGACGCAAAAGGGCAACTTCTACAAGCTCTGGGGCAAAGTGTTCGATGCCGAGGGCCGCTTCTCCAAGACTCAGCCCGCCCCTAGACTCGGAACCGAGAAGTCCCCCCGCGAGGATGTCGAGAACTTCTACAACTTCTGGTACAACTTCGACAGCTGGCGAACTTTCGAGTACCTCGACGAGGATGTCCCTGATGACAACGAGAACCGTGACCAGAAGCGCCACGTCGAACGCAAGAACCAGAACGCCCGCCGCAAGAAGAAGACCGAGGATACTGCCCGTCTGCGCAAACTCGTCGACGATGCTTTGGCCCTTGACGAGCGCCCCAAGAAGTTCAAGCAGGCAGATAGCGCCCAGAAGAACAAGCGACGCCTCGACAAGGAGGCTGAGCTAAAGCGTATTGCCGACGAGGCTGCCAAGGCGAAGGAGGACGCCGCTAAGGAGGCTGCCGAGAAGGAAGCCGCCGAGAAGGCTGCCCGTGCCGACAACAAGAAGGCGAAGGAGGCTGCCAAGAACGCGGCAAAGAAGAACAAGCGAGTGGTCCGAGGCGCTGTCAAGGACGCCAACTACTTCGTAGCGAGCGGCGATGCCTCTGCCGCCCAGATTGACGGCTCTCTAAACGACGTCGACCTCATCATTGCCAAGATTGACAACGAGGAGTTGGCGGCTTTGACTGCTGGCCTCGCTGGCAAGAAGGGTGTTGAGGCGATCAAGAAGGTTTTCATGGACGAGGTGCAGACGCTTGTTGGTGCTGGGAAGTTGAAGGAGAGCGAGCTGAAGACTTTGGCTTAGGCTTGTTCGTCTTTATTACGATTACTTTGAAATGTTTGAGTATGTAAAACTGCCTTCAATTATGAGCGAATAGATGCAGAAGCTGTTCTAGAAGTTGCTTCCTTATATTTGATACAGTGGTGTGAATGTGGCCTTATTTGGTTAACGGAATAAATGCTCCATTCTCATAACTTCATACAGGTATGCTAATCGGCTATGCAATTCAATACAAATTGATCCAATCCAAGAACCCACACAATGCAATACCACAAAAGGACATCCCACGCACGTATATACATATCTACCACCACAGCTCCCCCCTCAACCTTACTCCGCAAAACTCTCCTCAAACCTCCTCGCCACCTCCAACATCTCCGCATCCAGCCTACTCCCCCCCAGAAACGTAACACTAAACGGCAACCTACCTTCCTCCTCCCTCCCACTCAACTCCCCCACCGCATACGTCCCCGCCGGGACCGCGACCGCGCATAAATCCAGTACATTCCCGCTATGTGTGAACTCGCCGAGTATACTATTCTTCCTAATGGGGTCGGCGAGCACTTCCTTGACGGTCCAGTGTGTCGGCGCCGTCGGCACGACGATGACGTCCACGCCTGACGCCGTATATCCGAAGACGTGGGAGGCTTGCAGGGTGTAGAGGGCCTTGGCTTGGAGGTCGCGATAGGCGTCTACGGCTGTGGATTGGCGTGCTTCGACTTTGTCCATGAGTTCGACGATGACGGGGTGGAGGTTTGAGCGGTTGTTGGCGAGGAAGTTGTCAGGGAGGGAGGCGAGTCGTTCGGATACAAAAGTTCCGTCATAGAGAAGTTGGCCGGCTTTCTGGAAGGGCGTCCAGTCGATGGGGGTTAGGATGCCGCCGAGGGCTTGGAGACGTGTGATGCTTTCGTTGAAGAGGCGGCGGTAGGGGTAGGAGCATAGGGATAAGGCTTCCTGTGGTGGGATTCCGAATTTGAAAGTCGAAGCCTGGGGACCGATGCTGTTTACGTGGCGCTCAAAGGTGAGGGCGGGTTTGGAGTAGGGGTCTAGGGGGTCGTGGGCTTCAAGGATTTGCCAAAGAGTGCGTGCGTCGGAGACGGTTCGCGTGGTGAGCGCAATGCAGTCGAGGGAGAGACAGGCGGGGGTTACGCCGCGAAATGAGATCGTGCCTCGTGTGGGCTTATAGCCTACTACGCCGTTGAAGCCTGGTGGGACGCGGCCTGAGCCCGCAGTGTCTGTGGCGAGAGAAAAGGAGACGAGAGATGCGCCTACACTTACGGCGTTGCCGCTGCTCGAACCACCGGATATGTAGTCTTTGTGGAAGACGGAGTGGGGGATGCCGTAAGGGCTTCGGCAACCAGTAAGACCGGTGGCAAGTTGATCGAGGTTGGTCTTTCCGATGAAGATTGCACCCGCTTCGACCGTTTTGGTGTAGACGATAGCGGAGACTGAAGGGATGTGTGTGAGTGGTGGGCAAGCCGTGGTTGTTGGGAGGCCGGCTACGTCGATGGAATCTTTGATGGAGAAGGGTACACCAAAGAGTGGAGGAAGAGCGTTCCGGTCAGTGTATTTTACTGATAGAGCTTTTGCAGCTGTGAGGACAGCGTCTTTCGTTTCAAGATGAATCCACACTGCCGGATCGATCTTGTGGTACGCCTCGATTTTGGCGTAGAGAGCCTCCACGACAGTCACAGGGGAGAGTCCCTTCTTATATGAAGCTTGGAGGCCGGGAATTGTAAGGCCGCCATCCCAGACTGGGGGTGTTTGGGGAGGAGTTGAATTTGAAGATGCTGTGGGGCTGATGAGGGGACTGAGAGCCTCAAGAAGTGGGTCTAGGTGGGAGATGAAGCCAAAAAGACCCTGGGACCAGTGGATCATGTCGAGGCTGCATTGTTTGAAGTTGGCGTCGTTGTATCCACTTGTTGCTTCAGTTATGCCACCTAAAGTTGTCAGTGTCTGTTGCGTTCATAGCTAAACATTGGACCTACAGCATTCAAAACCACGGTCATTCGCCTCTCGGATCGTAGTTGCAAAGCAGCATTCAGTAGTGACACCAGAGACAATTAAATGTGTGATGGCTCGAGCTTTGAGTTTGTGCAGGATAGCTGTGTTCCAGAAAGACCCTTTGCCGGGTTTGTCAATGACCACCTCCCCAGGAAGTGGTTGAAGCTCGTCAATGATGTCGTGGCCGTACTCTCCTCGCGTAAGGAGTCTACCAAGTTCGCCCTTGTCGCCAATTATAAGGTTGTGCTGCGT
This sequence comes from Amniculicola lignicola CBS 123094, assembly GCA_010015725.1. NCBI lineage: Eukaryota > Fungi > Ascomycota > Dothideomycetes > Pleosporales > Amniculicolaceae > Amniculicola > Amniculicola lignicola. Next base: position 600,752 of record ML977558.1, read on the forward strand.
GTTGTCTGGAGCGGCTGATTGTCTGACGAGCTTTGAGGATGGGCAGTCTGAGAGATCTGGCACATGCCCTTCGCGAGTGTGGAATATGGTTAAGCCGGCACCTCTACACGCTTCGAGCAGCTTCTTAGTGGGGGTAATGGAGGCCTGGACAGCCTCGAGGTTTCCACCTTGGATATCACCGAAGCCTTTTGGGAGGAGAAAGTCTCGTTGCATGTCGATTATGAGGAGAGCCGTGTGCTTGAGGGGGAACGAGAACGCGTACGGCTTCGCGTCAATTGACACCGTTTGGGGCACATCGTTGGAGACAGACATATTGATTGGCAATGAACGTGAAGCAGAGAAGAGAGGAAGATGATATTGAGCTTCCGCTTCAGCTTCAGATGGACAGAGGAAGAACCTTGGCTGGGAGCTGGAGGAGGATCGGAGCAAGGTCGAGGGGGACTCGATTCTGCCAAATGTAGATCAGAGCTCGCCCACATCCTCACGACGCGCTCTCTGATAAAGCTCCGAGCATATCACCAATGCCCCGCAGGGGGGAGCTGAGCGGGCCGTCGCCCGGCGGAGGCGGCGGAGACGGCTGCACGGTTGTTATCTTATCTGGAGTACGGGGAAAATGACCGGCCTAGGCCTGATGCAGCTGTGGCGCCATGTCACGAGAGGCTAACTTTCAACGTCAACCACACGGTCCTGGTCCCCTCACGCCTCCGCCTGTCTTGGGCACGCTTGGAAGTGAAGTTGTTCCCCACGAGATAATCGCCACAGTCGCTAAACAAACCGACTATTTGATGCTGCTTCTCCACATGTCATGTTGGAGCAAGCGAGGGCTGGGAGGCTTTCCGGCCCATGGCGCGCCGGAGGCTATCAGATATCGGGAACTCTGCTGGATATCTGGGGCCTCTATGCGGATTGAAATGGGATTCTAGCGTAGGTGCAGCAAAGTATATGTAGGTGCAAGGGACCCAGGCAACTGAATATCAACCAAAGAGGATATCCATTCTTCTGGGTCACTCTCCTCCCTCATCATCTCTTGAGTCTTCTTCAACTCTTGAAGTCATGTCTGCCCTGAAGGCAAAGATCGCCCCACACTTGCACTTGAGGGTGCCGTATAAGAGTGGAAAGTATGGCTCTCGATGGTCCAATAAAGGTATGAGCTTGAGATCCATTGATGAACAACAGATGAAGGTCACCGCTAACGCTCGGTAGATCTCGATCCGGTTCCTCCAGAGGAGAGAACATGGGGACCCATCGACTACTGGGCGTACTGGTGTTCAGATATGCTGGCTCCTCCCCTTGCCGCGACAGTAAGCAGTGTCATGGCCCTAGGCTTCACTGCCCGAGAGACTATCCCCATTGTGTTCTTTGGATTCGCCATCTGCAGTGTGGTTATTACCTTGACTGGCAAGATGGGTGCCACTTACAATGTCCCCTTCCCCGTCATCATCCGATCCATGTTTGGAATGTACGGATCGTTCCCTGCCATTTGCATTCGAGGTATGTCGGCCCATGCATGATACCTTGACCTCGGGCTCACACTTCTACGCAGCATTCGTGGCCCTTATGTGGACTGCCATTCTCACTGTACAGGCTGGAAACTTCCTTCAGCGATGCCTAGAAGCGATCTGGCCAAGCTTCATTGACTTCCCTAATCACTTTCCATTGAGTGCCGGTGTTACATGCAAGTACCATGGTTCCCTGTGCTGATTCACCGCGCTAACAGAATTTTAGCTGCTGAGCTCCTCTGCATCTTCCTTTATTGGTTCTGCCAAACTGCCCTTGCTCTCATGCCCATCTCCAAGCTCAGGATCCTCTTCTGGGTGAAAGGTGTGATTGTTCCCCCGACCTTCTTTGCTCTGTTCCTTTGGGCGGTCATTGTCACCAAGGGAGGAGGCGCGTTGATTAAGGGGCAATCTAAGATGACATCGCCATACATGAACACACCGTACTCAGCCTTGACTGGCCTCAATGTCATCATTGGCTTGTTCAGCTCATTGGCAGTCAACATGCCCGATTTTGGTCGTTTCTCAAGAGACGGACTCAAGGGTCCGCATCAGTTCCTTGCGTTGCCCATTATCGGTATGTTCTATGGCTTATTGACCAAGCTTCTAGTTAACAGGTGTAGGAACCCTCGGTGCCTTGACGCCCATCTTTGTTACTGATGCCCACTCTGTCCTCTGGGGCGAGTTCCAATGGTACATGCCTGCCGTCATCGCCAAGTTCGACTCCCGCGCCGCAAAGTTCTTCGTGTCTGCCAGCTTCATGCTCGCCACCATCGGCAACCAGGTCGCTGCTGGAACATACCCATTCTCGAACGACATCACTGGAATGGCACCTAAGTACATCAACATCTTCAGAGCGACCTGCTTCATCTCCCTCTTCTGCATTATTTCCACCCCCTGGAACATCATCAAGAACGCTGCCGGACTTCTCGCATTCTTGTCCGGTTACTCATGCCTTATGGGCCCTCTCGCTGGAACGATGGTATGCGACTACTACATCATCAAGAAGCGCAAACTCGATGTCGATCAACTTTACACTGACCGCGGTATCTACTGGTACAGCGGCGGGTGGAATTGGCGTGCCTATGTCTCGTTTGTGACTGGGTTTGCTCCTCTCCTCCCTGGCTTTGCGAAGAGCATCGACAACAGCCTCAATGTTGGAGGTGCATGGAAGATATACACCTTCGCTTGGACATTTGGCTTCTTCTTGTCGATGTTGGTGCACTATGTGATCTGCACCTACGTTTCGGTTCCGACCGAGTCTATCATTGAGTATGCTGTTTACCCGCCGAAGAAGGGTGAAGAGAGCCCGCCAATGCTCGAGGGCGAGGATGGTAGTGTAAAGGAGGCCTATGTCACGAAGGAGAAGGAGGTCGAGACCATGGTCTAGATTGGAAGAATCGAAAGTCTAATGATAGGGTTGTAACAAGTATATTAACTGGTATTCTGGAATCCACTTAGCTCTGTTCTGCAAGCTAGCTCATAGGCAAAGAATATATCTTCGCGATTTCAATATCTTGGCTGTTGCATTTGTATCGTAGTGTCATGACATGTTTATATGGTCATGGCCAGTCTTCAATCTCCAAACTGCCACACAGGTCAGAAAGGGGGGCATAAAATTCCCGTCACATATTGCATTTTCTATGTATACTTCTTCCAGAGGGTTTTGGGGGGGGTTTGGAGGTTCCAGAATACTATTCTTGCGCTGTGTCTCGCGGTGACTCAATATGTGGAATGCACAAGCCTCTCTAGCGCTTCTAATTTCGAAGACCCCTCAATCAATCATATTCATCCACGAATTCCCTTTTGGGACAGCTGGGCATGGAGATGCTGGGCGGAAGTTCTCATTAGGCGGGTGGCTTGTGTAATACCTAGTTAATTCGCTAAACGAGCACGACGATTGGCTGCCTCTTTATTTTCTTATCTCAACCTCTCGACCCTCACACTGCTTTTGCTCCACGCTCATGGCTCCGGTCCTTCGCCCGCCAAAGGCCGGAGGCGGCAGAGCCGTATCTAGCGTTCCTGTATCTTTCCCCACATCTTCACCTGCGCCAAACGTCAGCAGCCAGAGTCCCGGGACTGGGTAAGTTAGAAATACACCCTGGTATCCTCTATATTCGCCTTATGAATAACAACCAAGTTTTGGATGCACCAGATCCAACAGTTATTGATCGCTTGCAAGGTTATCCGCTTTTCTGCCCGCACTGCAGCTCCACCTATCTCTTCTCCTTTCTCCTTTCTCCTTCCGAGGAGCCCTAGCGGCCCATCACACCGGTCCCTGCCGACAGAACATGCCATCGAAAGATCCACAACAAATCAGGCCATACTGGGTGTAAGCTTCTCGCTTCAACTCCATTGGGCTGGTAAGTAGGCGATCTCCTGCACGTCCACTTGATCGAGTCCTACTGGGAACCGACACACGTGTTCTTGGCCTTCATTGTGTGCCGCTTTCGGTACGTCTTACTATTCTTTACCTCTTGTTCAGCTATGCCAACTTTTGTCCGTTTCTTGGGGAGCTTGGATGGTAGGGGGCAAAGCTCGTGTCACGTTTTCGACAGCCCCGCTCCTTCCCACGACTATACCCGTTCAATTTCGTTTCATGTTTCCATTACTTGCCGTCCAGCTCCATTCTGTTCCCACACGTGCGCCATGTCTTCTTCCGCTGTTTAATATGAGCCAGTCCGGGCCAGACTTTCCTTAGCCTAGCTCCATCCCTATTCATGTTGAGCTGATGGGGGTAATTAACCCGAAGTCGAAGGGTGGCTCCCACCCTTCGATTTTCTGCGATTCATGGCATCTAAATGCTCCCACGAAGGTGTCAATGAGCAAAATACCTGATTTTAAGCGGTTGAAAGCTAACAATATATATAGTTGGTACGATGAACTTCAGCCCCATTCAACAGCTGTCCCCCAACGAGTTCTTCTCAAACCAAGTGGACGGCTCCATCACAACAAAGGCCAGATCAAGACGGCCTTGTGACTCTTGCAGACGTCGAAAATCTCGATGCGAGATCGTGGACGGGGCTAGTCGATGCGTACTGTGTGCCTTCCACAGGCAGGAATGTACATTTCGAGAGGAGCCAGCACCCCGGAAGCGCAAAGCGCCATCACTTCATGAGGACGATCAGCTTCCTACCAGAGAGCCCCCACGCCGGCTTGTCATCCCGGACAAGAATGTCTTTCGGCCAACGGGACGCTCCCCAATCGATGCCTCAATAATCCGCCAGGACCGGCCAGTGGACGACTACGCCAACCTCAAGGGCCCTTCACTTCTGAAGAAAACTCTCGGACTACAATCTCACCGCCATAGCCGGCTTGTCGGCTCGACATCTGAGTACGAGCAGGTACTCTTGGAGCTCGGGGATTACCATGAACAAGAAGAGGTTCCTATCGGAGCATCGTCGGCTTTGCGTAAAGTTAACGTTCTGGACACTGCATTTATATTATCCCCAGATGAAGGTACTAGGAACCATGAAGATGAGATTGCGGATCTCGATGCCATCGAAACTCTCGTAGCACCGCACGGTCAAGCACTGATACATCTCTACTTTCGAATCGTCCATCCTAGCTTCCCGGTGCTTCACAAAAAGGTGTACCTTGAGAAGTACCAACGCACCCATCGAGAGTTTTCACCACCACTCCTTGCCGCAGTTTACATTCTAGCACTCAATTGGTGGTCTTATAGCAGCGAACTTGCACTGCTTACGAAACCCAATGTACCCGAACTGGAGAAGCTGGCCTTCAAGACGATGAACGATATCATACACCGCCCAAAACTGTCCACTATACAAGCTGGACTTTTATTGCTGCAGAGACCCGAAGGCGATTCATGGGCTTTAACAACACAACTTGTTGGTCTTGGACAAGACCTTGGTCTACATCTTGATTGTACGGACTGGAGAATTCCATCCTGGGAGAGGGGCTTGAGGAAAAGACTTGGATGGGCACTGTTTATGCAAGACAAATGGGGATCACTCGTCCACGGCCGACCCTCGCATGTCACTACATCTGACTGGGAAGTTCAACCACTACAGGCAGACGATTTTCCAGAAAACATAGCCGATGAAAATGATGAGGATGGAAGTACAGAAGTTGAGAAAGGGCGCACACTTTTTTGCGAGATGATCAAATTGAGTGAAATTTTGGCATTGGTCTTGTCAAACTTTTACACTCTGAAAGCAGAAAAGGAGTTCGGCCAAAGGAGTCAAGAGGGCGTTCGGTGGATTCTTGAGAAAGCGAAGCCAATTCAGCTATCTTTGCGTCAGTGGCATTCCAATTTGCCATCCGAGCTGAGAATGGAGAATATTGCGATGCGGAAGCTGTCGTCCACAGGTATGGCTCTCAAATACTTCAACAGTATCAGCAAGTTCATTAACTGACATGTGACTCAGGATACCTACATCTAGGGTATTACACAGTTGAGATGTCGTTGCACAGATGCATCATAAGATACATTTCCTCCGTCGATGAGCAACCACTCAGAACCATCTGTCGACAAGCAGCGCAGGTCAGGCTCAAATCAGCAATGGAATTCGTTCAAGGCTTGCGGCCTGAGCACCTACAGTCTTTCTGGTACTCTGCATCCAAATACTGCTTCGCTCTTGTTGGCACTTTCATATCTCTGCTCTGGGCAACTGCTCTTGACAAAGAAGAGGCGGACTCGTACAAAGCCAAGCTAGACGAGTATCGCTGGACCTTGCGATTATCCTCCAAATCTGCAGACTTCCTAGAACGAGCGATCAGCATGCTAGCAACCTCAACCGGCATCCTCATCAAAGCGATTCCAGAGAAGCCAAACACCGACTTCATCCTCAACAGACACAGCAGACGCATGGCTAAATGTCGGCCACCAAATCCCCCTACGTACTCGGACAGCACATCTCAAGTCCACTCCGTCGTCTATCAATCAGAATCAGAGACCCATGATGATACTTCCCCCGGAAATGGTGAGGGAACTAGTCCTTCGGACAGTGGGGTGAGGAGTGCGGACTGGAATTCAGAGCAGGCTTGGTTTGGCGAACAGGGGGAGGATATGGCCAACGCGGCATATCTTCAGATGTCGGAAATGGGAGTCATTCAAAACGGGTTTAACTTCCAAGGGTTTGAGGCGGGTGGGCGTGGAGGAGAATGAGCGGTCGATAATGTTGTAACGTACTTGAGACGAGTCCTGTGTTTGGTATGAATATTCTGGACAGGAAGCATTTGGTGTTTAGGTTGGGAATATGTGGTGCATTGCATGGTGTTTAGAGAGAAAAAACTGCTTGTGGTTCGCTTTGTGGGTGGGAGATGCTGTGTATCTGCATTGACGGCAATATTCTGTTCTGTCAAAAAGTGCAATTACTGCGAGGGTATCCGATAGTGGTCTCTTCAAAAACTCGAAGTGACGCATATTTATACAGAAGAAGGCGTGTGTGTGCATGTGATTTGTCTTCTCTAGTTACCCACTGCTGTTGGGGAACGCACAATGGGAACAGCCTCGTTTTCATTGGCGATGGAGCAGGGGCATGCCTGCCGCAGATCGCCAACCATGGGAAACGCTCAGGGCCACCTTCAACAACTCCAGCTGGAGCAGCTCTCAATCCCCGCCACCATTCTCTCCACAGCCACGCACTTCGCATTCACGACTTTGCCATGGTGGGAAAGAAATCCGGACGCGCCCTCCTCCGCGAGGAGGGCCTTGAGCGAACAGACAACAACCTCGAGCTCTCAACATGGCCGGTGGTCAACATGATCAATCAGAAGAACTACTACACGTATGCATTGCCGCCGCTTTCGCCCATCGCAGTCGCTAATGTATGGCCAGTGAATTCTTAAAGCGCGACGATCAATACCTCGCATACCGCGCGCCGCAGGAAGAAGAGCGCAATCGCATGGTGAGGGAAGCCCGAGACAAGGACCGCGCCCTCGCCCAGGGACTCCCGACAGACGGCACATCGGAGCAGCCAGAAGACAGCGCCATGGACGAGGGCGGGGGGACTATCGGGCCGCGCGACGACTACGCCTCGAAGCTCATTGTACTGCACGTTGGCAGCCAGAACCTCAGGATAGGGCTCGGCACGGATGCGCTGCCGAAGACGGTGCCCATGGTGATAGCCCGGAAGTGGCATGAGAACGAGTCTGAAGAAGACGGCGGAGAGCCTGCGCCTAAGCGCTTGAAGCTGGATGGAGCGGTGCCGGCATCAGCGCTCCCCGAGAAGTGGTTCGGCGACGAGGTACCTACACCCTCCCCCCGCCGCCCATGAATATAGACTCACATCAATATAGTTCGCAAACCAGTACCAGACCATGTGCTCAGAGCTCAGGACGCGCATGCGATTGAATAAGCGACGAGTGCTCCCCAACACGAAGGAGTTGGTTGTCAACTACAACCGACGGACACCGCCCGACGTAATCTCAGAGCACAACGACGTGAACCGGATAGACTGGACTGAAATACCCCCGAATCCAAATAATGCTCCCCAGTTCTTCACTGGCCATGATGCCCTCCGCATTCCCGAAAAGTCCAACCCACGATACAAGCTGTTCTGGCCGATCCGTAACGGCGTTTTCAACGAACGAGACTACTCGAATCGCAACCAAATCTATCACGATATTTCTAAAATCTTCGAGGAGGCGTTTAAAAACCAACTGGGTATCACTAGACTAAAGGACCTGGTGAACTACCGATGCGTTTTTATTATCCCTGATCTTTACGAGCGAACATACGTGACAACCATGTTGGACATTCTCATTCGAGATTTGGGCATTGGCAAGGTGTGCCTACAGCAAGAGAGCCTCTCAGCGAGTTTTGGGGCGGGATACTCCAGCACATGTGTAGTGGATATTGGCGCACAGAAGATATCGATATGCTGTGTTGACGAAGGCATGTGCATTGAAGATTCGCGGATCAACCTCAAGATGGGAGGAGCCGACGTGACAGAAACATTTATCAAAATGATGCTCTTCGACCATTTCCCCTATGGAGAGATGAACCTGAAGCGCCGGTACGATTTCCTCCTAGCAGAAGAGTTGAAATCGAAGTATTGCTCCATGGACGAGGGTACGGTTACAGTCTTGTCGCAGGAGTTTTTCCTCCGAGCATCTGGCCAAGACACTCGAAAATACTACTTCAAAACCTATGATGAGACGATGCTTTCAGTCATGGTAAGTTACAGTCCCATCGCCCCTGTATGCTCACACTAACCAAACAAAGGGCTTCTTCAAACCCTCTATATTCGACAACTCCCGCAAGTTGGAGGGGCGAAGGAAGATTGTTCCGCGCTCAGTTGACCTTTATGATGGTTCCCCCAATGACCCACAATCCCTCGCCCAGCTCGCTGTAATCGAAGCAGCCAGCGGGAAGACCCCAGCCGTAAATGGCGCTGTGGAAACACCAGCCCTCACCGCCACACCAAGTCGACCAGCACCCTACAACCTCCTTAGCCGCCTAAACGAGACCGAGCTCACGCCCCGATCATCAGTAGCCGGATCCCCAGCCCCAGAAGGCACACCTAACCCAGACCGCGACACCCCCATGGGCGACGCCGACAGCCAACCCCTCATCTTCCGCGACCCTGTTCTCGAGAAGATCAAACTCGCAGAAGAACGCGACAAAGTGCTCCCAGTCATTCCCCTCGACGCTGCCATCCTGGAGTCCCTTGCCCAAGGCGCACGCGGCGAAGATCGCAAACTGCGCGACTTCTTCGGTGGCATCATGCTCATTGGCGGGGGCAGCAAGACACCAGGCATAGGCGCCTTCCTGGAGACACGACTAAGGGAGTTGAGGCCGTTCTATGGCAAGGAGATCCTGGTGGGGCCGCCGCCCAGGGAGTTTGATCCACAGGTCGTGTGCTGGAAGGGGGGCAGCGTGTTTGGGCGTTTGAGCAGTAGTGGGAACGACAGTTGGATTAGTAGGGGGGAGTATGATGTCTTGGGGAGTAGGCTATTGAATAACAAGTGTATGTTTGTTTGGTAGGTGGGTAGATGAAAGCTGGAGAGAGGGCATTTCCGGGGATTCGGTTTGCAGCTTTGGGGTCAGAGCTCAAGACTTTGGAAGGCGATGGATGGATAGTGTTTGGGAATTGGGGTCGGTCCTGTTTGGTTTTCCACTCATTTTGCTCTGAAGAAAGTTGTGCCAGCATACGCTCGCGTGGCGGGATGCAGAAGGATTACACTGGAGTATCTACAACACATGCGGAGTTTTATTGTCCTGGGCAAGACGGTGAGGCATGATTACGTATGGAAAATACATGTTGAAATTCTTCTGGGTCGTTCATATTCCCTCACTAAAGTTGGTTCATGCAGCCCTGGATATGTGCAAGGGAAGGTTCGTGCACGTGATGCCAAGCCAGTCCCTGGAGAACAATGGCAAGCTGCCAGGCCTGCACAATAACTAGCGCGCTGCCAAGCGTGGACAATAGCGCGCTTACATAACGCGTTCGGCAAGCTTAAGTTTTGTCGCGTCGCAAAGACGGGTGGTCCTCACCCATCACCACCTCGCACCTCGCACCTCGCACCTTCAACGCCCTACCAGTGCGACGATCTCCAGCTCTGCGGGCAATTCCTGCGACGGCATCTTCTCTGCAAGCTTCAACACCCCATTTTACCAACTTTACTTTTCTCATTTTCTCGCCCACTCTCACCTTCACCTCCGGCGTCATGGCGTCCTCCGGTCGTCAGGTCGTCGTTCAGCAAGACTATATTGCCAAGATCCGCTTCAACAATCAGCTGCCCCCGCCGCCGTGCCCCCCGAAGCTTCTCAATATCCCCAACACTGGCCTGACGAGTGGCACCTACACGTCCGCCAGCTATGCCTCCCGCCTGGCGCGCGAGCAGAATCTGAATATCGAGGCCGATGCTGAGCTCGGCATGCCCATTGACCTCGTCGGTATCCCCGGCGTCTTCGACGGCGACGAGTCTGGTGAGCATCTGCCCAACGTGCACCGCGATACATTCCTCTAACCCGCCGCACAGCGATCCAGGCCCTCGAGAACCCGCCACCCCTTCACCCCGCCGACCGTGCCTTGATGCGACCACCCAACGCTCTCGGCAAGCCCGTCTCCAATGTATCGGGTGTCTCCTTCCTACGTAAAACAGAGTACACCACCTCGCACACGGCCAACAGTAACCGCTTCGAGGCCAGCACCTCAACCAACACCATGAAGATCGTCGATGCGCGTCGTCGCCAGACTGCCGCCGAGGCCGATGCCGCGAACACGATGAAGCACATCGTGAAGGGCTTCGATCTCGCGTATCCTGCCGACAAGGGCCAAGGCGAGTATGCCGGCATCCGTGTTGCAGATGTGTCGGTTGCAGAGAAGCAGGCTTGGAGGACGCCCAAGCACCCGGACGCCAGCAAAAATGTTCGGCTGCTCGATTCCTACCCGCTGATCCCCGATTGGGATGCCCTCCCGGACACTGGAGCTTATATGCTCTACAAATTCCACAAGCCGCCCACTGCCGCCAGCGGCTACGACGAGCGTATCGATGTTGGCATCATTCGCCCGATCGGCCAAGATCTCCAGGCCTACGAGAAGTACCTCGCACACGAGGAAGAGCAGCGACAGCACCCCGAGAAGCTGCCTCCCATTGCCGCGTACCAGTACGAGTTCTTCCTGCCGGCGGACAAAGACAAGGTTCCCGGCATCAAGCGAAACTTCACCACGAATGACCCGGACAATGAAGACGAGATCGACTTCGACAAAGGGGTCGATGAGGAAGGCCGACCACGCAAGTGCATGAAGTACGAGAAGATTCGCCACTACCAGACCAAGAAGCAGGTTGGTAACCTGGAGAACCCCTATGATCAGTTCGTCGCCCTTGCCTTGCACGATCCGGAGTCCCACCAGGAGGAGAAGCTCAGGAGCGGCCATGCTCTCCAGAAGGCCGCATACTTCTATCCGATCCGCCAGGAGACTGTCGTGGAGCCCCGTCGTAAGGAGTTCAACATGGAGCTGTTCGGTGAGCAGCAGAAGGTGGACATCATCGAGACCGCGGCCCGGGATCCAGACACGGAGATTGCCAAGCGGGAGGCCATAAAATCCAGGTACCTATCGACCTGATTGGATTTCTGCTGCGTTCCGCGTTTAACCTCCTGTGACTGTATACTTATATAAAATCAGCATGACCCATAAGCGATCTGTATTCCCAACTCCGAGCCCGTCCCCCCCGCGAATTCGGAAACGGACTCTTTCCGCCGAGGAGTCCAGGAAGAAGCCCAAGCACACGTTCGAATGGCTCCCAGCCCCGGTCGTTCCTCCCATGGCCCGTCCGATCCCGAAAATGCTGGCCAAAGCTGTCAAGAAGGTTGACGCCCAGCGACGCTTCTTAGCTAGGTCGAAGAAGACCCCCTCTGGTTCTGGATCCGGGTCCAGGTGCTGGGCTATTTAGAGGAATCCGGCTAGGATGGTTTATGGTTTATATTTCCCTGCATGGATAAATACCCTGGATTTCGATTGGGCATGTGGTTTACTGGTTACATGGATGGATGGATTGATACCCTGGTTGCGATTAAGAATGTGGTTTAGTGATTACCTGGGTGAATTGCTACCTGAATTGAGATCTGGATGGATGGACACCCGGGTACGGAGGATGTGCATATATGAGATGCATGGATTATCAGATTACATATACCCAGAATCGGTCAAAGTTTGCATTGGTGGACACATAGCGTGGGTCACATATACAGATGCACGCAACAGATTCATATATTTGCGATCTCTTTTATGTAGATTAGATCTGGGTTGATAGGCCTGAATACTACATTGGTAAATTCCCTCCTTTATGTACTTTTTCTATTGTGGTGTGGTGACCTTGTGATGGCTTTTCAGATCTTGACAGGTACTTGTCGTCAGAAAGACATCCCCTCATGAGGTCTGAGCTATATGTGGTATCCTTTGATATCTCGGTTACTTACTGTATGTAACTTAGGAAGAGTTGATCCTCAGATGCGATAGTCTTGTAGAACTTACCCGACTTACCTTTGTCTTTGGCCAGATTTCAGTTATATTGATGTGCGTCTTATGGCAGTCACTGAACCTTGGAAGCCATGGCGATTCGACATATAGGTTCGTATATAGACAGAGAACAGACGGCTTAAACAGATATTGCTGTGCTGAATCTGACTTGGACAGCGAATTCAGACCCGGTGACTATTTTCCGAGCTGACAATATTGTTCCTATGTTGTTTTTCAGAAGGGATTACCGGGCCATGAAGATGTATGCCAAGACTTGATTCTGTCCCGGTGTTAGGACGAGCTTATCTTAGAATATTTATTTATTGGCGAGAGCGCAAAATGCTTCCGCTTTCAGCTTTAAATGATCCGAGCATGCGGAAACACAACAGGACCTACGTAACCCATGACGCTTCATCTTAGCCAAGAGCTCAACTTTTTTCTTCCCAGGAAAGATGACTGCCGCTTTCTGTGGGCATGTTTGAAGAGAAGCGACTAAGCTTGGCTTGAATCAAAGATTGATGTCGCCTACACCATGCCAACAGAGCCTCTCAAGCAAGGGGGTTTCTCTCCCCTCACAACACCTACTCGGCTCAGCCAACGAAAATTTCCCCCATTTCCAGTCTCATTTCACAGATGGATGCGTCAACTCTAAGCCTCCTACGGTGGGTGGAGGCACATGACCACTTTTGGAGCCAATCCTCCTATTTTCCTTCATGATTATCCAGTAAGATTCGGATTGGAACGTATCCAACCGGAGATATGCTAATATCTTCGTCCGAGATTAAGATTCTGGTGAGACTGAATAACTCTAAGGTTGGACTAGACTGTGAAAGGCAGACAACCTGTTTTCAAAGACTTGGTCGGTCCAGGGACTGTAACCAAGAGAATAAGTATAAGAACGACCCGATGCCATCCGTAGAAAGAGCCATTTGAACAGTATCAGATCCGCAAAAGCCTTCGAAACCTTCCTTGAGAATTCGATTTCATACCATCTTCTGCAGTCATGCGCCTACAACCTGCTTTCATGTTCCTTGTAGGAAGTCTTCCTATTATTTCAGCTCAAAGTATTACAGCCCAATGTTTGTTTCTGAATAGCCTGCTTACACTGAATCTTTAGATGTCACTCTTATCGACCCGTTGACTAGGTTTGGCAACATGACTCTTACAATTCCGCCGCAAGGGTTTCCAGTCCTCCAGTCAAGCTTCCAAGTTCCACCAGACTGCGGCGAAACAAGCTACCGTGGAACCGGCCGACTCCGAGGCCTTCGAACATTGATCACGGGAGGAGATTCAGGCATTGGTAGAGCTACGGTGATTGCTTTCCTTCGGGAAGGTGCACAAGTCGCCATCAACTATCTCCCAATAGAGGAATCTGATGCTCAAGACCTAGCTGAATCGCTGCAGTCCGAAGGGCTTTCGATCGAGCGAATCCCAGGCAATCTTCTCAATGAGACGTTCTGCACACATCTTGTCCATGAGGCTGCCAGGCGTCTTGGGGGTCTAGACATCTTGATTGGGAACGCAGGGTATGTTGATTTCTGCTGTGCTTTACCAGTATCCGCTGCTAATCTAGTTAGATATGCCGGACCTCAATTTGGACGAAATTGGCAACCTATTACGAACCATTCCACTGCCCAACTCGAACGAGTTTTTCGCACAAATATCTTCGCCAACTTTTTCTTGACGCGAACAGCAGTTCCTCTCCTCCCTCGCGGCGGTAGCATTATCTTCACTACATCTGGTCAAGCCCAAGGACCCAACGAAAGGATGGTAGACTATGGTGCCAGCAAAGCGGCTCTATCTCATATCATACATAGCTTTGCACGCCAGTTAGCCCCCCGAGGTATACGAGTCAACGGCGTGGCACCAGGGCTCACTTATTCGCCATTCCTTGCAACTGCTGGGTTCACGAATGAAATGATATCAACTGGCCTACGAGAGACCCCGCCACCATTTGGGAGAATAGAGCAGCCTGCAGAGCTTGCTCCTTTGTTTGTGAGTTTGGCTGATCCGTCGGGGACATATATCAGTGGCAACGTTTATAGTGCCACTGGAGCTACTTCTTTCCCTTGAGCAGCTTGAAGGCGGCGAAGTCTTGCTCCGGAGGTAGTTGTTTAGACTTCATTCTTTGATTTCTGCAGATACTAGTATCTATTGCTCCAGTCTAGATTGCAATATCTCTCCTAACGCCACGCTATGCAATATACTCCATCATACCAATCCGCAATGCAATATGCAAACATGCTCCATGCTACATGCTGAATGCCCAATCTCAGATTCCGGCCGGCCTCTCCTTCCTCCTTCCGGCAGCAAGAAACTACACACTACCCCCTTCGCTCCTCGTAGGCGCCCACCCTTTCAACCACGCCTGAGCTTTATCGAGATTCCCCCCCTCAGCCTCAAGCGCAGCAACATACCACTCCAACGCAAAACCACCCTTCCCATCAACCCCCTTCTCTACACTCAACATTTCCGCTACCCCCCTCCGTCGCTGACTCGCCTCATCGACACAAAAGTGCAACGGCGTCGTGTACCCCTGTCCAGCCATACCCTCCAAGAATGGCTTCACGAGCGGAATAGCATCTTTAGTAGCTAGCGCTTTATCACCTTCACCCGTGTTCTTACGTCCGGTGCGACAATAGACATTCTTGCACCAGGATTTTCCGCAGCCAGTGAGAAGTTGCGAGAGATATCGCCGCTCGATGCGTCGACGGAGGGCTTTGCCTTCGGGGTCGTAGAGGGAGACGTACAGAGGGCCGAAGCAGACGCTGCAGAGACCGATGTCGTTGCCTGGGCCCTGACCCATGCGTGTGCCTGCTCGCGTATCACCGGTCTTGTTCGCGCCGTCTTGGGTGCGGCCGCAATTGATGTTGCGGCAGATGCGTGGTGCGGGGCGGGATAGACGCTCGAGATCGTGGTGTCGGAGGTGGGTTTCCATGTCTCGGAAGCGCACGATTTTGTTGCAGAGGTGGCATTCGGTTGTGCGGCCGCCATCGGCGAGTTCGTGTGGTGTGAGGCCCGAGAGGAGCAGTTCTGCGCTGGCTGGCTCGGTGGGGTCGCCTTCTTGGGGTACTTGAAGGTGACAGAAGCGGCAGAGAATTAGCTTTCCAGGACAGGTGGTAGTCTTGTGGTGTGATAATGTGGGAATTGATGGGAATTCCAAGCCGCAAGAGGAACATGTTTGTGGGGTATGGAAAATGGCGTCATGCTTCTCGTTGCTTAGTGGTGTATTGCCAGTGAATGTGTCATGCGGACAGTGCCAATGGTCCTTGAAGGCTTGAGAGCGCTTTTGGAAGACCTGTCCACACCCCTGTGGACAGAGGATGTTGTTCCGGAGACAAAAGTTCTGGTGCAGAAAGAGGGAGGATTGTGGGACCCATTGGAGGCAGTTGTCGCACTGGACTTCGCCTGGGAGGTGTGGTGTCTCTGCTGATTGCGTCTTGTCCGAATGTTTTTGCGCCTTTGCATCAAATATCGATGCTCGCAGGTGAAACTTCTTGGGAATGTCCGAGGGAACCTCGGATGGGTATGCATGGATTGATATCCATATTGATTCCGCTTCCTCAAGCTCGATATTGCTGGGTTGCAGACGTATTCGCTTTGGATACCGACTTGACATGTCTGCGAATACGTGCTCGCTTTCTCGTGGTCGGACCCGTTGTCTAGAGGAGTAAGGGCTGACAAAGAGATCCACTTCGTCGTCATCCTCGACACCATCTAGAGATATCTCAAGCCCTTGAGACCTGTCCCACGAGGGCAGTTCGTAGTCAACATATTCTCCCTCCAAGACCTGACCATCTAAACCCCTGAAAACGTCTATTTTTCCACCAACAGAGCTTCCCTCATCTGTCCCAGGCGCCTGTTGCGATTTCGCGGCAATCTTTTTAAGGGTCTCTCGCGCTTGCTCTTCGTTAAGCGCCTCGATATCAACCTCGAGATCTGTGTCTACCACGCAAATTCCGTCTCCTTCAGGTTTGAAGCCATCAACTAAGAACCGGAACTCTTCTCGCTTCCCTCCTGCTCCTCGTCCGCCTAACACTACCAGTACCTCCCCATTAGTCAGTGTAGTAAAATTTGACCGTAAGTGTTCCTCGAGTAGTGATTTCCAGTCTTCGTCGTATCCACTCTCAAGCGGCCGTAACTTGACAAAGGTGCCTTTAGGAAGCTGTTTCGCATGCACTGTGATCTTAGCCGAAGACGCGCCATTCACATCTAGATCTTCAGTGCCATTGACCATAATCACGTCGTGTGTTCCACTTGGGCTACCTTCCCTCGAGGACTCCACAGATGCCGCCTCCAAGCCCAGAGCCTCTTTTAAGAAGCTGCTTAGCACGATTTGGCCTTCTTCAGCCGAGAATTCTCGAATGCCTGCATGGATAACTCGTCCATTTTCGGGATTTACGAGTCGGAACGTAAGTGGGTGCGGTAGTTGCTGGAACCGGTCTTGGAATTGGGCACGAGCTTGTTGCTCAGCGGCGAATGAGTATGGATTGAAGGGGTCGAAGGACGTTATATGCCGTTGAGTCGAGTCTACTGTGACCACTGGAGCTGCAGCAAGCAACTGTTCTAGCGCAGAAGGCGGGAGAAGGATCTTGTCGCCAGAAAGGGGCGTTGTTCGAGACAAAGGCGCGACCGTGTACTGTGACGACCAAGACAACTCAACCGGATCTGAGGCCA
The DNA here is from genome assembly GCA_010015725.1 of Amniculicola lignicola CBS 123094. NCBI lineage: Eukaryota > Fungi > Ascomycota > Dothideomycetes > Pleosporales > Amniculicolaceae > Amniculicola > Amniculicola lignicola. The sequence goes on from ML977558.1 coordinate 617,859, forward strand.
TGGTGGGGGTTGTTGGGGGGCAAAGTTAGCGATGGGGTGATCATCGATGTTTTTATATAGTGTATCGAGGTCGTCACAGTCTGCAAATGTGGGTGAAGATGAGAAACAGTGAAAGTGGTGCTGACATATTTCTCGAATGTTCGCTTCCCGAGTTCTGGCTAGGCGGCGAGGACAACGCGGTCACAGGTGACGTTGGATTCGAGTCACGTGTGCCATGTTTATCGATAAGCCACCTCAACTCCGATAAGCGAACCTTGTCGTCCACCCTCCAGGTCAACAGTTCTCAACGGCGATCAAATGAGAGACCCTGCCCAGAGGCAATAGTTACGTCGAACATGCAGTGTGGTCCCCCGATGCGTGTAGTAATACTATTCGCAAACCGCCGGCTCGAGTTGCCCCACGCTTGATGATAGCCCACCCCGAAGGTCGGCTGTCTCAATTAGGCGATCCGGCCCGCCCGCATCCCCAGCTTCGACGGCGGCTGTTTTGCATGCGGTTTCCTGCTCTAAAACGACAAGACCCTTAAAGGGGCTTGGCCACACTGATGTGCTTCACGTTTGTGTCCTCAGGAGGGCAAGACGGCCGACCATCGTCGTAGCAGGCAATCTTTGGTAGACAGCACTCGCACTGGGCGGCTGTATGCCCGCGGACCCTGGCCGCAGATCGCCGCATGGGAGGGTGGGTCGCGACATGATGCGACCAAAATCCCACACCCACCGTCCTGGCCAACAACCGTCTCTACACACCACGTCTCAACACGCCGTCGCCCTTTCTTTTGTCGAACATCTGCGAGGAGAACAGGCACGTGCCCACTCTGGGCTTCTTGTCCCGCATCTCTAATAAAGCCGTGGTGAGTACGCACTGCTAACCTCCATATTCCTGGCCCTGTTGGATTTCTTTGCCCCTCCACCATGGGTCCTCTTGTGCCCTATGACGGCCTCCTTCCTACCACGCTGGCGGATCTCCTCTCCAACTCCCTGGTCCTGCGACAGACGGCGCCCTATCTTCCAGTCCCAGCTCTTTATGCTTTGGCAGCAACCTCCAAGACATTCCATCATATTGTGCATCGCGCTCCCGACGTCTTCCGCTTCCTCGACCTCTCTGCCGTCAAATCAGCCGTCGTCCCTTACGAGCCTCTCGACTCTGGGGGTATATCATGGCGCGCTGAGCGCATGGATGAGTCCTTGACGGAAGATGAATTCTACTCTGGGCCTCTCAGAGGCATCTTTTCGAAGCTCGAGCGACGGCACGTGCTGCGATGCGTGCATACCCTCGTGCTGGATGGCTTGAGTGTGCCCGCAGATCTGGTGCGCGAAATCATTGCAGACGACAGGTTCAACGTTCGCATCCTGTCAATCCGGGATGCCAAACACTTGAACGAACGGAAACTCATGCAAGTGCTGAGATATGCAGTTCGCCCATCACGCCCCGAAGGCACGCCAAGGATCAAGGGTATCTACTTTTTCAGCCCCCACGATCCGCGGCCCATCGAAGACAGCACAAGCAAGAAGAGGCCTTTCCCTTCAGTCGACCGAGGAGTAATGACTTCTCAAGGCGCTCAAATAGGCGCGGAGTGGAACCAGAAGTCGTCCAAAGCCCTCAATACTGCACTCGCACGCACCGACGACAAGTGGTATCAAACATCTGGCCGATTGATCAAGAAACGCCCTTCTTCAGAATGGGCCGAGACCCTTAAAGCCTGCGAGGGCATCATAGCATTCGATGCTGTCCTCTGCAGGGGTCCTCGTCACGATCCGAATAGAGCTACATACCCACATGCTCCCAGTCACGTGTCGTATCTCAGTCCCGCTATTGCAACTATTGCATTGGGGCCCTCTGGATGCGAGACATGTCATTCTTCTCCAGAAGCACCAGCAACATTCGGGTTCTCGGCTACTTCTCAACTGCCGCTTCTCAGCCCTCCTCCACTTCACTCGTCGACCATTCGATCTGCCCAGAAACCACACATGATAGACGGCTCATCACCCCCTCCGTTGTTTGCCAGATGCGATGATTGTCTAAAGGGACGATGGTGCGAACGTTGCAACAAATGGTGGGACGAGGATTGTTATAGCGGCTCCACCGTTGCTCAGCGTACCGAACTGCAACAGACCGAATTTACCGAAAGTATCCAGGCCAACGGAGCTACCCACATGATTCCAAAGCAAACCATCAAGGTACATATGGGCCTTTGCGTTGAACATTGCCTAGTCGGAGAGATGATGGCCGGAGCCGGGAGTAATGGAATGTGGGGATGAATGATTGTACCTTGGCGCGCATAAGGCGAAGGTCCTATTATGACGCAGTTACGAGGTAGTTGGATTCCGGACCCCAGTCTCCAGACTGGCCTTGGAGCCTGACTATCTGATAACCGCATCTGGTACCTTGTCCTGGCGCGCCAAGGTAAGTGCTTCCAATGAATAGAAGGAATTGGCTGACGTGATGGGGTACAGGTTATTGGTGTTCGTCGAGACTGCTTTGGGTGCGGCCATACGGTATGGAGCTCACCGACATGAAGGATCCAGCTAGCTAACACTACAAAGTGCATTAGCTGCAAAGAGCTAGTCATCAGACAGTGTAGAAGCTGCCCCAACGAGTTCTGCCTGGAGGATATTCAGCCGCCTACGGACAACAAGGTATGGCTATTACAAAGCCGCCGCTTCTCAATTTAGGCCATGTGCGATTGACCACGTATAGTGCGACTGGTGTCACATCACGAGAAGGCGACGCGGGATGTACTAGGAATCGTCTTTTTGGGGAGCAACGTCTGCTTTTACAAGGAAGACGGCTCGAGCAGGAATAGGATGGCGTTTGGGCAATCAATTAGGCACAATCAGGGTTTAGGAAAGCTTCATCACGGTCACAACGGAACAGAGGATTTTCCTTGAATAATGACTCTCCTCATAGCAAGACTTCAGATACCCCTCTCAATCAAGTTTTATTTCAAAATTGGGTTGAACGTGATCATTTAATAATGTATGAGCTTCTCATATCCTGGGAACCTCTTTTCTCTTAGTTTTTACAGACTTTGACCTGCTTCACAAGCTTGGTGGATAACTTGGTGGGTTGTCATGGACCAGGGGTCGCACGTGACGTCGATCAGCGGGAGTGTCATGAAAGCTCCGAAGCGACACGAAGAGACAACAGCGACCTGCGAGCTTCGAAACACATCCGACATCTGTTTGCACTTCTGTCTTTCCTCAACCCAATCTCACTGTACTCGCGAACATCCTACATTTGAGTGAGAAACTAGCCTACTATCAGCCTCCGAGTTGTACACGTTTCACTGCGGCCCGCAGTCGTAATATTCACACGCGCAAAGAAATCGCGGCCAGGCTTCCACAACACTACACCGACCTCCACCACTGCCACATATCCTCCAACCCGAACACGTCCTCCCTTCGAATACACTCACAACTGTAGCAATGGCGCAATACGGCTACCCACAACAATCACCTCCCTACGGTGGGGGCAACCCCCAGAACCTCCAATTCTACTCGTCTTCATTTACGAACCAGCCCGTTTCGGGCCACACAACACCATTCCAGGCGGGTTATGGCGCACAACAAACACAAGCATACCCAGCGCAGTATGGAGCGGGCTTTTCGGCGCCAGGGGTGAGCGGTCAGATGGGCATGGGAAGTAGTGGATTGAGGACTGGGTGGTTGGCTGCGTTCGGGACGGAGGGATATGAGGGGGAGCCACCGCTGTTGGAAGAACTGGGCGTCAATTTCGGACATATCAAGATGAAGACGTTGGCTGTATTGAATCCTTTTGGGAGAATCGACCAGCATATCATGGATGATAGCGATGTGGCGGGCCCGATACTGTTCTTTTTTATATTCGGCACCAGCTTGCTGCTTTCGGGGAAGCTGCATTTTGGGTATATTTATGGTAAGTCTTGAAGATAGAGTGATGGGTCAGCTTGGCTAATGGGGCTAGGTCTTGCGCTTCTTGGTTGTATCTCCCTACATACGATACTTTCACTCATGTCACCACCTCTCTCCGAGGCAGAGGCGCTCGCCGCACAGCAGAACCATGGACATGGCGGTAGCTCACACTTCTCCTCGTCACTCACGTTCCCGCGATCAGCGTCGGTTCTGGGATACTGCTTACTTCCACTTGTCCTGATCGCCATTGTTGGAATCGTAGTACCCATGGATGGACTATTTGGCTATCTTCTTACGACCCTCGCGATTATCTGGTGTTCATATTCATCAAGTTCCATGTTCACAGTTGTTGGTAAGTACACCCTGCTCCTCGCAACGTCACCATTTCTGACCCTATTTACAGGACGCATGTCTTCGATGAGAGGGCTTGTGGCGTATCCTATGTTTCTCTTCTATGGCAGCTTCGGTATCATGGCTATCTTCAGCTCGCGGGGCACAGGACAAGTGGCTAAGGTTGCAACCCCGGTTGCGTAATCGGTGAATGGGCACATCTTAAAAGCATATCAGTCTTGGAGGCTGTCAATCAATAGAGAGGTCAACATGATACCACGACTGTAAATTAAACAATTAAACAACACAATACCGATATATTCATATTCGGCACTTGTATCAGGAGCAGTGAATGATTTTATGTTTTGACCAATCAGAGGGCGCCAGGACCAGATTATGACGACGGCAACCCTGCTCTCTCCGAGGTCCAAGAAACTTCTGCTGGTCTCCCCCGATCGTCTCCGCCACGCGCATCGTCTCCAGTCCCCAAATACCTTCACTTCCACTCCTCCCTACTGCTTTCTAATATCTAATACTTCACACACTTCAACATGGGCTGGTTTTGGGCAGAGACAGCAGCGCCTGCGCGCATGCCGCCACACCCCATGCCGCGAGGGGATGCGCAACCTCCAGTTCGTCTGCCCTACAGAAACTGGTGATAATTTCTGACACTGTGTAGCCCAGCTGTCCAATGCACAAGAAGATGCCTGCGCCGCCATCACGCCTTCCAGAGAGCGCATCAACCCCCCAGGGCGCATGCCCGTACGTCCCTCCCGATACGCCCACACCCGCCTCGGTCTCCGCGCCAGAACCACCCAAACAAGGGCTCCTCTCGCGCTTCAACCCTCTCAACAACATGTTCGCCGAACTCTCAAACGATCGCCCCTCCACGCAAACCCAAGACCTGCCCTTATCCCGCGAGGCGTCGACGATTCCAAAGGGCGATGGCTCGCTCTGGGAGTACCCCTCGCCACAGCAAATGTACAATGCAATGTTGCGGAAGGGGTATACAGATACGCCGGTCGACGCGGTGGAGGCCATGGTCGGCGTGCACAATTTCCTGAACGAGGGCGCATGGGCGGAGATCATCGGGTGGGAGCGTCGCTTCTCCCGTGGGCTGGTGGAGGGATACAAGATCTGTGCTCGAGGGGAGGAGAATGCGAGTGCGGCGATAGGACAGGAAGACTCGTTTGATACAAGGTGGAAGGATGAGGAGATTCCGCCGCCGAAGTTGTTGCGCTTTACGGGAAGGCCTGATGAACCTACGCCGAAGAGCCAGATCTTGCAGTGGTTGGGCAAAGCGTGGCCGGGCAAGTTTGGAACGGCGCCGCCGTTTGATAGACATGATTGGTTTGTGCAGAGGTGTGATAAGAATGGGTGTAGGGAGATCAGATATGTAATTGATTACTATGAGGGAGAGCCTGAAGCGACAGGCGAGCCTGTCTTCTATCTGGATGTCAGGCCGGCGGTCGATGGTCCCACACCAGCGGCGGAGAGAGTGGTGCGGTGGGGAACAGATGTCTGGTGGCGGGCGAGCGGGGGTGTTGCGAGGGAGATAAGAAAGCTTGAGGAGGCGAAGAAGGAGCAGGAGCAGAAGCAACTGGAGCAAGAGTCAATTCGGAAATACAATTGAGTGCAAAGGCTTTGGAAGGAAATTCGATGAAATAATGCTTGAACGTGGGAAGACTGGATATACACACTGAAAGGCGTTTGAAGAGCTTGCAGGGGACTGCTGTAGGATATGGGAATTTGGAGAATGGGGTGTTCTTCTTGCTTTACAACTTATTTCTGTTCAATTCTACCATCTTCACTTCTTCTTTCCCCCTAGAATTTTCCTCTTATTCCCTTCGAGACATCAATGGTTTTCTTATCTCCACTCTTCTATCTGCCCTTTCCGGGCCCCAAGACTGGTCCCGATCCCTCTGTTCTCAAGTAGATACCTCCAAATCACGGCCGCATAGTTCACAGAATGTCTTCAATGTATTCTTGATAACGTAATATCCTCATCTCGTCGCTTTTCCGCACATATCCTAGCCCCTCCCACCTTATGTCAGTTGATGCTCCTGTCTTACCAAACACTCACCCATAAACAACTGCACAAACTCCCATCGTCTGCAGATTTGCCTAATCCGCTCACTAGGAATACCTCGGGGTAGCATCCGCTTGTATTACAGTCGCTAGCGAAATCGGCTTCCGCTGTGAACAATTCTTCAAGTGTATGGTTAGCCACAATGCGAAGACGCTTGGAGTAAGCAAGGCCTATTTTACCGCTTTGCCCATCTGCCATACAATTCCCCAGATGGCTATACAACCTCTACAGCTTTTGGTTGCATTTCCCAGAATAAACGACCAAAATCCCATTCCCGCACCTTGGCCCATACAATATGACGGTATTGTTATGGGCTTTGCCCGGTCGCCTCTAAAACAATATACTTAAGCATGGCCACACCACCAACAGCGATGTATCGATTTGCTATCTAGAGCATTTTCTTTCCCATTGCTGTTGCTTTGGCTGGAATTGCCGTCATGAACTGCACAACAAACGGGTCTCATAGAACGCTCCAGCGCCTCTTGGTGCTCTTGGAAGAGAGGTCCTGGTAAGGACATCGAAATCTTCCCCTCTTGGGTGGGAGTTCATCTTCGTTGGCGCATTGTGGACGAGGTACTGGCATAACAGTCGACAGAGCTCACAGCCGGCCGCTGTGTACTGCCCAAGTGGAGAGAAGTGTGCATGGCCAAGCTCGATGCCCAGGAAGCCGGAGTCTCACATAATAAGTCAGAACAGGCACACAAAATGTATACTAATTACCGTAGAGTGTGCCCAATACTTTAATAGATGATGAGCTGCACTCTGATATTGTTACCTGAAGTCCACCACCTGGTGAGAGGCATCTATGCCTTTGGCCCCATGAGTAAGGTCGTGCTTTATGACTACTCTGATGTTCCTGTACTTGTTGCAATTTGGGTACTACATTCGTCTCGTGATCAAGCCTGCCCGGCAACGTAACTTTCTTTGAAGGCCCTTCTCCACATCTTTTGATCAGTCGATATTTGTCCATGGATGTTGTTCTGGCGGAACAATGCGCTGTACATGCTACCTCGCTATCCCTAGAGTCTAGTGAGAAGTTTTCTAGCAAGTACATCCCAGGAACCACTAGTGAGTCTATTTCGGTATCCAGGCAACAAAAGCAAGCCTCTTCTCTGCGTTGTCCTCGTATCTAGTCCTGGTGGCTTTTGTTTATGGATAGTGGCCTTGTCCTGCGTGATAATTGTTTGTTTACTTGGGATAGAGTGTTGGAGGGGGATTCCCGAATCCTTCATGCTGTGCGACAGATTCTCAGTCGGGGATGGCCGGACTGTGACAACTCTGAGTCTATTCGGAAGGGCATCGGAAACTTGAAAGTGATCAAGATCTGCAGCTTTGGCCTTTTTCCTTTTCGTCAATGTGCTGCGCGGAAGCGGGACACATTCTATTTGGAGTGTGTGGCGAGACGGTGGTCGGGTATCGATTGCGCACCACTCGGTTCACAAGCGTTGGTCAAGCTACTTTGCTCAATCCTTGATGAACATCAAACTCGTTCTATTTGTTGGTACTTTAATAGAGAAGAGAAGCATGTTGTTAGAATAGGAAATTGCAGATTACGACGCTGAGCCGCACGTTCTGCGTCAAGAGATCGGAAAACACTTGATGATGATTCCGACTGTTGGAAACAGCGTCGAGAAAAGTGGTCATATGGGGACATTGGCCTGGGCAGAGGGGGTACGACTTGGCTGGACAAGTGGTCCTCATTGCTTTGCCATTGATGCATGAATTCTCTGTTAGCGATACACAGCCGCATTTTACCAGAGTAGGCGGATGGGGTGACTGCATGCTCGCTTATTGAAGTGCAGAAGAGTGAGATGGTGATGAATCGATAAGGTGGACGTAACTCTTGAACATGGTAACTGCGTCATACAGACACGAGACACGTGGTCACGTCGTGCTCTCCCGATTGTAAGATGGTCGGGATCTAGCGTGGCAGCATTCCTTTTTCCTTCTCGCTTGTGCTAACGCTAGAGCACTCAGGGGCTGATAGAATGGCTAGTAGAGGGCTGTTCGGAACAACATCACCATGACAAATGGATCTGTTTGCATGAACATGTTTCTTCTGTAGTATCATACGGGGACAAATGAGGAGCTGTTGGGTTCAGAGGCATCTTAATCTGATGCTATGGCTCTGGTAAGTTGGTCAATCTGTTTCTTGGGAGGGAACAAGCACTCCCAAGAACGGTGGCAAAGGGATTGGCGGATGGACGGCACTCATTGATGATCGTGTTTCCAAGCTTTTAATGCTGGGCCATAGACCCAAAGTACGAGAGTTTAGAACCAGGCAATTCAGCCTTTCGCTTCTCGCCACACCCTTCGACACAGGAACCACGTCTCCATGCCGTACAGACCGCGAGATACATGTTGTACGGCGAAAATGCCTGCATGCACTAGCTCGCGTGCTGCATGGTCTCCCAGATGAGTGGACCACCTTCTCGAATCTCATTGTCCTTCACCAGAATGAATCGAAGTTGAGTCCCTGATTGACCGACTTGCAAGTTTTGGTTATGCAACTTGCTGAAGCTTGATTTGCAGTCGGCTGCTTGTGGTGTCACAGCCAGGCACACCCGTATTGACTTGAGGATTGCAGTCAAAAATTGGAGCACCATCAGTCCATGCAGCACGAAGCTAGCAAACAAGGAAGTGGGGAGCTACAGCTCTGAATTCTATTTTCTGACTGTTATGACGATGCCCAGAAGAAAGTTGGGCGAACGGTTGCTCAGGCGGCCGTCGTTTCAATCACTTCAAGCTCCTCAACGTGAATTACTCCAAAATATTTACTTTTGCTGAACGGCCGTTGAAACAACATCGAGTCATGAACCTGTAAGTGTAACTATTATCAGGCTTCTTGAAGTCCGACAGTCTGAGGAAACCCTCCCCTTTTTGGTACAGCATTGCAACGAAGGAGCAGGGTGTGCCTGCATCGCGGACGCCCGTGCGCCTTTTGTTTCCAATCCAGCCCTGTGAGAAGCGAAGCGAGTCCGTTTTCATAGCCGGCAGATTAAAAAGGGTAAGGCCCAGATTGCTCCGAGGTGCTTTGGTGCAGACTCTACAGGGTCAAGGCTAGGCAGGGAAGCAGTTGCGCCGTCTTGCGGCGAACTGCACACCACTTGAGTCAAGTTTAGACGCTCGGAGACATGGGTTTTGCATCCAGCGTCGATCCTCCGAGTCGTTTTTAAGTCGGGCGCCGCCTCCACCCGTGATGCACTTTCTTCAACTTCCTTTCACCTGAACCTTGTTATCAACGGCCCCGTGTTGGAGCTTGTCATTCGCTTTTTCTTGCTCGAACAGGTGCACCAGTGTTGTTTGGGTAAACCAGGCCATCACACAGTCATTCGCTTTCACCCCAACAAAATCACTATTAGTTAATTGGCTACCACGGACATCGTCATGCATTTCTCTACTGCAGTCGTAGCTGTTGCGGCCGTTGTTCCTCTCGTTTGTGCTCACCGTGGTCCTTCGATACCCACTGTAGCTGGCTTGAACATTAAAGACTTGAAAGCGAGAAATATATTCGCCAACATCCAGGCTCGTGCTGCTGAGCTCGAGCACTCCGAAACACACGAGAAGCGCACAAATCTCCAATCCCGTCAGGGGGGAAACGCAGACGGACAGTGTGGTACTGGGAAGCCCTCATGCGCAGCGGGTTACTGCTGCAGTGAAGCAGGATGTATGTTTATTATCAAGGGCTAATCTCTATGAAAATAGACTGACCTTGTTCAGGGTGCGGAAAAGGTAACGATTACTGCTACTCGCCCGGCTGCCAGTACAAGTTTGGTCCAGGTTGCCCCGAGAATATCACACCCGCCGGAACCAACACATCGACTGTTGCTCGAACCAAGCTGGGATCTATTGCGTACGGTGGAGCTGGTATTTACAGCTGTGTTGTAGGTTGCATCGGCTCTTGCGTATTCATACCAAGCTAATATCTCAAGACACCTGGAACGGTCGCTATCACCTACGATGACGGACCTCTGTCCAACTACACTGCCCACATTTTGGACATATTCGCGTCCTACAAGGCCAAAGCTACTTTCTTCATCACAGGCAATAATATTAACAAAGGAGCGATCGATACCACACCGGAGCTGACCGCTGTTGTGAAGCGTGCGTACGCCGCCGGCCACCAGATCGCAAGCCACACATGGACTCATCTGGACTTGAGTGTTGTGTCTGCCGTCGACCGTAAGAACCAGATGTGGAAGAATGAGATGGCTGTCCGTAACATTCTCGGATTCTTCCCTACCTATATGCGCCCTCCGTTTTCCAGCTGTAGCGCTGCATCCGGTTGTGAGAAGGACATGGCTGATTTGGGATACCACGTGGTATACTTTGATGTCGACACAGACGACTATAATCAGGCTACTCCCAGCAAGATTCAGACCGCGAAGAACAATTTCAAGAATGGAATTACTGCAGATGGAGCCACTGCTAAGACTAGCGACTGGCTGTCCATTGCTCACGACATCCATGAGCAAACAGCCTACAACTTGACTGATTATATGCTGTCCACTCTGACCACTCTTGGATACAAGGCTGTCACTGTTGGTGAGTGCCTCGGTGACCCAGTTGCCAACTGGTACCGCAACTCTGCCAGTGGCGGAACTGGTGGCACAACTACCAAACCCGCCAGCACGACTACCATACCTGCCGTCTCTTCTTCGAAGACATCCTCCGCCCCTGCGGCCACTGGAACTCAGAAAATCACCACTGATGCCACTTGCGGTGGAACCAATAAATATACCTGCAAGGGGAGCGCCTTTGGTAACTGCTGCTCGGCTGCTGGATGGTGTGGATCTACCACTGACTACTGCGGCACTGGATGCCAGGCCAGCTTCGGTACTTGCGGTACAGCCGCCACCTCTACTTCCGTTAAACCATCGTCTACCATTCCCACATCGACCCGTGCTCCCACCCCTTCTACTATCACCAACAAGGTTTCCACGGACGGAACCTGCGGTGGAACAACAAACTTCACATGCCAAGGCAGCAGTTTCGGCAACTGTTGCTCGCAGTACGGATGGTGCGGAACCACCACCGACCATTGCGGAACCGGCTGCCAAAAGACCTTTGGCACTTGCACATAAATGCGCCTCATACTGGCTGTTCGAAATTAGCAGCGGGATATCTGTTTGATTCTTTATGGTGTTATGAGGATGTCAAATCTACACTTAATGCATATATATTCATTTCCTACAAATCAGAGGGATAAGAAGGTGGTAATGAAGACGGAAAGCTAGCGAAGTGCATAGCATGCAAAATTTCTTTTGTGTATATATTGTATTGGGCGGCGGATCGATGATATGGAAAATATTCATAATGGAAGTTGAACATGCCCTTTGCATGTGGGGTAATACCACCAATTATTCTTATCAAGTTCATAATTTTTGTGGTATACCTACATTCAGATTTGCTTGATATGGGTTTCTTTTCCGCTTGGGATGCGCCATATTCACCCAAGGCACATTTCACAGTTGTGGTTGCTGAAGGAGAATTTTCGTCCCAGAGGACAGATATTTCTCGCTTCGCTTCCCAATGCCCCGCTGATCAAACACACACCGACATTTTCGACCTCGGGAGGGGAACATGATTTCAAAAAACGCCCTCAGGTCCGCCTTTCAATTTTCATCATAAAAGCAGTATATAACTCAACTTGCTACCAAGATTCTTCATCGATTCAATAAGCCTTAGTAGCTCAGTGGTAGAGCGCGTCACTAGTAATGACGAGGTCGCTAGTTCAATTCTGGTCTGAGGCATTCAATTGGTTATTTCTTTTTGTTGCTTTCGCTGCTATATCAAGCCGTTCTCTTCTTTTTGCTCAAGTATATTTGACTCGAATATCTTACTAATGTGCTCACAGATAGAAGTTTGGCGAACTCTTCGATGAAGCTTCGATGAAGCAGCAGACGATCTATCCATACTTGGACCCTCCTTTTCTTTTCCTTGACCAATCTGATCGCCTCTACATACAAGTTGTTCTTCAATCTTCACACCTCAAACTACGCGTTGCACCCCTGTATCCAAACCCATTCCCTACTTCAAACCCCCCTATTGCCTCCCCCCAACCCTCCCAAACACCCCCAACAACGTCGCCACGCGATTGACATGCAAAAACGCACTCCCCCCCACATTCCCCATCATAACATCATTCCATCTCCCCAAATCCCAAAACAAATCCGGATCCACAACCTTATAACTCGCATAGATATGTCCCAGATCCGCAATAGCGATGACGAGGAGATAGGCCTTGGCGACGCGCGCTTCGCGCGTTACAGCAGTGCAGATGATAGCTACGGCAGCGAGGAGGACGAAGATGTTGGCGAGCGTGTAGGAGAGGATGAGCGCGCCGGGGTGCACGGGGGCGAGAGCGGAGGCGTTGGGGTCTTGGGATTGCACGAAGGTTGAGGGGGTTTGGTAGGCGGCTTGCCAGCCGAGGAGTCTAGGGGGTTAGTTTGGTTGGGTGGGGATATGTAGTGTATATGAGGGATGGAGGGGTGGAGAGGGAATTGGGGGGTTATGGAGTGCGGCGAAGGTTCCGGGATGTGGAGGGCGGTAGCTGGCATTATGTTTTTCAAGGGTAATAGTTCAGCGGCTGTCGCGTGGTGACGCGAAGCCCTGGTGACAGAATAGAATACTACTTACAGGAAGGTTGGCTCCAGGTATGTAAATAGAAGGGCTGGCCAGAAGGGGAGGACTGTACCGAGCGCCATGACGTCGTTTTTAATGCAACAGTCGGTTTTCCGGGTGTGTATCAACAGGCAAGCTTGAGAGTCAACAGCGAAGGGATTTATGGGATATGCCTTTGTTTCAATGGGAAGGGAGGACGGAGGGAAGGACGTTGGCTTTAAGTGGGCGTTGCTGATCCCGTTCAGGGATGGCGGCATCAGCTCAGGGACGCCTCATTTACTTGTGTTGCAAGCACATGCGAACAGGCCAAGCATCGTGTCTTTGATGCGACTGCAGTTTGTGTGTTAAAATCGTCCTGATTGACAAGAAGTTGGTAAATTGAGAGTAAACCTCCGCGTAGAATTGGACAATCTTTCGTTTTGTCTCTCCGTAGCCTCAACCCCTCTTTATTCCCCTTCTCATTCTCGCGCTTGAACTTTGAAGAAAGACATTCATTCCAATTAGATTACTGTACATTTGCATAACCCTTCCAAAATGAGTGTTCTTGTTTGAGTGTTGAGTTTCCAATGATATAGGCTCGTGCGTAGCTTCCTCTTAGCTCCATCACTTTGGCGTTGTTGAACCAAAAAAGACACAACAACAGCAAAAAGAGTGGACGGGCGGGGGATCGAACCCCGGGCCTCTCGCATACGAGCACTAGGCAATGCAAAGCGAGCGCTCTACCACTGAGCTACACGCCCTGGTACAAATCTTGGAGTTGATTTGATGGCATTTTCAGGAGCTACAAAAGAATATGTAGACAATGACAATGCACAAAGAAATAGTATGTTAGAGGTCGGGGTAAGGTCACGCCTGATACTGTGTCATATCAATTGCTTCTATACCCAATGCGAGAAACTAGTCCGAGAAAGTCTCCGGGTGTCGATATCAGTGGTGGGGTAGGAGTGACTCAGCATCTCTCATCCTCTTCCAAAAAAAGTATTCAAATACCAGAGCCAGAACGTCAGGAACATTAAATATTACGAGTTGGGTCTTTACCCACTGCTATGCAGTGTTAGAAGGGACGCGTTGTAAGAGCATTGTTCAAAATATAAATGAAAATGCGCAGAGAGTGAATTGCACACATTGCAAGAGTTAAAAAAAAAACTCTAATATACAGGATATCTTCGATAGTGTTTATTATGACTCTCTTCCAGATCACTGACCGTCTCAGTGAAAGCTATGGAGGAAGAAGCTCAATCGCGCTTCGCACCACCGTGAGGTTGTGAGCACTTTCCTGGCTACCATGGCACTAGAACTTCCAGCAGCGAAATCTTTCTTCAAAACAGGATTAAACATCTCATTAAACTCCTACCCACCAACTACCTGCTTAAGCAATCACACCATTCCCACTCCTACAAACACAACAAATCCACCCATACTCCCACCTACCCAGACCCCTGCTCCTTCTCCTTCTCACCCTTCCTAACACTCCCCCTATCCACCCTTGGGTCCAACAAATTCAACCACCCCGCCTTATGCGGATACTCTGTTGAATGCGGCGCCCCTTTCGGCTCCTTCACACTCACCCTCGGATCGAGAACGTTCATGACGCGATGAGCATGTGGGGCATGTTTCTCCCCACCACTGCCACCACTACCACTGCTTTGTGCTGGTTTATGTCCCTGGGCGGGTAGCAATGGGAGAAGGGCATTACTTGCAGGTTGTGGTTGTGCACGGGGTTGCTGCCGTGACGGCGCGGGTATGACTGCAGATTCCTGAGGGGAAGTTTGCTTCGCCGCAGGCTTTCTGTCCGCGTCTTCGTACGCAGATGTAAAGGGTCCATTGGGCGCTGAATCATAGCGGCGGAGATAGTACACTGGACGGTCAAAGGAGTCACGGGAACGGTATTGGTGGCCCGAGGGACTTGGTGGATAGTCTTGGTGATATGGAGGTCCTCTGCTGTGATCTTGATAATAGGAACGCTCTACCTCGTAATCTTGATGGCGAGGAAATCGTTCACCGTACTCTAGTTTGTAGGATGGTTCTCTATTGTGACCTTGGCGAAATGAGGAGTAGAAATTTGAACGGTAGGGAGGATCGTAATAATGATCTTTCTAAGTTAGTTACTTGCCTGGAATGTTAAGATGTAGAAGACGAGGAGAAATCTGGAAGGGTCTGGAAAGGGCATGATACGGGCGCTACCTGGCACGCCAAAAACGACGCGTACCATGCTTTATATCTATGCGAGGATCGAGACCGTTCAAATTGTTGCTGCGATGGGTGGCTCGGATGTGAGGCTCGGCTTGGTCGACATGAGGCTCCCGGTATTGATCGCGCCCTTGATGAGGGTAGTGGTCATGGCCATACTGACCGCGTTGATCTGGATCGCGATGACTGCGATGATCGTAGTCTCCTTGCCCATACTGGTCACGGTGTTCTGGATAATGATTGAAGCTATGGTTGGGAGACATCGGCCTTGTGTGTTCTCGCACAGAACCTGAGATGAACTCACGAGCAGCTGTTTCAAATGTAGAACTTCCAATGTTCCCACCATGTGCTCCACAGTGGTCACAGTCAGAATCGTATCTGGGGTTTAATTTGTTGCCTGGATTTGTTGAATGAGGTCCATAGTTTGATGGTGCACTGCGGTGGCCATGATCCGAATCTACGAAAGAATCCAACTTTTTGCCCAAGTTTGTCGAGTGAGGCCCGTAGTTCGACGATGTGCTCCCACGGCTTTCCGAGCCTGAGCGAGAGGTCGCTTTCTTCCCGGTGTCTGTCGACTGTAGTTCGTAGTCCGGAGATGTTCCATCTGCTTGTGAGCATCGAAGGCCAGAGTAGAAATCTAGCCAGTCAGCAAGGGAAAATATGTAAAACCCCGATAGGAGAGGGTAATATGTATAGCGACGAAAGGTATAAAATATCTCTAGAGCATGCCTTCTGGCACCTATCTAAGCGTACCAGACTGAGGATAAGAGGGCTCATAGTTTGCTGATTTAATGCCAGCCTGAGGGGCATAGTACCCGCCCTGTGACTGATCTGGTTGAACACCCGCCGGGTCAGTCGTTGTACTCCTGTTCGTCGTCGCAGCCCCAGCTGTAGTCCTGCTCTGGTATCCGTTCTTCATCTCGTCGACGCCGCGACTGGCAATAACTTCGTGCCGTGCTGCACTCTCCTGGTCTCCAGTAGCTTTGTCTACAAAAGCATTAATGTTCCCTCGGATAGCTTCGCCGGCTCCCTGGCACAGATTAGCATATATGACAGGGCAGTACGTAGGTCAAGGCCAGGTGCGGTGCATACGTGGAACATGCCGACACCCTTTCTCACGGCATCACCTGCGTTGCCACCTGCCGTTCCGGAAGTCATGTCAGCGGATATAGTGGGAGGTTTGGAAGTCAGATGCTAGTAGCGGATAAAGATGCAATTAGGTGGTGCAGGGGAAGTTGTGAAGAATATGGAGGATGCAGATAGTTTAGGGGGGGATAGGTTGAGGGACGAGAGGGGACTGGAAGAGATCGAATACCCATGGATGAAATGCAACAGGCCCGGGAGATGGGCTCTTGCCCTGTTTTATGTCTTGCAGCATCGTGACTGCCAAGCCATATGACATCAGCTTCAGGGTATGCATCTCAATTCACCATGAACACTGTTCGTAATTTCTCGAGATTGTATTCTGCTAAGAACCTCAGGGGAATGTTATTGCGAACCAAAATCACGACTAAGGGATCCTTCCTGCAGGGGACTGAGCCTGTGTTCCTTCCATCTTTCTTCAACCCAAGCCAATTGCGCCGACTGACTTTCCCTCCCACCCATCACGCCATTATCCTGTTCGTGAACACATGACTTACAATTGGCCAGCGGTGTAGAAGTCGTCGAGAGCGGTAGTGATACGCGTGGTCATGGTCTTCTCGCCCTCACGGACCCAGACACGTGGGTCGTAGTACTTCTTGTTGGGCTTGTCATCACCATCGGGGTTGCCGACCTGGGTCTTGATGTACTCCTTCTTGTTCAGGACATAGTCGCGGATACCGGTAAGGTAGGCCCACTGGAGATCAGTGTCGAGGTTGACCTTGACAACGCCATAGGCTGCAGCGTGTTAGCTTCAATACGTCAATATCACTGCGATGTTGCTTACAGATGGCCTCCCTGAAGTCCTCAACAGTGCTACCAGATCCACCGTGGAAGACGAGGAAGACGGGCTTCTCCTCCTTGGCGTTGATCTTCTCCTTGACGTACTCTTGGTGCTTCTTGAGGAGACTGGGCTGGAGCTTGACGTTTCCGGGCTTGTAGACACCGTGCACGTTGCCGAAGCCTGCGGCGATCGAGAAGTAAGGGCTGATGGGCTCGAGAGTCTTGTAGATCTCGTAGATGTCCTCGGGCTGGGTGTACAGCGAGTTGTTGTCAACATCCTCGTTGTTGACACCGTCTTCCTCACCTCCGGTGATACCGATTTCCATCTCGAGCCACTGTTTCATTGGCGCCGCGCGCTTCAGGTACGTGGCAGTGGTCTCGATGTTGTACTGGACGGAGTCCTCCGAGAGATCGATCATGTGGGAGGAGAAGAGGGGCTCGCCGTGCTCCTTGAAATAGGCCTCGTCGGCGTCGAGCATGCCATCCAGCCATGGGAGGAGCTTCTTCGCGCAGTGATCTGTGTGGAGAATGACGGGAATGCCATAGATGGGCGCAACGGCGCGGATGTAGTGTGCGGCGGCGACGGCACCGGCAATGGATGCAGCCTGGTCCTTGTTGTCGACGCCCTTGCCTGCATCTCCCTGTCAGCGTGTTCTTCGATATTGGTGGGTGTTGACGTGTTGACGTGTTGACGTGTTGACCGGGGACATACCGGCGAAGTAGGCAGCACCACCCTAGTGTCACGTCAGTACAGGCGCCTCAAGAACCTATTGGCTGGCGAATAGGCCAAGGAACAGAACCTACCTGGCTGGTCTGGAGAATGATGGGCGACTTCTTGTCACGGGCAGCCTCAAGGGCTGCTACAACCGTAGAGCTGGAGGTGACGTTCTGTGACGGGTCAGCGCGCTCTTCTGGCGCTAATGTGGGCTGGGGAGCGCCCTACGATGGCGGGAATGGCGACTAAGGAATGGTCAGTAGGCAGTCCAGCCGGGCTCCGGACCAGGGGAGCACTTACAGCCCTTCTCCTGGGCGTAGTTGAACAGCTATATCGAAGAGCGGTCAGCGGCGGCTCCCGTGCCACGCGAGCTTGGGGTTGGCACCTTCAGCACATCGTCGCCGACGATGACGCCGGACTTGCGGGAGAGGACATCTTGGGCACCCATGGTGAATTGGTGTCGTGTCTGGGGGAATTGGTGGTTAGCAGTCTGCGGAATGGCAAATCTTATAGCGCGTGGCCGGCAGTAAATAGGAGCACACGAGGATGAGGTAATGTTGAGGAAGGTGGGGTTTCGCGACCCCCGCTATCAGAGAACCATGCGGGCAAAAGCAAGCACTGAAAAGCCTGCGCGGTTTTCTTACCTGGGGAGTGCTGCTGGGCGAATTAGGAGCTGACGGCCGTGAGAGTTGAAGTTTTTGCTGTGCAATGTGACGTGGGGAGTGGGTAGGTTTTGAGCTGGCTGTCTGCGATCAGCCGGCCGCGCCTGGCGGCGTCAGGTCATTGTTTTGCCCGAGTTATACCGAGCTGCTTCGTGCCTCTCCCAGCTGCTCCAATATTCAGCCAATCACATGCACTGGAGAGCTGCTCTGTGTAGCTCCTTGGGCCTCGCCATTCCGGCGAGCCGTGATCGCTGCTATATTTTTCCGCCGAGGTCAAGGCTCGAGGTCAAGGCTCCCGGTCCCGGCGGATTTACAGTATTGATACATGGTTTACATAAATGCCCTGCCTGCCATGCAAGTCCACACAACACCATGGGCCCTGCGCCTATGTCTCGACGGCAGCCTTTGGCCGGATGCGGATGGTTCGCGTTATGGCCGTCTCCGCACCGGGCACCTGGATCTCCACCGCAAATGACCCTAGCTGCTTCAAGACCCGTGACGAGTCTCCCTCCGCATGGCCGTGTCCGTCCACGAACCGGATGTTGCTCTCTGTCAGGAGCACGCGCGCAGCTTCGTCGTTGTGGGCGAGGGCCCGCTTGACCGTCGCTACAATGTCGCCGGCAGACACAGACCCGTAGATGCCGTTGGCGTCTTTGGGCGTCCTCGCGAGGGCTGCTGCGGAGAGCATGTCGGCCGATTCAGACGAGCCGTACCGCCGTTTTGCGTCTCCGTGTTCGTGCTCAATGGGCTGGCGCGCGAAGTCGATGGTGGAGGGGATAAAGGTGTCCAGCAGCTCCATTGATCGTGAAGGCTGTTGCGCGTTAGGACCCAAGTGCCTTCTACATGCAGCGGTGGCAGCCTACACTCAGGAGCTCAATCTCCACAGGCCGCACATAGTGCCTGGGCTGTACCATGTCCTCGTCGTCGTCGTCGTCGTCGTCGTCGTCGTCGAACTCCTCGAGGGGCTTTTCCACCCCAAACTCAAAGTCTCGCGCCACCGAAACACCGCTGGCCCTCAATTGCTTCAGCTGCGTGACGGGGACGTAGTCGGCAGTGCGCATGGGGAACCAGCGGTTCCTCATCTGTGCGGGTGCAATTGGCACGTATGAGCCTGGGCGGCATTATTAGCAGCCGTCCATGGCAGGGCCGCAGCTTCTCACCTTCGGGGCCGTATTTGGGGACGTCCTGCAGCAGCTTCACCACCACGGTGCGATCCGCCTTCTTTGCCGCCTTCGATTTATGCCGGACCTGCTGCATCGGCCGCGGCCCCCAGCCCTCGAGGCCGACACGCGTCGCACGCCGCATGCACGCTGTGCATTGTGGGCGGAACATGAAGCTCCCCAGCGAAGCCATAGGTAATTGAGTGCAGAGGGGTGTTGGAGCTTGGTGGTGCGTGGCCGCTGAAAATAGAGACCCTCACCAACGGCAATGCTTGCGAGCCTGCTCCGGACGAACTCGGCTCGCTTTCTCACGGCCGCTTGCCCTCTTCCTTGACGTCGCTATGCCGTGCGCGCTCGCCGACACCATTGCAAGCGTCGCAGCTGTCAGATAATGGCGACCAGCAGCTCATCAGCAAACACCTCCCCGCTTTGCTTGTGTCCGCCTAGCTGTCACAACCTGTTGCAACATCGACACCTCCGTGCCCAACCCCGGTAGCCGCGGTAGAACAAGGCACCATGCCCGCCGAAAAGCCCCTCACCATCGCAGCATATGCCGCCGGAGCCTCCCTTGCGGCCGTCACCCTGGTCTACGTTTTTGGCCCGACCTTCTTCCTGGACGACGACGCCTCCAGTTCGCGCAAGAAGGGCGCAGTCGGCCTGGCCAACCACGCCAATGACTGCTTCATCAACTCGATCCTCCAGGCTCTGGCGGGGCTGCCGGACCTGCGCCTCTACCTCATACGGGAAATACACAGACGGAGGCTCGATGGCCCGGAGATGTACAGAGTCGCCGAGAGCGGAAGTCTGGAGCGGAAGGTTGTGAAACGGGGAAATCTGGAAAATCTGCAAAAGGGCCTGGTCACCTACGGCTTGAAAGAGATATTGGACAAGCTCAATGAACGACCCCTATACCGGAAGACTATTTCCCCGCAACCCTTCATCCGCGCCCTGGAGAAGGCATTTGGTACGCGCATCAGTCGGCAGCAGCAGGATGCACAAGAGTTCCTGCAGATTGTTACTGAACGGCTGTGCGACGAGTACCACGCAGGGGCCAAGGCGAGGAAGCAGGCACAGAAGCTCGGGATCACCATCAAAACCGAAGATGCAATATCGACGAGGCAGGAGATCGCAGAGCATTTTGGAATGCCCGTTGCGGAAGGTCCGGCAGCCGCGACTAGCGATGCAGACGAGGCAGAAGCGCCAATTGATGAATCTTCAAAAGAGGAAGGTTTTCCCTTTGAAGGAAAAATTGAATCGCAGCTAGAATGCCTCACGTGCGGCTTCAAACCGAAACCGTCGGCATCAACCTTTGTCACCCTAACCCTAAATGTGCCTCAGAAGTCTTCCACATCTCTAAATGCATGCTTCGATCTCCTGATGAAGGTGGAGCACATCGAGGATTTCAAGTGCGAGTATTGCCGGTTGGACCATGCCATCCAGATCAGGACGAAGGAACTTGCTCGGGCCTCCGCTATAGAAACGAAGGAACGGCTCCAGTCAGACATCTCAAAACTGCAAGACGCCCTCGAAAAGGACCCGGAGAAACCGCCAGAGGAGGTTACACTCCCAGATGCAAGTCTCGCCCCACGACGACGGATTGCGCGCCACATGTATATATCATCATTCCCAAAAGTGCTTGCAATTCACCTGTCCCGGTCTATGTTTGCTGTGGGAAGTGTTTCCACCAAAAATCTAGCCAAGATTAACTTCCCTGAAACCCTTCCTTTAGGTGGGCTCCTCAACCAAAAGAAGTACAAGCTACTTGGAATGGTAGCACACAAGGGGAGCCACAACAGTGGACATTACGAGTCTTTCCGTCGCCAGTTACAGCCAGTGCCGTTCTCAACACCAACTTCATTCGGTGGAGAGGGTGTTTACAGTCTCCAAGGCAGCCCCAATCCTTCAGCAGTGCAAAGTCCACGAATATCCACATCAAACCTGATAAATACTATAGACCGCTCATCACCTGTACCATCACTACCCGAACTAGATTCCCCTTCCGTTCAATCAGTCTCATCTCAGTCATCCTTACCTCTCCCTAGAGGACCAGCCTCTACCTCAGCACCTCGCGACGAGGATAGCCTTAGACTCCCATCACCATCTCCTTCTTCATCGTCTAAACCAAAGAGCATCACATCGCTGAAGGAGAAGGCTGCTGCCTCCGTTACGGACCTTCCTCAGCAACTACGGCGAAAGCCTAAGAAACAGGCGAACCGATGGTGGCGCATCAGCGACGATAAGATAAAAGAAAACAAAACAAGTGAAGTGCTGAGCATGCAAAAGGAAGTATATTTGTTATTCTACGAATTGGATAGAAGCACGGAGACGTTACACTAGAGCTATGATGTTCATGATTGTGCTTATGGAAAATGGCGTTGGGAAGCATTGCAAACGTAGCATCATGGAGGTACATTTGATTTTTCGCGGCCTCGGAGCCTATTGGTAGATTCAAAATATGTACTCTCGTTGTCGCCGACGATGCCGATGTCGTTGAAGTTGAGTTATGGAGCTGATTATCGCCGGTTATGTAATTGGCTAGGAAGGACACTACCTAGGTAGCCTCAACCCCACCACCAATTGACCATTGATCTTCCACGCCTCATTCAATTCATGATCTTGACTGCTGCAATGCAACTCACAGTGGTATTGTGATGCTACCGTGGTGCACAACAGTAACACGCCCTGTCGACTTTCCTGACCGGTGGTGTGGAGATCACACTACCGCTGCCTAATTCGCCAACAAATGATGAGGCCCAGTGACGCTCCTGCTCGATATTCCTGACCGGTATTTACGGCCAAACAAATCCAACCTTGGAATAATCATTGTTCAAGCACGTACCAAGAACACCCCACCAAGTATCCATAGGCGCGGGGATCACACTGGCCGCTTACGTTGCCTGTACCTGCTGCAGCACCAGGCTCCAACGAAGCATAAAGACATAGGCAAAAGATCAAACGATTTCCGTTGCAGGGACTCCGAAGGATAGATCTCCCGCTTCCAGCGCTACATCAGGCTCTATTTGTGAAGCACAGCCACGATGATGAACCTCTTCAAACGCAGATCCAACCCAGCCCCCAAAATGACACACTCGACCGGCAACGACACCACAACACCTCAAACGACCCCCATAGAGGCCGACGGCACGTTCACGGCTGCCCCTGGAAGAGCCAGGTTTGAGAAACCACCACGAGTCCTCATCATAGGCGCCGGGAGTAGAGGCACAGCATACGCCAAGTCAGCACGCAACTCTACCAATGCCATCATTGCCGCCGTCTGCGAACCGATCGCCTACAAGCGAGCCGAATTCGGTCGCAAGTTCATCTGGGGCACTAAGGAACCGGCGCCGGAACAGCAGTTTGAAGATTGGAAACAATGGGTGAAGTTTGAAGAGACGAGGAGGAAACGGGTGCAGGCGGGTGAGAAGGTGAGGGAGAAAGGGATTGATGCAGTGTTTGTTTGTGTGTTGGATGAAATGCACGAGGAGGTTGTTTGTGGCATTGCAGCGCTAGGTGTTAGCATCTGTTGCGAGAAGCCATTGGCGACGAGTTTGGAAAGCTGCATGGCCATATATCGGGCTTTGAAGAGTGCAGCAGGGAAGGATGTCAGTGGAGGTTCGAATGGGGATGCAGATGGGCATGTCAAGACAAGGGAGCCAATCTTTGGCATTTGTCATGTCTTGAGATACTCCCAGCATAACATGATGTTACGGCATCTGGTCTTGGAGCAAGAGGTGATTGGAGATGTGCTAAGCATTGAGCATGTCGAACCAGTTGGGTGGTGGCATTTTTCACACAGCTATGTGAGGTACGTTTGGATGTTGCTTCACGAAAGTTCAGGGACTAACGAACACAGGGGCAACTGGAGAAAGGAGTCAACTACGGCGCCGTCACTGTTGACAAAGTCTTGCCATGACATCGATTTCCTCATGTGGATGTTATCAACACCAGCAAAAGGCAATGGAGAACCGCATCTTCCCTCTCACCTCACTTCAACCGGATCTAGGAAATTCTTCCGGAAGGAGAGGAAGCCGATAGCAGCGGGCGCCGCAACCAACTGTCTCTCATGTCCGCATGAAAAGGACTGTGATTACAGCGCGAAGAAGATCTATCTAGAGAGACAGCTGCTGTCCGGCAACACGGGCTGGCCAGTCAAAATCGTGAACCCCGAGATCGAAGAATGCTATAAAAGCGCCGGTGTCAAGGCAGCTTCCAAAATGCTCTTGAAAGATCTCCGTGAGGACTACGACTCCGACACACTGGTAAATGAAATCGAGAGTCGACCGTGGTATGGACGCTGTGTGTGGGAAGCAGACAATGACGTCTGCGATGACCAATGTGTAACAATCACCTGGGACGATGATCCAATCGCTAACGACAAAGATGGCCGCCCGATACTGAAGCAACGTGGCGCCAAAACAGCACAGTTCCACATGATAGCCTTTACGGAGAAGATCTGTGCACGACGTGGTCGCATCTATGGCACCAAGGGCGAGATCGAATATGACAGCTCAAGGATCAAAGTACACAACTTCTCTACGGGGTACACTAGAGTGCACCGCCCACATGTTGCGTCTGGAGGGCATGGGGGAGGCGACGAAGGGCTTGCGCGACAATTCCTCCAGGCCGTAAACGCCGTCGATCATCACGCGATGCCGGCGGCAGAGGCCCAACGGAAGTACCTGGGATGCGACCTTGATGAGGCGTTCCGGAGCCATGCAATGGTGTTCGCAGCTGAGGAAGCGAGAAAGGAGCGCAAGGTGGTCGACTGGAAGCAGTGGTGGGAGGATGAGGTGGAGAAGCAATTACACCAGCGGTAAGGCAATTATCGAGGCCTCTGGAAACGAGATGATTTCACACCGTCCCGGCTGTCATCCGTCGTTAAAGGATCAAGGCGGGCGCGTACGGCCAAACTCCGCATAAACAAATCTCATCCGATGTTTCTGTCGGGGCCAGATCTCTCCAGATTCCGTGCTTCACATTCTCGATGGAGCGTTCGATGGTTGCCTCACCCCCGCATAATAACATTTTGCGGCAATTCTTTGGCCCGTTTCGGGGATGCGGCTTCCGGTTTGGGTTATTTTTGGGCATATGTTGTAGCACTATTGGCAGTTAATTGGCCCACTCTGAGGCCCGGCGCTTAGTGAACCACGTTTGAGAGTGACACATGGCAGGCCGTGGCAGCGTGAGGCTCTTCAGCCCTAGTCTACCCGTTTGCCAACCTCATGCCATGGCAGCGTTTCCCGGGGAGATGTTTGTTTGGACAGCGTCGGCGCTTCGAGGAGAGGGCCGCGCGCAGCCAATAGGACGGGCGATTTGGCCTCGAAGCCGCGAGGACAGAGACCAGGGAGCGTGGACTGAGTTCGGGCAGTCGCGAGCATGCTCATTAAGTTCGTCAAGCGGATGGTCGTCGAAGCGCTGGCACGAGCGAGCGCATCGACGGGCGAGAAGATGTGGGCGAGGCCCGAGACCCCGAAGGCGACGACGCACAACGCGCCTGGGACGCGCTCTCTTGTGAGGGATTTCTCGAGCGTGTTATAGTCGTGAAGACAAGGCGAGCACCTCTGTACAGACGGGATAGCTATGAGTCAACTGTCTTGAAGTATGCACTGTGTGCAGGGTTGTCGCGAGAAACGAAACTCTGGAGACGCGACAGCCAATGGTTGCGGCTCCGCGCACCGATGAGTCAACGGAAGCTCCCACTGCGGGGGGCCAGCGCACCACTGTCCAGACACCCATTCGTCTGTTCGCGATGCAAGCAGAAGTCCAAACTGCCGCCGCACAGCGCAGAATCCGGTTTTGCAGTTTCGAGTTACCGCTGTTGGCAGCGCTTCACAGCGCTTCGCCGGACTTCGCACACTCCATCTCTAATGCAACCCCATCCTCCACAGCCACTCAGCATCAATGCTACCATTGCACCTTGCCGCTTGCAGCCCACGCCGCAACATTTTTAGAACTGGGCTTGTATAGTAGACCTATTTTGCTATACTGCCTCTGCAGTTGGCATGTACTCGCCCAGCAGCCGCTTCGTTTCAGAGACAGTTCAGTAGCAGCAGCCTCAGAGACAGATCTGTTGTGATACTGCCGCCAGACCGCTTGTATTGCCCCAGGCCCGGTTTGTGGGCCTCGAGAGAACGCGTTTCAGCATGTTTTGGCGCCAGAACGCGGTCAGGCGCCGTCGAGTGGTTCTCAGGTCTTGAAGGCGGGTATGGATAAGTATCGATAGCTTCGCCGCACCTCCAACGTCTTCACTTCACTTCATCACCAGTGCACTGCCCTCACGACGTGGACGCTACGGTCGACTCTCTTTTGTTCCTCTTTTCTTTTGCATTGCCTCTCTAGACCACGCCATCGGAGCCGGCCTCCCCTATCTAATCACTATTCATAATCCCACCTCCACTCCTACCCACTTGTCTTGCGTAAGTCATTGGCCCTCATCACTCCATCATATTCAACCTTCTCACCCACTCTAGTCTGGTAGCTATTCACAAGTCAACATGTTCCACCGCCAGACAACACCGCCATCTGCCTCCTTCCACTACATGCCGGGCAGTGTTGGATCTTCAAATGATGGAGGCTTCTACTCCAACGACTCCTCTCCCGACTCCATCAACACTGTCGGCACTACTCCACCACGATCTCCCATCAGGCAGACTGGACCTCTTCTCCTTCCCAAGGTCCGCACTCAGGACCAGATCCCTGAGCCCACCGGCGGTCCAGTTAGGCATCGCAGGACGACGTCTAACTCGAGTATCGGATATGCATCCAACTACAACCCATACTCGCGCCCCAACTCCATGGTCCGCCGTGGATCAAGTCCCTTCAACTTCAATGCCCACAGCGCTATGACTTCTCCCGTCTCGAGCTCCTCCTATGACATGGGCTTCAGCACCTCTACTCTTAATTCTCCTATTTCCTTCACTTCTAATGAGGGTCGCCGTCCATCCCTTGCGTCTCACTCTCGCTCACACTCTGCACATGCCATCCGTGGACACTCCCGTGCTGGTTCAGCTGGAAGCATTGATGAGAATGTCATCTCTCGCTATGGCTTCCCTACCTATCGCAATCTTCCGTCCTATGTGACATCTAGCAGCAC
Source organism: Amniculicola lignicola CBS 123094 (assembly GCA_010015725.1). Taxonomy (NCBI): domain Eukaryota; kingdom Fungi; phylum Ascomycota; class Dothideomycetes; order Pleosporales; family Amniculicolaceae; genus Amniculicola; species Amniculicola lignicola. The sequence continues at coordinate 644,535 of ML977558.1, forward strand.
TCCTCAGTCCTCTTCATTGAGCCTTGTCTCAACTCTTCCGAGCAATCTCCCCAACTTCTCCAATGTTCAGGATCTCTCTTTCTCTTCTACCACCACTACCCCAGACTTCTCAATTCCTGACTTCGAGACTGCTCCTGCCGTTCAGTACCCCATTTCCATTGAGCCTGTCAACCCCTTTGACACCTCTATGGACACTACCTCCACTTGTCTCTTGGAGTACCTCATCGCACCCAACCCCTCTCCCGCTCTTGTCCGCCGTGTGGCCTCTACCCCCCGAGGTCTCCACACCCATTTCTGGTGGGACATTCGCAATCTTCGTTCGTGGACCGACTTCAACATCGAGACTGTTACCAGCCTCCCCTCAGTCCTTCCCCTCCTCGAGGTGCCTGTCGGCCAATCATACCTCCCAGTTCCGGTGCGCACCTCGATCGCGCCGGAGAGCGAGTCCGCCCTCCACGACATCATCACTACGCACTACACGACGAAGCTCAATGCCGCTCTCGCGCTGGCCCAGGGCAGTTCCCATATCAGCATGCGCGCTCTCAAGCCTGTTGCTAGCGGGACCTCGCGCTCGCACACACAGCCTGACTTCATCTCCAACTACACGTCCGACTACGAGAAGACCATCTACGGCGAGCCTCGCGGCCGCGTCGTCGGTCTCGTCAAGTGCTACGACCAGTGGAACACGGGTATGCGCGGCGAGTCAGCGCCCAAGCAGGTTCTCTACCTCCAGGGCCTCGCGCACTTGCAGCGCGTGATGCGCGAGCATGGCTGCCGCTACGGCTTCATCATCACTGAGATTGAGCTCCTGTGCGTGCGCGCCGGCGGCCCTAATCTTAGCGGTGAGGGTAATGTCGTTGATCCTACCATCGTCAACGCTACGTCGCCCACGCCGCTCTTCGGGTACCTCGAACTCTCCCCTCCCATCAGCCTCTCCACCACCGGCTACAACCCTTCTACCTCCGGCATCCAGATGACGGCTCCTTTGGCGCTGTGGTACCTCCACATGCTGGCCAAGGAATCGCCCTTCCCTGGTATGCTCGGAGGTTGGAAGATGGAGGTCGGTGGCCCCGCGGCGCTGACGCGCCAGAATGTGGCCGGCGAAAAGGATGCATGGATCCCCAAGCCGAATTTGAGCGAGAAGAGGGAAGCGAAGAGGGTTAGAGGGTGGGTGTGGCCCGAGGATGCTCTCAGTAAGAGGGAGTGTGGACGTGGGAAGAAGGGGGACAGGAAGTAAATGGAAGTAGTAATATTCGAGCTTATTGGCTCGCTGGTCAAAATTAGGGGTTTGAATGGATTGGATTGGGTCAGGATGGGAAATGATGGGATGGAATATGATGGCATGGTTTGGGAAGGGCATAGCGAGTTCTGTCTGTCTCGCTGCTGGTACAGCACTGCATCGCATCGTCGCGTCGCATCATCCTCAGCATTTCCTCTCCTCTTTTCTTCTTTTCGGTTTTCGCATTTTCAAAGCATGTCCGGCGCGTTCCGGGTTTTCCACAAAGCATAGGTAGCATTTCCAGGCGTTTTGCATCCTCATTCCCATCCTGAAGAAGCATTGGGCCGGAGTTTATGCAGTTTAAATAATCCAATCAGACAGAAATAACATAAATAAACAAATCACAAACTGTGACCTGGGAGTAATCACGAACAATCACACCAAAGGATGAATGGATGGCAGCACTCGCAAATCGGCGGCATCGTCACCATTGGTCATCCCCGTCGTGTCCAGCTGTCCCCGTCGCGTGACACAACACGGGCGCTTGTGCATGGCTCGGCCCTGGCCCGCCTGCCGCAACGAGACCGGCCCATGTGTCTGGCTCAACGGCATCGTGTGCCTGGACAACGGGGCCAATGCAGGTGCACACGTGAGAGCGTGACGGGCGCTAGGGAGGGGCATATTTAGGGAGACGTCAGCGTTGTCCATCCGTGGCCTGTGAATGCGGACTTGTCACGCCAGCGCGCAAATCGAGATTCATTGTCTTCCACGTCCAAGGATTTACCCCTCACCAACGGGACAGCCGGGCGACTCCTCACTTGGGTGCTTGCGAGTGGCGTTGCTTTTTCGAGGTGCGACGTGGATTTAGATTGGTGCGGGAGAGAGGAGGACGTTGCGGAGAATATCACGATACTAGGAGTTGTTTAAGCTCTACTATCTGGAAATCCAAACACGAGATCGCGAACGCTACTCATTCCACTTATACAAATCACCCACTCAACTCAAGTCCACCGAACCGACAATGTCGAAATCCGAATCCCACTCGGACGACCCCCAAGCATCCTCCTCCTTCCCCTCCTCCACACAACAACAACCCCAATCCCGCCCCCAGAGTCCCCAAGTCTCCCCCTCGTCGCCCGCCCAACCAACCCATTTCTGGGAGCCCCCCGAGCCGAATCTACGAGCGAGATCGCTCCCTTCGACGGCCACTTTGAATGCTTTGTCGATTCTGGATGGGGCCATGACGCCGAGGGAGGAGGGGGGAAGGTCGTTGCAGTTGAGCGATTTGAGCTCGATTGGGGAGTTGAGTATGGGGGAGAAGTTCAAGAAGAAGGGGAAGGGGAAGGTGGATGTTAAGGGGGGGCAGGGGGAGGGGGTCGGCGTTGGGGGTTGAGGGGAAGGTGGGTGGGAGAAGGGTCATGGGGGAAGTTGTGGGGAAGAGCGATGTGCGTTATATGATAGGCTTTCTAGCGTGACGGAGTTGGTACATGTATAAAAGGATATACTTTCTTTATGGATGGATGGAGTATAGGATACGAGGATGGATATATGGGTGGTTCATGGCGTCCGGGGTTTCTTTTGAGCGAATTTTATACAGTACATGACATGGTTTCGTTATATGGTACTTTCTTCTCCATTCTTATCTTAGGAATTTCTACGTATTTTTGCGCAAGACGCTGGATGTTCGTCTGCATGTAAACAAACTTTTGGGTATAGATGGTTGTCACCTGTAGTGGGGGTCTTGTATGACTGTTGCAGGTCAAAAGAGTCCCATCTGCTATGGCTAACGGATCTAGAACTCGATAGGGGATGAAGAGGGACGTCTCCAAACACGTATCCAGAGCGCACCATCTGGTGAGCGCATAGAATACAGACCAAATGGGACAGCTCTTAGAATCATGAGACTCGTCTGGGGATCTATAGTTTGGACATCACTAGGAGGAGGAAAGAAGAGCTGCCGAACACCCACTCGGAGCCCACCACCTCGTGAGAGCATAAAAATAGGCCAAAAGTGGGAAGGACCAACCTCCAATTTGTTCGTTCATCCGTCGTAAGTCAGCTCGTGTCTCCTCCTCACAAGCTAAGACATATACATCCCACAGGAAGTCCATTTAGTCGATATCTCTACCTTAACGTCCTTCTACAGGCCCCGGTGTGTATGGAATTCGCTTTGAATCTGATCGATCATGGGGAAATCCGGAAACTCGAGGGTAAGCTTTTTCAAGCCGGGCGTGTATATGAGAAGTCTGGCACACTTTTAAGTATCATTTAAGAAAGATGAGGACTCATCGTATTCGTAAACTGCGTATTGTCGAAGTGCCTGCGGGAGTTCTAGATCTGCCAGGGAAGGGATCGACCCAAGACCACATTGTGCGCGATAGACATAATACAGATCGGCTTTGATTGTATGAAGAGATAATTGGTTCTGTCGCCAGATATTTCTCGGGGCTAGTCCTGCATCAAGTGGGCTTGTTTCAGTGAAGAAATTAGCAAAATCTAGGCGGCTTATTTGATTGCTTTGAATGATCCTCTTAGCATCATCCAATTGAATATTCAGCTCCTGGGGTAACATGTGACAGCCCAGAGGAGTTACGCCATAAAGAATATGGATGCCAATCGAGGTCAGTTCCGGACAGACTGGCAAAATCAAAGCCACTGGATCATCATGAATATCCAAAATTGTGCTAGCTCTACCATCAGCGGTAGTGATAGAAAAGTGGTTGATGTAACATTGGAATTTCTGCCACTGAGACAAAAGACTGAGTTGCGGCCATGACCATGTAATGCCCTAACTCCGTAAAATAAAGGTTTAGAGATTTGAGGGATAGTATGTGAAAGAGCACAACCAAATCCATAATATGAGTATAGAGAAGTTCAATATATAACTCCCTCAAGTTACTGAAAGCTATGGCCATATATGTAGATGGATATATCAAGCATGGCTAAATAAGCGAATAAGACTCATGTCCCTCCAGTTTCCTCTCGGTGTCACGGAACATGTATTGGAATTCTTCATGCTCTATGGGTAAAGCGAAATCTTCAACTTTAGATACTCGAGATTGCATGTCTGACGTAGAATATATCGAAGGATAACAATACTCGTGGATCCTCATCGTTGCATCAAGCAGAAGGTCTCTGGGCTATTCGACCTGGAGGGACCTGACATATTTTCCGAGCTCTGGGCAGTCACCCAAAACGCGACACAGTCGTTGCCCAGCTGAAGAATCTCCGCCATGGTCATCAGACCAGCATTGTACTTCATCTTTGGCCAATTGCATGGAATCATTGAGCAGAGGTCATCCAGTTTCACCGGGAAATTCCAAAGAACGGACCCATTCTGTGACTTTGAACCGTACTTTGCGCCAAAGGTATGGCTCCACAATGCGGTGAACTTGCTTGGATACAAGTGAGATCGCTGGAAGTGTGTATCTGCTCTCGCGATTGCTTGGTGCCTATCGGTGCGGGAAATTGGCAAAGATCTTGCCCAGAAGCTCCTCGGGAAGGTTGAGAAGTGATAGTGAAGTGTTACTCATGATGCTTGATGTTGCTGAATGAGGTTGTTATCGGTGTGGCGACGTGGAAGCTGAATCGTGGAGGTCGATAAGGTATGAAGTAGTCGAGTGGCTCAAAGGAGTAGACAGAGTGATGGAGTAGACTTGCCAAGGAAAGGATCTATGGTTGGGAGGAGAAGAGCTCAAGCTTGGTAGTATTATATATCGCAGGCAGGCTGCTGGTGGGGCAAGTCCGAAAACGGCTTAGGCAGAGAGGAAAACACGATCATGACATACAGTGAAGGAGTGAGCCCCCAACTGGATCTTCAAATGGATGGAGATAATCTTAAGAGGGTTGTAAGCCAAGTGCCAACCCTATAGGGAACCAAGAAGAAACCAAGTTCAGCAAATGAAAATCTATAAAAGTAGAAAAATAATGGACTGGCACATCACAGAGCTCAGGGCTAGAGTAGAACGCGGTCTAAAGAAGCTACCAACGTAGCTCAAAGCATCATGCACTACACAACAAAACCATCGACTTTACGAACACATCAGCTAAATACACCATATGACTCCACATATTCACCACTTTCCCTCTATATATCTTTCTATAGCCATATCCGAACGCTAACCAATACTCTAACTTCCTACTAGCTGCGGTCCCTCAAACGTTCTTCTCGGATCCCAAATAGCTTTCGCCTGAGCCAATCTGTCATAGTTCCCCAACCAGTACCTCTTGTGCGCCTCGTCTTTGCTCAGGCTTGTATCGGCATAGTTAATATACATCCCCAGATCAACGCCTTGATTTGCACTCGCGTCCTCAATGACCTTGACCCAGCCGTTCAAGAAAGACTGCCACGTTGGGTCATAGGTTCCAGAGTTCACGCGATCGTAGAACTGCATTTTGAAGGTAGCATTGCGGTGTGAATAGGCTGTTGCGTCGCGAGCAATCTTGGAGATTGCCGAGTTCGCACCAGCGTGGGAGTCAAAGAGGAGGTACCAGGCACGGGAGTTGCTTCGAGCGTTGGCGTTCCAGTAGTTTGCTAGCGCGGTGATGGCGGCAGGTGTCAAATACGATGGCATGAGGGATTTGGAGAAGAAAGTCTCATGGGTGTCGTAAACTGCTGGCTGGGCGAGGGCGCCGTTGGAGAACGAGGTCAGGGTGTTGAGCCATGAGTTTGTGGTAATGAGGCCACCACTTACGCCCATCTTTGCGAGAAGGGGATTCATGACCTTGTCAAAGTCTGCGCGAGAGCCGTAGTACACGCCCGAGAAGGAAGTAAACGAGCTGAGGAAGAGTCGCATGTTGAGTTCAGGCGGTTGGCTGTTGCGTGTGAAGTCTTGCATGGCGGTGAGCAACGTGACAAGCTGCTCGGGGGAGTTGAGCGAAGGGTAGTATTGGAAGACGATGTTGTTTTCAGGTGCTGTGAATGTCTTGAACTTGAAGTTGGTTACAATGCCAAAGGCAGCGCCGGCTCCTCGTAGGGCCCAGAAGAGTTCAGGGTTTTGCGTCTCGGAGGCAGTGACGACGCTGCTGTTGGCAAGCACAACTGTTGCTTCAAGAATATTATCAAGAGTCAATCCCTTTGAGCGCGAGATTAGTCCGTAGCCCCCGTGGAGGGAAAGACCACCAAGACCGACACTGTGGGCATTGTCAGACGTTTTCGAACGATCAGTGAGACTGCACTGACCCAGGACATGTTCCATGACTGATCGCCTGCTTTCCTTGATTGTAGAGAGCAGTAGCAATGTTTCCAAGGCGTCCTCCTGTTCCAATCACTGCAGTCTGTGCTGTTTGGTTGACAGTGACGGTGTTGAAGTTCTTCATATCAACAATTAGATGACCATCTTCTCCTCCCAAGCCGTGAGAGCCATAGCTGTGTCCACCAGACTTGGCAGTGACCTGTATCCCATTGATTGATCCACAAGAAACGGCGTTTTGGACGTCTTGTACAGTTAGGGGGACTGCATACGCAGCAGGCTTGAATGTGACACGAAGGTTGAATGGCTTGATAGCTTGCGTGTAATCCGCAGAGCCATTGGCGTATATTGGGACCTTGAGGGTAGATAGGCAAGTGTCAAGAGCAGCCCTCTTACTCAGAGACGATGCTTCAGTGATCGAGACGAGGACGCCTAGAGAGGCAACGATATACGTGAGACTGCCCATTGTGTAGAAAAAAGACGAATCGGTACGAATCAAGAAAATATTGCTCGGCGAAGCTTTCTATCATATAAGTAGGCTTTGAGTGACCCATGCTACTCGCAGAAGTGTTGGGTTCCAGACGGTATCAATAATTGGATGATATAGGGGACGTGCAATTTTTATGACGCTACATAATGCAGAGCATGTTTATCCCAGCCTCGCATATCCGTTTATAAAGGGTAGAATATGAAGGAAGGGGCGGGAGTGAACCCATCTGGTCGTACCAGATAGCCCAAAGATGTTCCTAACGATGCAGTCTGACGGTGAGATTGTATGCTCGAACCACCAGCGGGTCTGTTATCCGGGACCATTCGTGAACTCTTTCGCAATTGGCTGACCGTTCCTGTGGGTATAGCTAAGGAAGTGTAAGGGTGTGAGTCTTCCCAAAGATGTAAATATTGGTTGCTCCCCGTGATTGGGGTCCCTGTAATCATGTCCCGAAGCCGCATACCGGGAATCAATCACAGCCAAGCATTCCAAGAGATCATTGGCCTTGAGATGGTGTGTGGGGGTTGGACGGCTGATTGAGGCTCGCGTTTTTCCCATGCCCCGAGACAGGATGATGGAATTCATTAAAACGATCCGGCGTCCCCGCAACGTCCGCGTTCCTGGATAAAGAACAGGGATGTTGAAATTGGACCCTTTCATTCGAGATCCTATGGCTATTTAACCGGGATAGTAAAACCAGCCAACCGTTATATTGTACCACCGGTTTACATTAACAAAACCATTAGAGGACGGCCTTCTTTGCCCTTAGCACTCTGGAACGAGTTTCATCCAAGTGAACTTCCCGTCTAATTACACAATGAGAATGAGATCGCAATTCCAAGGCCATGGAGAGGAGGACATTGAAAATGAACGCATTTCCGCCTCTCTACGCTCACTTTGCAACAGCAATTGATCCTCAGCTATGTTGTCCTCTACTCACATTCTTGTGCCGTTCTTCGGAAGCTTTGCGACGGCGGTGAACCTTTATGCAACGCATTACAGTGGCAACGTGAACCTGCTGTCATTCAGCGGTTCAGCGCTGTCGCTCACCAGCACGACAAAGACTGGAAACATTTTGCCAAGCTGGATCACCTATGATGGTCCCGGGAAGGCTCTCTACATTCCTGATGAGACATGGACCGGCCAATCTGTGAACTTGGTTTCGTTCGCAATCGGTGCCAACGGTGCATTGACCCCATCAGGCAAGGTGTCGACTCCCATTGGTATAGTTCATAGTACATTGTACGGGGGAGATGATGGAAAATCCTTCATCGCGAACGGCCACTAGTAAGTACAGAGGTACAAGATGCTACTCCTACTAACAAATGACCAGCGAGACATCTTCAGTGACAACCTACAAACTCCCGTTGGGAGGCTCACAGCTCCAGGGTTTCAAGTATACTATGTCCAAGCCGGGTCCAAATGCTGCACGCCAGGGGGCTCCTCATCCTCATCAGGTCCTTGTTGACCCTACGGGAGGCTTCCTGCTTGCCCCAGATCTTGGCGCCGATCTCATTCGCATATTCTCGATTGAGAAGAAGTCGGGAAAGCTCACAGAGTGCCCCAGTGCTGTGGCCGCTCCAGGAAGTGGACCCAGGCACGGCGTCTTTTGGTCCCCGCCAGCAGACCATTCGCGCATTCGTAGGCACGACCCGGCGACGTTCCTCTACATCGCCGATGAGCTTGGTGGATCGGTATCTGCTTGGACTGTGACATATCCCATGGGATCAGGGTGCATGACCCTGAAGCGCACGCAGACCTTGACCCCTTACCCCGGTAACACGACGGCCCCAGTCGGAGTCAAGATAGGAGAGGTCCGCATCAGGGACAACTTCCTCTACTCATCGAACCGTAATGATAAGAAGTTCTCTGGCAACTGCTCCCTCTCCCAGTACACCATCGCGAACGACGGTAGCATCACCTGGACAGACTACACCCAAGCGCACGGCACGTACCCGCGCACATTCGACATCAACAAGGCCGGAGACCTTGTGGCCATCGGCCTCCAGACCACCTCCAGCGTTGCAATTGTGAAGCGAGACATTGTGACGGGCAAGCTGGGTAGCTTGGTTGCGAGTTTGAGGTTGGGCACTGCAGGCACACCAGAGAACGAGGACGGAACGAGCGCGGTCGTCTGGGCGGAGTAAGGTGCATTAAAACACCCCAAAGGTTATCTCCCATCTGCTTGTATATATCTTCAGCGAGATGGGCACCTAAAAGAGAGGAGATGCAGCATCAAGCCAGACGTATCTGCTGCCTGTCTTTCACCGTGCTGTTAACGCGTTACATGTATATAAAACAATGGAAGTGCTCACGGGAAATCGTCGAACAGAATCGATTCCGTGTAGTGATTTATATCCTTGAACCTATACTGCCTCTGTGCTCGGAGTGAACATACCTTCTTCAGGGGTTTGAGTTGTGGTTCAAAAGGATGGGCTTGGAACAAGCCAGGAGGTTTAGGATCTATCTTAAGCTAAATGAATAAGAGCATCACTATGCTTATTTGCAGAAAGCAATAGCTGTGACATAGATGTGAAGAGCCGAAGATGTCATCTATGCCTGTTTCCGCTAGCCCTATATAGACTAGCCTCTTTTGGCAGCTGTGGACAATTGGGAAAGAGTCACAACCCAGACCTCTCACTTCTTACACTTGGCACAATTAAATATCAAGACGACAGCTTAGTTACTCAAAACCTAACACTCCCGAACTCCAAGTCTCAATCCACCGGTCCAAATTTCCCAGACTCAACCAAACTCTTCACTCCACAATGAAGTCTGATCAGTATCTCAATCTGTGCCTGCAACAGGCCACTCTCTCGCCTCTTCGTCATCGTCATGGGTGTATCATTGTTCGTGGTGGTAAGGTCATTGGGCAGGGCTTCAACGATTACCGTACCGGCTTTGACGGCGGGGCTCTGAAAACTGGTCGCCTAGCCAGTCGCTGCGATGGCACTGCTATCTCCGAGCTCAAAAAGAAGCGCAAGTTGAAGCGAGAGTCCAAGATACATCCAGAGCCGGCTAGTGCGAAGACATTCACCCCCTTCGAGGTCATGGGCGGAGGTCGCAAGCTCGCTAATACTCCTTTCTCGATGCACTCCGAAATGATGGCCATCCACTCTGCTCTCTCCGCTTCCAGCACCTTGGCCTCCAGTGCCGTGTCTTCTCAAAAACCGTGCTTTAAACTATCGGGTGGCTCTAAACGAAAAACCGGACTACGTCGCGAAGCCATCCACACCTACGCAGAGAAGGTCTGCAAGGCTTCCTTCAACCAGTCCGCTACGGAGCAACACGGTGCCCCGCCACAGGTTCAATGGTGGCAATTCGAACTCCCTACACATCAACCGGGCCAAGCTGAATCTTGTGTTTCAACACGGGCTAAAAGAGGAGAACGATATAGAGAAACACAATTTGAAGAAGAATCAGCATCACCATCAGAACAAGGAAGAGAAATGCAATATTGGGCAACGCTGGCAGTATGCGAATGAGCTGTCGGCACAGGGCGTGGAGTCAAATCCACCTGCATGCCACTCACAGACTTTCGATACCACAAGCAACGAATTCGATCATGAGTCTCGCTCTGGCTCGTTAATTCCGGAACGACCAAATACTACTAACACACGTAAAGGAAAGATCAATGTAGGCTTGCATGTCACCGAAATTGAAATCGTGCTGATGAAACCAGTCCTCGAAACCGAAGAACAACGCAACTTTGGCCCCGACCCAGCCCATGCTGATACCAAAAAGTCCCACCGGACAACAATCTTACAGTGTTACTGACCGTATGAAGAATCCTAGGCTTAGTGGTGCTGATCTGTATGTCGCTCGCCTGGGTTGGAAGACTACTTCTTCCCCACAGGCCTGCACGCATTCATGCTGCCCTACCTCAAATACAGAATTGACTCCGCCTATACCCACAGGCTCTCTCCACGATGAGCTCATCAGTCCCCAGTCAACAACAAAAGTGTCACCCAGTCACAGTACTTTCAAGCATACACAGAAGGAACCATCCGTGGCCTCATCTCGGCCCTGCTATCGTTGTATTGCATATATGAACTCGGTCGGTATCAAGCGTGTTTTTTGGACCACCGACACTGGGGCTTGGGAGGGAGCAAAAGTGCGCGATCTTGTTGATGCATTGGATAGGGTGGGTCAAGGAGATGCTTCTGATGACCTAGCTGTTATTAAAGATATATTTGTGACGAAGCATGAAGTTCTGATGTTAAGGAGGATGATGGGAGAGATATAGGATGGTCAGTGGTTTCCCTTCTCTACTGTTCGCAATGGAAACCTACCCTGCTTCCACTCCTCGTTGCGATAGTTCATGGTCCAGAACTGTATGTGGCATATGCCTAGCCCATCACTGTACATGGGCCGTAGCGGCAGTATATCATCCTCATGTGCCTAAATGTTGTGAAAGCAATAAGTGGTGATCTTTTTAAATTCCGTGGGTAAGTAACCAACGCTACCGTGCGCGTCGGCTCAACGATCGCCTCGGCACAACGATCGGCCGAACACCACATACTCACCATCAAACATGAGGCTGTAGAGCCACCTACAATAGCTACTATTACAAAATTATTTGGTGGAGCATAGATTAGACCTATTCAAGAATGCTATACTATTTATATTTGCTTGGGAGGTTAACGCTGCGCCCGCGTCGCGTGGTTTTCAGTAGAGGCTCAGATGCAGCCTCACCACCACCAACAGTACTACCACCACGCTCTATAGCCTGTTTTTTACAAGGCTTTTGAGCAGGTGGCCTTAAGGCCTTTCTCTTACCCTTTTGGGACAATTGTATAGCCCTTGCAGTGTTCTATGCCTCCCTGCGTTGAGCTATCTAAGCAGCCTTCTCAGCCTTCTCTTGCGCCTTAGCTACCTTTACTCTCTCTCTCTGTACACGCTTTTCCTCAGCTATCTTTTGCTTATACAAGGTAGCAGCAGCTTTAAGCTCTTTTACCTCAGCTTTTTGGAGTCGTAATTCCCTATCCTCTTGCTCTCTAACTTCCTGCCGTACACAAGCCTCCCTTAGCTTCCTTGGTGACCAGAATACAGCCCCACCATGGTACTCCTCACGTTGTTGAAGGTCTAGAGCCTTGCCCTTGTTCTTGTGCCTTGATTTAGTAGTAAGAGCCTCTCTAAGCCCACTGTTTTCGTGGTATAGTAGCTCATTTTGAACCTGGAGGTGGTGTAATAACTAAGTAATCTTATTCGCCTGTTTATCTGCTCCCTCTTTCACAGCTGACTGAACAAGCGCTCTCATCTTTCTCCAATCAGCCTCACTAAGGCCTGATGAGCTGTCTCTCTCCTTATAAGTCTCTGAGTGGAATCTTTTGAGGATAACCTCTCGTTCTAGTAGCCATATACCAGTAGCCTTAAAGGACTTGAAAATACTCTCCTCCTTGAAGGAGGTGAGCCAGGCACGCCAGAATAGAGGGAAGAAGTCTCCCTTTTTAATTGGTATAAGGCCTTGGCTTGCGTGGAGGTGGTGGGTAAGCTCAGAGGAGTAGGCTGATGAAAGAGGCTTGAACATTACTACGTCAAGTGGTTAAAGCGTGTGAGTTGAATAAGGAGGAAATACAGCTAGGAGAATTCAATTCTCCTCACAGTACTGTAGGAAATCCTGAGTAACGTGACTGCCGTGGCCATCTAGAATAAGCAATCGGTAGGAGAGCCTAGCCTGCTTCTTAGTGTAGCGGTCAAACACCTGCTCAAGCCACGCAAGGCCTATCTCATTGTTGGTCCATCCAGAGGGAGATGAGGTAACAAAGACCTGGTGTTTGCCTGCCTCAATTGCCTCTACCCAGGTTGATTGAACGTTGCCTTGGGCAGCCTGGTAGATAAGGCCTGGTGGTAGAGCCTTTCCATCAGCCCCAACGCAAGCTAGGAGAGTAATCTATTCGCGAGAGCCATCCTGTAGTAAAGCTCTTACCTCCTTTCTCTCCCACATTTGCTTGCTAAAGATTCTCTTGCTTCTTCCTGTTATGCCAATAAGGAAGCCCTTTTCATCCATATTGTACGTATGCTGT